>SSNP01000056.1:1733468-1769685 GCA_006937955.1 Pachypanchax playfairii | reverse complement strand
GCTTTTTTTTTTCTTTTTTTTTTATTAGATTTTATTTCGGACAATACAAAACACAGCACAGGACAATACCTGTAAGTGTAACAAAAAAAACAAAATCCAAGTAAAATATGAGTCCGAAAAGGAGTGGGAGGAAGTAACACTTATGAAATCCCACCCCCTCTCCAATTATCATTATCGGCTAATCAATCACAATTAATCATTCTGCTTAATTACCAGCAGCCAAAGATTCAAATAAACCTACTGGTTTGCTCAGTAAAAGTTATATCACATATTCTAGATAACTCAGCAACTAATTACAGTTTACTTTATTTAATATTTGATATATCTTGTGCACTTGTTTCTGTGTCTAACAGAGGCGGTGCCGAGCACATTGCTCCCACTTGTGGTGGATGAAGGGTATTGCAACCTAACGCAACAGTAACTTTTACACCCCAATCACCAAAACAGCAGAACCTAAACATATTCTATTACAGATAAACGGTCACTGAATGTCATGTTTTGAAGAAAATCTATGAAGATCCAGTTAAAGTTTTTGTTGTTGAAATTATCTCTTGTGCATAAGAAACACTGGATCACCTCAGTTTCTCATGAGGTACTGATGTAAAAGGACTGTAAATTATAAGCTTGTAAATAAAACTTTAAAAACTGTAAAAGCTATAAAAGGAAACTTAAAAAAAGAAGATAAACTTGAAACTGGAATCATGTGATCAGAGAGACAGAACATCAGTAAGAATCTGATAAGTGAGTGAAGTAACTGGGGAGAGATGATTACTGAGTGGAAGCTGCTGGGCTGATCAGCACATAAAAAACAGGTGAGACAAGGATCGCTGAGGGAAACAATAAGACGTGAACGCTGGGAAATTGTACCTAAAAACTAGGGATGCAACGATGTCACTTTTTTAAACTGACACAATACCGATACTTGGATCTGAGTATACTTGCCGATACCAAGTACCGATGCTGATACTTCTAACACACACAAAAAAAATGCATTGAATTAGAAGACAGGTTTGATTTTCTTCTCTGCTTGTTACAACATATAATGGTGAACTCCATAAAAAATATTAATAAAAATAACCACAAAACCAAAATTTCAAGTGAAAAATAAATAGTTTCAGTGAAATTATTGCAGAGTTTCCACATTTTAAGTATCAGTTCATGGTATTGCCTTAACTAACTGATACCAATACAAGTACTTTGGTATGGTATTGGCCCCGATACAGTATCGTTATCGATGCATCCCTACTAAAAACACAAGAACAAAGACCCCTAAAATAACCAAAAAAGACCCAAATTCCAACACAATGACTCATTTTACACCTGAATGAGTCAAATGAGTTAAATGGCTTAACGAACCCAAAATAAATCATCAGAATTTTTCCTCTATTGCTCATTAATGTTTATGTCAGTGTGCTGGCAGCAATTTTTGACCTTTCATGTGAAAATGTGACATTAAACTATGTGGACCAACATGGATGTCACATGTTCATGACTGAAACTGAGTTGCAGGTCAGACAGTGAACCAAGGGGGAAGTGAAAAATCAACAAGCTCCCCAAATTTCACTAAAATAGAAGAAGGAAACAACTTGCTCATAAATGTGTTGAAAAAAGTGATTATTTAGACCTGCATCCATTCACTGCTGCGATTTATCTATTGTTAAAACAAACTGGTCCAGCAGCATGAGTGGAACCTCATTTAGAGATCGTACGATACGTTTTACTCAAGAAGGAAACATAATAAAGAACATGAGAATCTCATCTCATCCGTTCAATAAGTTGTCTACATAGGTGAACATAACTGAGCAGATCACTGAGGAAAAGCAGCATTCGGCTCGACAAAAAAATATAAAATAACAGTAATTTTTGTTGCTAAACAGAAGCTTTTCATTCAGTGAAAGCTAAACTTGGCTATATTTGATCTCCAGTCTGTGGAAGAGCGAGAGTCTTTCTCTGACTGCTGTGGGTTTGTCTGGTTACGGCTGTGAACAACACTTTCCATCAAAGTGACTGTGTGTTGTCACTTACACTCATTTCTTATGATGGATTATTATTAATGTAATTATTACATTATAGTACAGTATGTAATATATATCTCAGAAAGAGTAGTAAAAAAGGTTAAAACAAAAACAAAAAAAGTTGTTTTTCATGATTGACCTTACTGGGGTTTTTTATATAATAATAATCTTAACAGTTAGAATTAAAACATATTGAGTAAAACATATTGTAAAAGAGTGTCATTGGAACAAAAAACTAACCTGAAGACAACAGAGAATAAACTGAAAATCTGCCTTCTTAATCAAGCTTTTTATTATCTGCCTATTTATTTCCCAGAGTTTCCCATGAATATTTTAATTTAATGTAATTTTTTATTTTATTTTATTGTATTGTATTGTATTGTATTGTATTGTATTGTATTTTATTTTATCGTTTTATTTATTTTTATTTTATTTTTTTTATTTTATTTCATTTTATTGTGTTTTTATTTAATTTAATTTTATTGTTTTATTTTATTTTATTATGATGATCCATTGGTACAACATGGCTTTTCTGTTTGGGGTTACTTTACATCAGTATGATGTTTTTTTTTGGAACTGACTGACGATCTGTGTTATTTTCTTCTGAATCACAAAATAATTCACACTTTTAAACATGAAGACACAAAACCTGTTAAAAAGAAATGTCGGTGTTCTAGCAAATGTAACGGTGTTTTCCTGTATAACAGGAAAATGAGAATTTGGGGTCTGAAGAAGGTATGTGCACTTTTCACACTTAGCTCACCATAAACCCCCGACACGCTCAGTCAAAAGAAAACCTTTTACATAAGTATGAAGACGTCGTGCCCTGCTGTAGACGTTCTGTCTTTAGACTAGATTTAGGATTTGTGTATAGAATCGTATTGATTCTGGATGTTTTCGGAATAAAAAAAAAGTAAAAAGGAAACATTTGACCCATTTTGTGGTTGGTATCAGCCACAGCAAGGAGCCACAAACTTGAACAAAAAAAGTTCAAGTGAAACTGGTTTGCAGCCTTTTGAACTTTAACTGAGCAACATGAAACTCTTTTATTTTAGTACCAGATAGATGCCGCTATGTTCCACTTGATGAAACCGCTCATGATACACATGAGCGGCATGTTTCCCTTCATTCAAACCCACCCAATTAAAAAGGGTAAAAAGTAATACGACAAATGAAAGTTTCCATGTTCCAGTCTGACCGTGTGATGCCGAGATTTCAGAACTTTCAAGCAAGAAGCAGAAGAGAAATCTGAAAAGAAATAAAATTAACTTGCTGAGTTTTGTCTGCTGAATCACGAGTGACAGCAGTTTAGAGTAAAAACACACTACTAAAGCTTCCAATAAGTCATTTAGAAAAGTCTTGATGTTACTCAGCTGTCACACGTTACATGATGCGAAGTCAAACGTGTTGATTACAGACACGACATCAAAACCTCTGCTGGATGCAGCAATACATGAAACTCCCTTCAACTTCTCCTTTATGTCAGGGAAGACCCCTGTTGTTAAAATTAGAGCAGCTGGAAATCGAATGTTTCTGTTTGATTTTCATCTTTAAATTAATGTTTTAGATTATTAATCTACATAAATGCACAGATTTGTTTTTTTTTACGTGAATTTAATTGTTTGCATGCTTTATAAACACAAACACAATTTTTTTACATTTATTTTTATATTTTGAAGATGAACTTTATCAAACTGGGAGAGCCACTGTAGCGTAACGTTAGAAATAACTGATTTTCACACCTTTTGAATGTTAAATCATGAGATCAGTTTCAGTTTTAGCTGGTCAGGTTTTAAGATGACTGGATTTCTGTGCTTTGAATCAATCCTCCCCAGTGTACAGACCAGTACAAGGACTATGTGCATGCATAGAAACTATGGTAGGAGTTACTCGTTTTTAAATAAGTTCAGTCTGACAACTTTATAGAATATTTGCATTGTTAAAACCTCATATTTAAAACCTTAAACAGAGTTTGGACATCGTGGATTGAGTTTCTGAGGAAAGGTTATGAGTTTTGTTGTTGCCGATAGCTAACGGTGTTATATTTATGGGTCTCCGATTTGGTTTTTTTTGCCTTTTTTTTCCATTATGTGCTTTTCCAGGGGATTTTCCCAAAATTTTGGTTTCACGGGATCTGGTTTTAGCTTCCTTTTGGGGTTTTTGAGTGTCTCTCCTTATTTGTTGTCTTCTTATTTTAGCCTTACCTGATTTTTTTATTTACCGTCTATGTTGTTTTGTTTGCATTTTCCTGCCTGGTTATGGTTCGTTCATTTTTGTAATCACGAGTTTCACATTATTATTTTATTAATATTTATTATTCATTCGTGTTCCCGTCCTCTGTGTTCTTGCTTTTTCCTTATTTTCATGTTTATCTTCCCTGAGATTTTGGAGCATCCTGGTTAATTGTTACACCTGTTCAACATCATTCTGATTAATCCCTTTCTGTGCCCCTCCAGCTGTCCTCCCTCATAAATCAATCACCTGTCCTCTGTGTGAATGGTACCTGGTTTCTTTATTGGTTTCTACCTTCACTTCCCCATGTGTTTTTTCCTGTGTTTCCTGTGACTTGATGGAATTCATGACTTCTGTAAACTGTTTCTTTTTTTGCTGCCATGTCAGCTTTTTGGGTTTTTCTTTTACTTATATCCTTGAGTCCAAGGGGCCTGCTTGCACCTGCTTCCTTTTATTTCACATCTCACAAATGCTTTTTTTAATGAAGTGGCTATTGACACGACAGCTGCTGTACTCCTACGACTAGAATTATTGGTACGTCAGCCACCGTCCGAAACGGACCATATGTTTGGTCGTGGTTGCACATCTGAAAATGGCTGTGGATAGTTTACTAGCTAAGGGAGCCAAGTTTGAGAGTTTTGATAGAGTACAGCAGGCTGTCCAGCGATGCGAAAGAGATTCTAGAACCATTCCTGCGAGAAGTTAGTTTTAGTTTGGATATTTGACAGTTATTCAGCAGCATCTTCTTGTTGCTCTGTTTTACTTGTGTCCAGTGAGCTAGCTGCTAGCACCGAGGTAGCCGCGGTTTAAGACGCTGCTGAATATCTGTTGAATATTCAACCTAAAACTAACTTAACTGCTGTGATTTCTGCTGCATCCATGGAGGCTACAATAGAAAATACAAACAAATATTCAAATATTTATACTTGACATGTTCTCATTATATGAGTAACATTTACAGCTTAAACAGTATATATGTTCAAATATAAACTTTGATCATTATTTATACAGAGGCTAATTGCGGATCAATAACTTGCTCTTTGTTGGTTCGGCAGTCTGCCGTGTCAATAGCGGTGAGCTAATGGTCCAGCATGACGGACCCGTAGCCACTGCAATTATTTAAACCTTCACACTACCATCAAATTCACATGAGGTAGCAGCAGAATATTCGAGTATTCCTTCAGAACCTCCAGGCGGTTCTATAAGTGCTACAGATAGCTAGTGACTATTGCTCTTTACTTCTGCAAATAACCACAAAATCTGATGTCAAAACATGTGTAATGTAAAATCTATGGCTAGCAACATAAAATCAGTACATTTTGAATTGTTTTCAATAGGGATCCTCCGGTACTGATAATAGTATCGGGGCTGATATCATTCTAATGTACCGGTACTCCATGGTACTCCATACCATGAACCAAAACTTAAAATGTGGAAATTTAGCAATAATTTCACAGAAATGGTTTATTTTTCTCTTGAAATTTTAGTTTTGTTGTTCATTTTAATATTTTATTTTTTTTATCTGCTTCACCATCATTTCTTGTAACAAGCAGAGAAGAAAATAAAACATCTCTTCCAATTCATTGCATTTTTTTGTGTGGTAGAAGTATCAGCGTTGGTACTCTGTATCAGCAAGTATTCAGATCCAAGTATCGGTATCGTATCAGTTTGAAAAAAGTGTTATTGTTGCTAATTTTCAAGATGGCAGCAATCCACTTTGATATTAACTCCATTCAGATTAGCCGTTAGCTTGTCAATCCAGTCAGACCTGATCTCCACACTAACAATGTTCAGAAAGCTGTCGAGAACAAGTAGAATTTTGTTCACAACCATTTTATAGATCCATTTTGCAGCCAAGGTTGTACCTTTAAAGTCAAGATTTTTCAGATCAAAAGATCACTTTAAAGGAGAACGCCCGTTTTTTGCATTTGGGGCCTTATTTATTCTGTGAGATGTGTTTTACTCGTCATCAGTGGTACTTTTTTGCGATTCGGATTCGTCTCGGAGATTTTTGATTCACACGGCAAACACCTAAACGCCAATAAACGAGAGTCGGTTGGGCCTGCGTTCGCCGACCCTAAATCGGTTTAAAATCAGTTCAAATCCGTTATTTTTTTAATCTGGCCATTAGGATAATCTATTGTTTTTTCCGTTCCAGTGCCATTTTGAATCCTGCGCTCATAGAAATGATATTTTTTACAGTGACGGGAGAGTGACGTCATCTCTCCGCGCGCCCATTCTATTGGTGCAGTGGCTTTGCTTCCTTTGTTTACACCGGGCGTTCGGAGGTAAACACCGGGAAGGCCAATGAAATCCGTCTTTTCCAAGACATGGCACTGGAACGGAATAAACAATAGAGTATCTAAATGGCCAGATTAAAAAAATAACGGATTTGAATTGATTTTAAACCGATTTAGGGTCGGCGAACGCAGGCCCAACTGACTCTCGTTTATTGGCGTTTAGGTGTTTGCCGTGTGAATCAAAAATCTCCGAGACGAATCCGAATCGCAAAAAAGTACCACTGATGACGAGTAAAACACATCTCACAGAATAAATAAGGCCCCAATTGCAAAAAGCGGGCGTTCTCCTTTAAGTCCTCACCTCCAAATAAGTGAAAATTTACTGACTGGTGCAAGAAAACACATCCACCACCTTCAATTAAATACAAATTAGGAATATCTCTGGGAAGAATTCTGTTATAACCCCTGCAATAGTTACATTACTAATGCCAGCTGATTGCATGATGCATGTTGGTGGTTTATTTTCATTTTTTAACCATTTGCTCTATAATGTTCATTAGAAATAGTCTGATACCTTACAGGAAAGTGAAACTCACAGTTCAGGGCTATTTTCATCTGTCTCTCTTTCTTTTTTGTTTCATTACAACTTTTGCTTTTCGTCCAGGCAGGCCAACAAAAGAGAAGAGCAGGATTTTCAAAAATGGGGAAGGAAATTAGAACTGAAGTGACGAATCATCGCTCAGAAAACTGAAAGAGGATATAAAACTGCAACTCGATGTTAAACAATGACTTTCACTGAAACTAAGGCTTTCCTTAAATCAGGTCAGATCAGATCAGATAACATCAATATCAAAGAGCGACTGAGGAAATTAAAACTAGAATAGATAAAGTTCAGATTCACTCGCACCACAAATGTCACGAGGAAGTACCCCACAATTACAGAGAGGGAAAATGAAAAATTGCACCTTCAGTTTTTCCGTACATTTGTGCATTTGATTTAGCACTGCAAGCATTAAAGGTGTTAACCACCAGCTGTGTGCACGAATGCTGCAAAGATCTTCAACCCACATGTTGAGTTGCCAAATATAAAACATGCCTACCATAATATGATCTAACATTTGAAGAAATAAATTCAGTTTAATGTTGTAAAAATGTTCAAATTATAGACTATAAATAAAGCAGAACAAATTGCATCATAATTTAATTTAGCTGAGACCAAAATTTGGACGGTTATTTAATGAATCTACTGAAGTTCCAGTTAAATACTTTATTTTTTATTTAATGTTTTTAAGAAAAAAATGATGAGAATGAGAAAACTGAATTAAATCAGATTCATTTCAATTTGGTTTTAACACTTTTAACAAATTATACATTTTTTTGTCTTCTTTATTATTATTATTATTATTATTATTATTATTATTATATTTTATTATCTTATTGTTTCATTTTATCTTATTGTGTAGCACTTTTGCCGACCGTGGTTGTTTTTAAATGTGCTTGACTTGATTATTATTATTATTATCAAAACTACTTTATTTAATTAAGTTATTATTATTATTTTTTTGCAAAATCTTGACAGATTTAAAATAAGAATCTTAGCTGAGTGGGGAGAGAGTGGGAGAGGAAACTGTTTTTTTTTTTTCATGTGGTTTTTTCAGTTTCACTTTCCAGTCTGTAAAATTTCCCTTAGGTCACAGGAATGATGCAGACAACATGCTCAGGAGTGTATTTAAGCAGACCCTCAGGCTCTGAACTCCTCACAGTGCCTCTGCCGACTCATCAGCAGCCTGATCATCAAACATCTTTGTTGCTTTTGCATCTTTGAATTCAAGAAGAACCAGCGATGTCTGCCATCATCAAGGTGTTTCTGCTGCTGGCTGCCGTGGTCTGCATCTCCAAAGCACAGCGTAAGTTTGGAATCCTTCAACATTATCATCTCGCAGATTTTTTGGTCTGATTTGTGAAGTTAGAAGGTAACTTTTCTTTACTTCTTTCATTCTAGTCAACGAGCCGGGACAGAACTGCCTGTGTCAGCGCACCAGGAACTCCGTCGTGTCGAGGGCCGATATCAAGGACATCCAGATCTACCCGGCTACCATCTTTTGTGACAGAGTGGAGATTGTGTAAGTCGTGTGCTGTTAAGACCTGATCCGGTTTTCTGTTGTTTTTTTTTTTGGTTGTTTGTTTTTTAAATAAACTAATCTCTATGATCTTTGTGGACAGTGTGACCTCTGGACAAGGCTTTCGCTACTGCCTGAACCCCGAGCTGCAGTCTGTCAAGAAGATTCTGGCTCGTATCATGTAAGTAGCACAAAGATCTCACCTTCTAAACCTGCTGATTATCAGTAGAAACTTCTGATTGAATAATATCTTGAATTAAAGAGTGTTTGTGTTGTCATCATCTGTAGAAAGACAAAGAAAACCTCCATCTCCAGATCCACCACAACCTCTCTGACGACAGACAAAAGCCTCACCACCAGCGTCTGAGTCCCCGCCGCACGCTGGCTGAACCAGAACTTCACATTTCTTCTGACCAATCAAAGCATCCATGTGACACGGGTCACCTGTTCATCAGACTCCACACACCATAAACAAATGTGGACGTGAAAAGAGCTATTTATCTTGTATTTATCTCTCATGTTTTTTTGTTCATGTTGTGTGTTTGAATATGTGTAAATAGTTATATATGTTGTTGTTGTTGTTGTTGTGCACTTTTAAAGATTGGAGGATTTTATAATAAAATGAGTCAAATCGAGACCTTTAAGACTATTTGTTTTCTGTTCTGAGCCTGAAACTGGTTGTTATTAATGACAACAACACTGCAGCCCTGTGGATTAAAGCTGCAAATACAAGACCTGCTCTGCACGAGTGTGAGATATTAGTGAGTCAACAACCAGCCAACATCGTGTGTGTGTGTGTGGGGGGGGGAGACTCAGATCAGTTGAGTCCTATTGGCTGATGACCTTCACGCCCACAAACAAACATATACATTTCTTTTACTTTTTGCATTCTAGGAATTGATAAACAGATACAGCTCCTCCTCTGCCTCTCGTTAAGTTCCTGGAAATGAAACATCAACATGTAGTTTATTCTCACCGAGGTTTCAGACTCGTGTTCTTTAAAGACAACAAACAACCAGAACATTGTCACGATGTCTAAAATATCTCCACATGATGCGACATGTAACAGGATACACATAGTAACAGACTGTACTCAAATGTCTGAGACACAAAGACAGCAGATTCTTCTCAGAACTCTCACTGCAACACTTTGCATCAGCTGAAGGTTAAAACTATTTTTAACATCAAAAAGACTTGAAATAGTTTAATAAAAACAGCAGGGTGGACGGGTTCTTCTGCATCACTCTGAGACAGGATGTGTCTCATAATGTAGGATATGTGATGAATAGAAAAGAAAACTGGAATGACTGTAGGTTTTTCTGTAAAACTATCTGGACTCAGAAATACAATCAAAACCTTGGATCATTTGAACCTGGGTATTTAGTTTGGTTCTCTGTTCTGTGCAAACTGTTTGCATGAAGGTCGCTGCACTGAACAGCCCAACACGCACTGCTCAGCTGGTATATGGGTGCTTTGTCCTCGGAGTTCATGGGTGGGGTGAGGTTTAAAGTACATCCATCGTGTTTGGAGAAAATCCTTTTAAGGAAACTGAGCCGAGGAACCAAAGGGAACCGCTTAAGTTAAATGTACGTACATGAAATGTTCTTGTTCGCTTTGTGATCTGTTGATTTGATATTATAATCTTGCAGACAGCAAACAAACTCGACGAGTATTTATTTACCGCGAGAAAAATCATACGATAACTCAAAATTCCGAGCCGAACTTGAATCTATCCTTTCATATTCGGACAGCAGGATTCAGTCTTCCTGTTTCTTTTCTGGAACATATCAGAGGAAAATGTCATAAATAAAGCTTTAAGACTAACAAATGAACGCAGTGTTGTTGTTTCGTGTTACACAGCCAAACATCCAGCAGGGCTTCAAGTTTCACACGGATCAGAAGCTGCGGGACATTTCGGTCCACTGCTGTCTCTGCTTCTGTTTGCATGTCCAAAAGTCCTGACGCGATGAAGTGACAGGAGATCAGACATGCAGCCTTCTGTCCTGCAGTCTGCCACGTCGTCGCGACAGGAACGAGGAAACCACAAGTTTCTTTAACAGGACTGGGCCAAAAGATTTGGAAGGTGAGGAACGTCCCTCGTGCAGACTGCCTCGAGCACAAGAAAATGTATCTCATTAATGCAAATAATTCATCATGATGACGGAATCTGAATGGAATTGCATATGACAAGCAGTTATTGTTATTATTATTATTATTTGTGGTGTGTTTTGGAGGTTATTATATTTAGTTTATTTTATGCAAGTCACTGTATACTGGTTTTCCCGAGGGCTGACGTAAACAACAGTCAGCTGTCAGGAGAGCACCGAAATACCAAAAACAAGTCAGGAAAACGTGACCTCTCACTGAGAGATGGTGGTAAATCTCCTCCATTCATTTAGGAGGTGATTTGCAGTGAGTCAAACAATGTTTCATTATCATGTGGAAAAGTTAGATGGTTGTTTTGTTTTGCAGAGAGGCTGAAACGAGGGAGAGATTTAAAGGGACGCTGCTGTATCCAGATCAGTTTTTATCTGTTGAAGGTGGGAATCAGGACGCTCTGCACTGCAACTTTAATGTGTTTGTTCTTTGACTTTCCCCTGATGCCAGCTTGTTGTTGCACCACTCTTTCATATGAGCAGGACTTTCTACCTTTGACCTTTGCTGTTTTAAAGGTAACCTCCTCTGTTTATTCAGGTAAACGCCCCCTGATCCGGTGTCAACATGGCTTCAGGCCAAGGAGACATTCCAGGTAATGCAACATATTAAATACAGGAGCGCTCATTTGTACCGGATGTTTTCCCAAAGCTATTTGTTCAGTTTGATTCACTCTCGTTTTTCAGCTCTGGAGTCGGCCATGTCAGGTCTTTGTGGTGTCTTATCGTGTCCCATCGGAATGACTCGGCACAATATCAACTACGATGAGCAGATAGACGCCCCCATGAATCATTCTCCCCCTCCCGACATGGCTGTCATCAGCTTTTGGAAAGACCCCATCATTCCTCAGCACAGGTTCAGGAACACGGCCGAGGTGCTTCCCATTTTCTTTGAGGATTTGTTTGGGGGAATTTGGACTTGCTTCTTTATCTGTTATTGAACTCGGACCAAGCTAGTCTGGTTCAAATCCAGAACCAGTAGATTGAAACACAGTTTCTACTCCCATCACACCACACCTTCTTGAAAACTGATACAATCAATGTAACCAGCACTAATACTGCATATCTGCAGTTGTTTATGCAGACTTATTATTATTTATTTATTTAGCTGTGGATTATTACGTTTTATGTAGTGCCACCGCTGCTGCTGGACCAGTAATGCACTAAACTGTATTTCTTTGTTTTCTATTCGGTTCAAATTAAAACTTTAAACTTGTTTTACTAGGTAAATGAAAAGGGTGAAAAGTTACCTGTGCAGGAGACACCAGCACAGCCACAGTCCCCGGTGCCGGTTGTGAAAGCAAAAGCTACCACATTAATGAACTCACTCATGAGAAGTAAGTAATGAAGGTAGTAATAAAACAGAGTACCAGAAATTATGCTTATTAAAGACGTTAACTCACTGTTTGCACTTCTGTCTTGTTTACCAATCACACTTAGAACAATCCCAGGAGAACCTCCATAAGTTCGAGCACCAGGTAGGACTGACAGATGCCGGTTATTCACCCCACAAGGGTCTCTCTGCTGACGAGACCCAGCTTCACCGACTGGCTGATGGCAAACTGTCCGTAAGTGTGAACCAGTGAGCTTCAGCAGGATTTACCAGTCTGAATAAAATAGATGGTACAGAAATGAAATCTTTTTCACCTGAATGTTTCTTTTATTAAGGGAAAAGATCTCAAACCAACGTGGTCCTACATCAAAAAGTAATTGCTCCCTGAAACTAATAACCAATCAAGCATTTATGATAACTAGAGGAATTTTGTCCCAAATAGTTTTAATAGCTTTAATACTTTTTCAGTCACATTGGGGAGGGGGTCGAGCATGAGCGGCTTGATGGTCATGTCACAGCTTCTCAATTAGATTTAAGTATGGATTTAGACAAAGCTGTTCCAGATCCTTCATTTTTGGTAGGTAGGAATTTTTATTATCCTCATGGGGCAATTTGTCTTGCAGTAACAAGTATTGAGCACTTTCACTCTCCAAAAACAAATTAAAATGGAAAAAAAAGGAAAAAATATCGAGCTACATGTTTAAAGCAGTACAAAATAACTTTTACAATTTTAAACTACTGTTTTGATATTTGTCTAAGTGGATGCTCACCAAAAAACATGTTCATCTTCATATTAGACACTCTGGATGCCTCCGGTCCCCCTATATTACACTTAAAGAGGCCCTTCCATTAAAAATGGTTTTTCTGAGGTTTCTGATGAATATTTTAGCTCCACAGGTGTTCTTACCTTCATAGTGGGTGTGAAAACAGGTCAACAACTTCTCTTTCAGTTTTTATCTATCAAACTACGCAGGTGGCGATAAAACCCGAGTTCGAACGGCCTGTATCTGTTTCATCACAACTCCTTTGTTTGTTAGTATTCGGCAGCTTCCGCAGTTGAAACCACACCTAGCATGCTGCTGGCTAAAAGCTGTTAGCATAAGACGTAGCAAACGGGAAGAGAGAACGTCTGGTGTTACCATGCGCAGCAGGGCAGGAAACAGTATATTTTGCTCTCATAGGCTAGTTTGTTAACCAATCTGAGTGCAGCAAATTTGAATAATGAATGTGAACGAGCTGCTGCTCGAATTTTAATGCAGACAGATTGAAAGGTCTGTTAATCAGTGTTTCCTGACGTTTTTTAGATATAAAATGTTTCATATTACTTGTTAATACTTAAGAAATAGCCACAAAGTCCTGAAATTTGTATGAAATGGCCTCTTTAATAACTTCAGTAATTCGGGTCTCAGCAGGAAGTGGTGTTCTGGTGATTTATGCTGCCCTGAAGAAAAATGCCATCATAGTACGAAATGACAACTTCTTTCATAACAAGATTTCATTAGAAGTTTATACAATATTCTTGTTTATGGCGAGTGTGCCCAGTTATTTAAGCATATTTTTACAATCTTTCCCTGATATTTTCTATATAAAAGGCCACTGGGTCCTTATTGGCCATTGTAACTCTCTCCTCTGGGTGTCCAAACATTTGCCTGTCACTCTGACGATGCAAAGGAAGTAAAAATAACATCATATTTAGTGTTCCTGTCCTGTGAGAAGTTCTTTGATAGGTAAAATGTATTTATGGAAAAATATAGAAACAAAAAATAAATGATAAATCTGTTTATTGAAGTCAAGACTGTAGAACAGCACATGTGCAGAAGGAATCGGTAGTACAGCTCAACAGGTAGCATATTTTAACAGAACACCGGTTCCAGCGACAGCTGTCTGAGACACGGCTGCAGAAAGGTTATTTAGTACTGCTTTAACAGTGGTATCTACCTCAAAGCAGGCCCAGACCATCACACTACCATCACCATATTTTACTGTCAATAAAGATCTTTTTTTGAAATTCAATGTTAGTTTGATACCAAATGTTGCAAAAAAGCTTTGCTTTTATCATTGACAGTCCACTAAATATTTTTTCCGAAGTCTTGTGGTTTAGCTAGGTGCTTTTTTTCAAAGATGGGCCTTTGTGTTCTTCTTGGTCAGCAGTGGTTTTACCTTTGCCCCTTAGTCTTTCTCTTTTTATGAAATGATTGAGTCAAGTCTCAAGTAAGGCCTGCTGAGCTTTAAATGTTCTGAAGGTTTTTGTGACCTTCTGGATGAGTTTATCTGGAAAGCCGTGGAAACCTTTTCCAGACTGATAGGCATCAAGGACTTTTTCCTTATCTGTTCATGATTGGTTTGGATTGTTTTTCTCTCTTAATAAATGAAATCATCTTAAAGTATCTGAAATCGTTGGATAAAACTTCGAAAGATAATTTTATTTCGGTAAGTATAGACATAACTTGGAACAACAGTTTGGTAAACAAATTACATAACTAGCACAGTGCTTTCATATCAGTGCAGTTGCCATGCAACAGCCTTCCGTTTCTGAAAAGGACCAATCACAGAGCTCCTAACAAAATAAGATCGACTTCGGTGAATACAGACGGTGTCGGGCTTTCGAGAAATTTGTTACTGAAACAGTCAATTATGGACAAAAAGAAGACATCTATCGAACTGAGACGCCAAAGAAAACTTATCATAAAAAGGTCTGTGTAGTAGTTATTGTATTTTGATAGAACGTTTGTTTGTAATTCCTTCCGAAACGAAGGCCGTTAGCATAGCAACCCGTCAGCTAACTAGCGATGCTAATATCCGAGGTAACTCGAGAAAATAAACCAAACGTCTCGTAACCTTGTGGTTTATGAGGGGTTCTGGTGTAATTTCTGTTTGAATTAGCTGAAAATACGAAAATTATAAGAAAGCAATCGCAGAAATTAAGTAGCAGCGTGTGGTCGTCTGTTCGTCGTTTGTTAGCACAACACTGTGCTGTTAGGTATGAGCTAACATTTACCCGAGGCGACAAAGAATGTCCAGAGACTCTCTAGTAAATGTTCTCGTGAAACCCCGTCCCCATGTTTTATACCAACCGCTAACGTTTTATCTAATAAGGAGTTTCAATTATTGTAATCATTTACTTTTTAAACTTTAGTATAAATGTCTATCACCTGGATAGGAAACGCAAATTCGTTTCTCAATGTTATAATTAATGACAAATATGACTTAACTGTGCTAAAGTGTTGAACGAAATGTTATTAGCAAATGTTAGTATCATATGAATAATCTGAAATAACGTGTTATTTGGTAATATGGCCTCTTTTTGTGTTTCTATATGATATCAAACCATTTACTCACATAGTTATTCAACAGGGATAAAAGGTGTGTGTGTGGCCGCCGACCGCCTTGTGTGGAAAATACATGTTAGAAATTTGATTTGAATTGTAGAGACTGTTTAACATACATACATGCCTACCGCTTCTGCATCCGAAATTCTTTTTAGGTCATTAGCTGTTGCTCATGTCACTGTTTTGTTCTTGTTCAACTGGTCTAATCTCTAAATTTAATCTGGTTGTTCTTGTATGATAAGTCAATTTGATTTTTATTTCTAATGTAGTTGAGTTTTTTCCCTCCCAGCTCAGATGACACAGTAGCAGGTGATTGGGACAAATGATCTGTGACGT
Source organism: Pachypanchax playfairii (assembly GCA_006937955.1). Lineage (NCBI taxonomy): Eukaryota > Metazoa > Chordata > Actinopteri > Cyprinodontiformes > Aplocheilidae > Pachypanchax > Pachypanchax playfairii. Next base: position 1,753,927 of record SSNP01000056.1, on the reverse strand, counting down.
ACTTTACTGGTAGTTTTGAGCTGCGAGGCCCTCTGAACAATGCTGACCTCTAGGATTGTGTAACCGCAGATGTTTGATCTGTAAACAACATTTGTGACAAACAGTATTTATCAGTGTAAATCTACAGAACCAGTCACAGGCTTCATGTAGTGTTTGTTTACATCTTGTTTTTGTTTTGTGTTTGAGCAGAAGTTGAGAATGCCAAGTGGGGACTTCAAGGAGGACAGGCTCACAACATCTGCACAATCAACCCCTAGTGGCACCCCTTCCGTCACCCCCTCTGTCACCCCCAGCGTCAGTCCCCACTCTTCACCAGCTGTTACTCGCAGGTGAGCACTGTGCATCAGGGTGATGTGCCAGATATCAGATGCAGGACCTTGTTCTGGCAGATATGTGTTCTTGTTTGTACGTTCACATGTTGCTTTTTGTTGGTGGAAATGCAGGAACTGGTTACAGCTGAGTCCAACACCTTACCTTGCAAGTCTAGAGACTAACAGAGCAACTCAGAGCATAGACATGGGAGGCAACGAGGGAGGAGGAGGAATAGATAAGTGGAACTTTTTTGGAACTCGGTCTGTGGTGCACAAATCTCCAACAGATCCTGGATCTGAAACCAGCACAGGTGAGGGAAAACTCACCAGGCCTGTAATTGCCAAATGTTTGCCCTTTTTACACACCTGAACTCTGTTTTAAGGATTGATCAAGATGTTTGTGACTGGGTCATTAAGTGCAGTGAATGTCTTCTCTGAAAATTAAATGTTTGTAATCCTACAGAATATTTAGTCTGTGATTGACGCTCTTTATCCCAACTCCCTCCCACAGGCTTCTCATTGCAGTCCTACTTCGGCCTGCAGAAGTCCTCCACCATGGACGGCACCAACACCCAGATCAACCTCAAGGTGGAAGACGCTGCCAAGTTCTTGCCCCCCAAGATCGAAATCTCAGGTGTGGAACCAAAGCGGGTTTCGCCACGACCACACAAACTTAAACCTCGGGACATGAATGTTTTAACGCCTTCAGGTTTTTGAGGTCCGACCGGCCGTTGTCCTCCAGCGTACCTTTTTGTTTTCCCTTCATATAAACGCCCATGTGCTTCCCAGCCTTCTGCTTCTCTGCAATGTCCCTGCAGCTGAGAGGAACAAGGACCACGTGCAGTATTAACTCACCAGCTTCAAGGACATCACTGGGTTCTTCTTCTTCCCAGCAGACCTTTTCAGATGGATCAACACCCTCTAAATCAGTCTGCTTCCAACTCATAGGTCCAATAAAAAACCGAACTGATGTCCCATCTGAAGATGCTTTGTATTATATTTGCAGCACTTGTTAGGTGCTTTTGAATGCATTGATATGCTGTCCTCTGTCTGCAATGGTGAGAGACAGAATTGTCTGGTCTGACCTTTGCAAAAATGTCGTCATGGTAACGTCATACTAACATTGACTTGCTATTTCAGTACATGACGCTCAGATTCCTGCTTCTTTTTGATTAATTCAAAGTTAAAATAAGCTCAGAGATTGTGTCGTTGTGTCGTGCTTCTCTGTCGGCATGCAGACTGTAGTTTAGTGTGATTAGTGTAATTTAGTGTTTGATTTTGACATTTAAGTTTTGTTTTTTTATGACATGAAAGAAAATTTTATTTTACTTTTAATATGATTTCTTATTTTATTACAATTATTTCCATATTGTCCTGCTTCAATTCTTGTATCTGTTTTAAGCAGTAGCTGGTACATTTTAATGAGTTTATGACACATCATAGTACTTCAGTACTACTAAACAAGCTAAAAGCATCAGCTTTTGAGGGATCCGTTTACATTGAGTTTCTTGCATTTAAAAACTTTGCTGGTTTGCTGGAAAAAGTTAAAATTTGCCAAGTAATTGCACAAAGGAGAAAATCTCCCACTGACATCTCATAATAAATATAATCATAACAAATAAACCTGGAGTTGGTGTATTTTTTACACTAATGATGTGTTCATAGGGAAGGTATCTAATCTCAATGTTTAAAGTCTACAATAAGATTTAGATATAAAGTGACACTATTTCTGGAGAAGAATGTCCTTCTTTTTCATTTGTAGTGATACAATTTTAGTACATTTAGCAGAACATAATTGTTTTTCATTTAAAAAAAAACTTGGACGTTATTTAAGGAATTTTGATTGATTCTTACAGTGTTTGACCAGAAGATGGCGCAAAAGGATCAACTTGAGATCTGACCTATCGATTTCTTATAAGGTTTCACAGTGACTGTAACTCAGAATTTTGGAATTTAAAGCAGGTGTTAGAGCTGCGGTCATGATGAATCATGCAACTGCAGTTTGTTTTAATCATTTTACAAGAATAATAAAAAATAAGACGAACAGAAACTATAGAAAAGCTCAAGCGCATCACCTGTTCAACAAGCCATCTTATATATAACAAAATGTCTTTTCCACATTGTGTGAAACAGAGTTTGGGACATTTTAAAACTACTTTTTCAGGGCTATGTTTATGGATTATTCAGCCCCAGATTAAATTTAAAAAAAAAAGGAAAAATCAGCTGCTCACTCTCAAAATAGTTGAATGATTCAAAAATATATTGAGTTTTGACAAAAAAGTGAGCAAACAACTTTTCACATGTTTACAAGAAACATTTGTTGATGTGTTGATAACAACACCTTTTGATTATTATTAGATGTTACCAAAAGATTTCTGTCTCTGACTCATCTGCAACGAAAATACAGAAACTATAATCATATTATTATTTAGGATTAATTCCTTGTTTTGATTTATTGCAGAGAAATGGGTCAGAGCATCCCGATGCAATAAATTAATAAAAATATATAATTAATGACCAGAAGGTTTGAAGTTCAGTGTCCACAACTGCAAACACTGAACCTGTTTAAACCCAGATGTTCCCTGTTAAACAAGAGCACGCAGTCACTCCCTAGATGTCTCTAATATACATTATTTATTGTTTAGTTTTAAATTCCATGTGATTCTGTTGGAAGTTTAATGCTCTGAGGTGAATCTCATAGTACAAAGTGAGAGATTCTTCAGTTAATCTGTAGAAGGTGATAACTGAATGACTGCAGGTGCAGAGCAGACATGCCAGTGATTACTGAAGGAAATGAACAACAGTCTCACAAAACTGTTCTAAAACAACTGCACAAAAACAAAATGACAATGTGGAAGTAGCTTATCCAAAAACACAAGATTATATATGAACAAATAAGAATTTCTGTTTTTGTAGAAAGTTCTGAATCAAGGTGAAACACGACGCTCGCTCGTCCTCCACTGGTCGAGAAGGTGAAAGGATTTTGCTTTTGGTTCATTTTCCTGTTAAATCTTTTGGAGATGAATATTCCACATCATGAATGTTGTTGTAATTCACTGTTTCCTCAGAGAGTCATTCTAGATGGTTCTAGATGTGGACAGGAAGTATCTGGTCTGTGCTGCATCAGATCTGAAGAAGCTTCTGACTGAAGACACTCTGTTGTTGAGTTACTGAGTTGTGAAGAGGATGATGAGGGTTCTCCATCATGTTCTTCATCCTCCTTTGGTCAATCAACTCAAAAGACTCCAGAACAGAACCAGACATTTTATGTCACCTGCTCTGATGCTCCACCCCCAACAGCTGACTGCAGGTGTGATCACACTCTCCACAACAGACTTATAAAAGATCTTCAACATCTCGCTGCAAACGTTGAACGATCTAAGCTTCTTGAGGAAGTCCAGTCTGCTCTGTTCCTTCCTAAAAACAGCATCACTGTTGTGTCTCCAGTTCAGTCTGTTGTCCAGGTGAACACCAGGTATTTATACTCCTCCACCACCTCCACTTCTTCTCCATGATGGAAATGAGTTTTGGCATGTTGCTCCTCCTAAAATCCACAATCATCTCCTTTGTCTTTGTTCACATTCAAGATGAGATGATTGTTTCCACACCAGGACACAAAGTGGTCCACCAGTTCTCTTGTCCATCTCTGATCCAACCAAGAGTCATCAGAGTATTTATGCAGATGACAAAGTTGCTCATAATATCACAGAATGACTCCCACAATCCGTCACCAGGATCAGCACTAAGCTAGAACCAGAAAAACCTAGTTAGACATCGAGAACCTGACAGTACAGAGAACACGTCTCTTCTAGAGAAGATCTTAAACCCTCAACTTGCGTCCGGCATCATGGCATCATAGGAGAAGAGTCTGTGAGCTGAACTGACCTGCCTGCAGAAAACATCTGGAGCATCATGAAACAAAGTCCCAGAACTGTTGAGCAGAAACGTGCATCAGATAAGAATGGAACAACATTCATCCCAAAAAAACTCCCATCAGCTGGTCTCCTCACCTCCCAGATGTTTACAGACAGATGTTAAAAGAAGAGGAGATGCTACACAATAATAAACATCACCATGTTCCAACCTCTATAAGACGTGTTGTGCCATAAGTTCCAAATAAATCTAAGTGGTCGTTCATTTGGATTTATTTTATGACATCATCGCCTACATCAGGCGCTCTGACTCTTCTGCTCTGATTTGTTTTTCTGCATTAATTATAGAAAATCAAAGTTAAAACTTTGGTTAATGTATCTATATATTCTTTTAAGGTTTGTGCCTTTAAAAGCTTGTATTTGTGTCTTAAAATCCATTTTATTAACATTTTAACTCCATCATCAATAACTGGTTTATAGCTGCTTCACCACATTGTTTTCTCTTTCTGTTTGTCTTATCGCAGGTTTCATGATAATAACATAATAATATGAATATAATATTTTGCTGATTGTATGTTTTTATATGAATTTATGAGATGATATAATATATTTATAACTGTAATTTGACTCCCTTTATCACAAAATAGATTTGTGGATCAATAAACTGTTTTCAGGATGAGCACTTGTGTTTTCCTGTTTTTTGTAAAAAAAAAAAAAAAAAAAAAAGTCAATTTGATGCTGAATAATAAATAAATTGTGGGAGGTTTTAAATCCCACATGTCTTTATGACCCGCCTGTTGAACTTGACTGATGTGATCTTTTGGGTGGATCTCGTTGGATAAGAGGTGTCAAGTATCCTAGTTGTTCTAATAAGAATAAGAAGAATCCAGACCTTTGGCTCTTGTCACTGACCTAAAACACACATCCTGATCGTCACACAGCAGCAGTTTCTCTCTCCACACCCTTATAATAAAAAAAAGAGGCTACAAAAACAGAGTTTACAAGAAACCACGTCATGTTTTGGGAAATTAGCTCAGTCCACAGATCCAGGCCTACGTGTTGGAGTCCGGCTCACTACAGGAGTTTAAAAAAAAAAGGATTTTATGACAAATCAAAACAAAACTGATGATTCATTTAAGTGAAAAGTTAGTCCGTGGACTGTTTCTCCATTATGGATTTTTTTATTACAGTTGGAGACAAAACAATAAACCACATGATGAGATTATTAACCTGCTGAACTATGTTATCGGTGTTACACCTCATTTATTGTTTTTAGTTTATATATCCAGCACACTGCTTCTTACTGCTGGAGTTACTCACACAGGAGACGACAGATTGTAGGGAAAACGTGTGCGTGTGCTCCAGAGATCAAGTTTCAAATCAAGTGTCTGTTTACACTCTGGAGGAAGTGTAAACATTGCCAGCTGATCACACAGTTGCTAGTTTCATTCCTGATGCATCCAGGTGCCAGAGTGTCTTTGGGTAACTGAACATTGCTGATCAGCTGTCATTCAGAAGGAAGTGTGTCATCGTTCTAATCAGAAGGTAACTGGTTTCAGTTTGAGGCTTCAACAGGTCAAAGTGTTTCATGATAGCACAAACAAATTGTAAATAAAGCTGCTCATACTGCAGCTTGTCAGATCCATCTGCTCCGTTTTCACAAAAACACTGAGTACAGACCAAAAGTTTGTACTGTACTGTATGCACACTGTGCCATGAGAATTTTGACACTAATAACACATCAAAATACAGAGAAAGAGCCATCTCGGTGCCTCTCTGAGTTTAAGCCCCGCCCATTCACGTAGGGGTTAATGTTCAGGTGACAGGTCAGAGGAGGAGTCTACAGTCAGACTGATTGTGGTGACATGATTGAATAAAGATCTGGACATTAATGACGAGCATGTCCACATCGGAGCATGAGACTGCTGCAGCTCCAAAACTCACATTTAACTTTGATAAGATGTAGAATTTCCTCTCAGTTATTAACCATCATGGTGACAGAGTCATGATAAATCATGCTGTTGTTATTCTGTCCACACCGTCAACATAAAAACACAACGCAGGAATGTGTCTGTATAGCTTTGTAACGCTGCCATGAAGAGACATGGAAAACTGGACAGAAGGCGTGGTGCATGTTGTAGGTGAGGTTAGAGGACGGACTGTGACGTCACTCTTTTTCAGAAGGTTGCATTTTGGCTCCAGCTCTGGCATTTTGAGATTTTTTTGAAACAATAAAGAAAAGTTAGCATATTCCCAAATTACAGTTCCAGTGTGGACGACTCCATCTGCACTATTAGAAAAGTGTTGAATACTTTTTAAGTTCTAAGAAGTGAACAGCTGGATTAAACTGTGTTAAAGAGGCCATTTCATACACATTTCAGGACTTTGTGGTTATTTCTTAAGTATTAACCAGTAATATGAAACATTTTATATCTAAAAAACGTCAGGAAACACTGATTAACAGACCTTTCAATCTGTCTGCGTTAAAATTCGGGTGGTTCCGGCTCCTTCCATCAGGCTGCTTTGTCAGGTTTTGGCAGCAGCTCGTTCATATTCATTATTCGTATTTGCTGGACTCTGATTGGCTAACAAACTAGCCTATCAGAGCAAGGTATACTGTTTCCTGCCTCGCTGTGCACGGCAACGTCAGACGTCGTGTCTTCCTGTTTGCTACGTCTTATGCTAACAGCTTTTAGCCAGCAGCATGCTAGGTGTGGTTTCAACTGCAGGAGCTGATGAATACTAACAAACAAAGAAGTTGTGATGAAACAGATACAGACTGTTCAAACTCGGGAGAACTCGGGTGTTATCACCACCTGCGTAGTTTGAGAGATTAAAACTGAAAGAGAAGTTGTTGACCTGTTTTCACACCCACTATGAAGGTAAGAACACCTGTGGAGCTAAAATATTCAACCTCAGAAAAACCTGTTTTTAATGGAAGGGCCTCTTTAAGAAAAAGGTTTTAACCCAACAGTTTGTTAGTGTGTGTTCTGTTCATCGGGCCTCTTTCTGCTGTCCCCCACTAAGAAAGACTATCTGGACACACTGTGGTGGCCTCCAGGCTTTAACACAAAGCAGATGTGGACGAGGAGATCCCTCTGAACAGTCAGCTCACTGAGCCACATCCTGGTGACGCAATGGCAACATTAATCAAAAACCCGCACACACCCAGTGAGCTGCGGACGTCTTAAAGTGAAAGTATTTAAATCAATGTGCGCGTGTGTGTGTGTGTGTGTGTGGGGGGGGAGGGGGGTTGATTCAGTCCTTGGATCTGCAGCCATACAGGATGAATGTTAGACTGTAACACTGACCAGCATCTAAAATCATTTTCTTGTCTAGGCTGCTGGGTTTTCCTCCTCTGATGATTAAGGTCTCTCCGTTTATCTAAAGAACTTGGCTACTGACCAGTTTACACCATCATCACATCATCCCGAGCTCGAATGTACCGACCGTGAGGTGGTTCCAGGCTTTTATTGCTGCTCAGATCTGATCTTGATCAACACTTCTGACGCCGTCGCTGCCACGGTGGCTTTATCTGATGAGTGTTAAACTACTAAACTACATCACAGAGGTGAAACGTTAACAGATCAAATGTTTCATTTGCCTTTTAGTGAACAAGAAGGATCTCACTGTGATCTAAATGCTCCTCTGACAGGAAGGAACATTCAAAATTTTCAATTAAAAACACCATTAAAATTTGTCAAGAATGTTAAATGGCGAAGTTCAAACTGGATAATAAATAAATAAAATCCTGCACCTTTCGAAACTGGGTAAAACAATTTCCTTCAGTGCGTAAATCAAAGCTTCTCATAAAACCATCATTTTTGAGGAACCTTTGATCTTTTGGGTGGATCTTATTGGATAAGAGGTTTCAAAGTGCACGCGCCGTTCTAATGATAATTCCTTTAAGCCAGCAGAAGAATCCAGCTCTCTTGGCTCGTCGTCGGTTCTCTCTCACGCACTTCTACGGCATATTTGGACTCCTGTCAGCAAACAATACAGATCGAACGGGGTTAGATACAAACACCAAAACAAACCTTTAAACAGAGACACGGTGAAACGCTCTGGAGCAGCATTTCCTGTGTGACTGTACTCTTGGTTTCTAAGAACTACATAGTTAAGATATTTTTAAGATGAATTCTGAGTTCCTGTCTTCCCTCATCCTGTTTGCAAACATGAGTTGATGTGATTTGGAAAAAAAAAAAAAGCACAGAGGCGTATGACTTGGCCAGACACTCGTGAATTCCTTCAGCATAGACGTGACCTGTAAATGGGCTTGATGAGGTCAGAGCGTGCGTTATTAAACTCTGAAGCTACTTTTTTAATTGGTAGGTCTTCGAACAACTTTTATCTGCCACAATAAGAGCATTAGATCCAATCAGTTTTTTGGGGGAGTATTTGTCTGATACAGATGCACTTGAACGTGTCAGAGTCACTCAGATTAAAGCACAGGTCCAACCTTTGAACCATCGGACGGTAGAAGCTGCAGGAAATATACCACTGAGGTCATTTACTGTAACTCGCGTCTTTATCATCTCCTTTTGACTAAGTTTTCTTTATTAGCAGCACAATATTTGGATGAGTGGTGGGTGATAAGACTATATTAGTCTGGGTGAGAATAGAACTTGTACACAAACTGCAGAAGCAGAGAAGTTGGAGAATCGTTTAAAAGGCACAATGATAAAAAAAAAAAAAAAGCTGTTCAGAAAAGTTATTTGGTTGAACTTCTCAGTTATTTATGTTTGTTTCTGAGACGATGATCCTAAAATGAAAAATATATAATTCCAAGTTGAGTTATGGTGCGTTCACACCGGCCGCTTCGTCAACGTCAAGCAACGCTCATAACGCTCCAAGTTTGACGTTTGAAAGTTGAAGCTCATAACGCTTGACCGTTAAAAAGAGTGCGTAGGCGGGGCTTCCTTTGTTATCGAATGTTCTGAGCTATGGCGGATCATATAGAGAGAGTGGCTTGGCTTTATTTACTCCGTTTGTGGATACACCCCATTCTTCAGATGCGTTTTGAGTTTGAGGAGTTTAACCATTTGCTTCAGGAGCTACATATGGATGAGGTTCACTTCCAGCGCTACTTCCGTCTGTCCCGAGCCCTGCCCCGAGACTTCCTGCTTCATTCAGGTCCGTCACTAGGATGAGACGCTCTGATTGGTTGACATGCCGCTTCAAGAGCGTTAAGAGCGTCAAAAGTTCAGCTAGCTGAACTTTCTGCATTTCGAGCTTTTCAAGCGTTTCAAGCGTCAACGCCTGAAAGGCTCGAAAAGCTGCCGCTCACAAAGTGACGCAGAGCCGTTGACGTCTGACGCACTCTACCATAGACTTTACATGTAAACTTGCCGCTTCTGACGTTGACGGTTGGGCCGATGTGAACACACCATAAGAGTTGTTTTTTTTTTTACATTCTTCCCAGTGACACTCAGCAGGAGACCCTCGTCAGGTGGATTAAAAGAAGATGGGTCATCTGTTTCAAAGGTGTTGATAAGACATATTAAAAGAATTATTGTTTGAACTGAACTGAAAGTATTAAAGAGGCCCTTCCATTAAAAATGGTTTTTCTAAGGTTGAATATTTTAGCTCCACAGGTGTTCTTACCTTCATAGTGGATGTGAAAACATGTCAACAACTTCTCTTCTCTGGCGATAACACTCGAGTTCGAACGGCCTGTATCTGTTTCGTCACAACTCCTTTGTTCATTAGTATTCAGCAGCTCCTGCAGTTGAAACCACGCCTAGCATGCTGCTGGCTAAAAGTTGTTAGCATAAGACGTAGCAAACAGGAAGACACGACGTCTGACGTTGCCATGCACAGCGGGGCAGGAAACAGTATACCTTGCTCTCATAGGCTAGTTTGTTAGCCAATCAGAGTCCAGCAAATTCGAACAATGAATATGAACGAGTTGCTGCCAAAGCAGTCTGACGGAAGGAGCTGGAACCACCCGAATTTTAACGCAGACAGATTAAAAGGTCTGTTAATTAGTGTTTCCTGACGTTTTTTAGATATAAAATGTTTCATATTACTGGTTAATACTTAAGAAATAACCACAAATTCCTGAAATTTGTATGAAATGGCCTTTTTAAAAATAAACACCAGTAATTAAACAAAAATTTATAAAGGAAATGTTTCCTTCCTGAGAAGTTTGGAACTGAGGTTTGGTTGCGTGTGAAATCTGATTATATAATTCATTTTTATTTCCTCTATCAGCTACCGACAGGTGAATAAAAATACATTCCAACGTTCACCTGTGCTCATGAGTAATGACTGATGGAATGGGATACAAGCTGTTATAATAAGCTTTATAGAAGAGCTGGACTCACCCTGAAGATGAGGAGCTGAAGGTAGAACCCAGATGCAACTCCAGACTCCTTTCATTGGGAGGATGTCCCACCAAGATGAAACCTCTCAGCAGAACCAGAACTCTCTGAAGATGTTATATCTCACAAACTGGAATATCTCAGTCGCTCCGGATGAGCTGGAGGAGGAATCAGGGGTGAGGGAGGTCTGGAGATCTGCTCAAGCTGTTGCTTCTTCAGGTTGATTAATTTCAATTTTTCCTTTATCCATAGGAACTTTGCTGGATTGAATTGTCCAGCAACTTCCAAAATAGTTGTAGTTAAAATGTCTATGTAGAAAATTGTGACAAATTAGTTATTTTCCTAGGAAAATAACTAATAACCATGTGATCATTTTGCCACATCATCCACCCGTAGTTTGGATGTGTCTCCTGAAAAACTGACTCCTGTTCTTCTAAGATAACTGTAATGTAAATAAAAGAGAAACTGAAACAAAGTGGTTTTGTATTGTTTTTGATTCTCATGAATAAAGTTTTTTAAAAAAAAGAATAGATTTGTATCAAAATGGATATTTAATTACATTTTTCCCTCTTATATTTAGCATAAAAGCATCATCAGTGGATGATCAGATGGACTTCCTGTTTTTCCTTTTACAGAAACATCCTAAAAACGATATTTCTTGTTTCAGTGATATTTCCTGTTCAGGGTCTCGGGGAGGTGGAGCCTGTCTCCACCAATCACTGGACGAGAGGCGGGGCTACACCTGGATAGGTGAAACTGAAGGTGTTATAAATAAAATTATGATAAGTAATCAAAGAAAATTTTAATTAAAGAAGCGTTCATTTCCCGCTAAGGGTGGAATAAAATGGTTGGCTGTTGATGGCGGAGCTTTTTATTTATTTATTCCTCATATCTGGGCCACACCTCTAATCAAACCAACTGTCATATGACTGATGTTGTGCCACAGTGGTTTAAAAACAATATACAGATATCTGAGACAGCTAATAGACATAAATAAGAAAAAGGCCATAAGTCCAAATAAATAAATAAATCACAATCAGACGGGCTCTTTTTGATGACATAAGATTAACTCGTTCATCAGGAAACCAATGGAAGGGCTGCATATCTCATGCCATGTGTGACTAATTAATAGCTATCATTTCCTTATTTTATTGTTTCTATTTTCATGTTGAAGGAATGTGGGTAGTAATTTAAAAGGTGGTGAATTAGACACTCCTTTACTAGAATTTTGTTTAGTCCATTTGTTTGCAACTTATTCTAAACGTGCAACATGAAGTACTTGATCCCAAACATCAGATTTAAAAAGTATATAAAACTTGCATGTCTTATTTTTTTAGGTCTTATTTTGGAATGTAATTAAAAAGGCTTCCAGATTAAAAAACCCATAAATAGAAAGTGTTCTCATTTCTCCATGTAAATATTTAAATACTCATACTGATATGTAACAGGTAATGTGTTAGGAACAACACGATGTCTCTTCGTTTACTGGAAATGATCTGCTCACAGAGGGACTGGATTAAGTCAACAGCTGAGCTCATGGACGGAGGCGTGTCCAGAGACAATCAAATTCAATCAATCCTTTTTTATTAATCAAAAGTAATTAATTAATGAAAATGTACCACTGGCCTGGTACTTTGATTGAGTTTGATTTTATTTTAGTTTAGGGTGCTGCTACATTATGATAAAAAGTCTATGGTTTTGTAAAAATTTGAATCTTTTTAAGGTCATGGGGGATCTAAATGTGCCACCCTTTTCCAAATCTGGGCCCCTATCTGCCCCTCTACAAAGATTTTCTAGACACACCCCTGCTCGTGGACAGTCTGAGGTGCAACCAGGTAGCATCATGATGTCCAAGATGCATTGGTCAAGCAAAAGTAGAGGCCACATGAGGCTGGACATCATCCTGTACCAGGAGGAACTCGGGATCCTCTGCACCAACAGGGTTCTGTCAAAGGATCCTGATACCTGATGGAAGTCAGTGTGCCATCGTTTACCCTGTACAGGTCTGAGCGTCCCTACATGGGTTTGACTCCTCGGACCAACACTGACACCAGATCAGTCTCTGAGGTTTAATACTGAACTTAAAATATCTTCCTTTCATTTGAGTTTTAGCAGCTTGAACAGAAGGGCAGAGAAAACCAGGAGACCAGCCAAAAAAATAATAGCTATAAAAAATAGAACAAAATGATATTTCCATAATACATTTCCTGTTGATGCATCACACTGATTGTCTGGTTCTCATTAAGATCCGGATCAGATGATTAAAGTTCACACACAAGGTTTAAATCTTGGCCACCGGGTGTCGTTTTGCGCTCGACAGACGGACTCTGTGACTTTCAGCGCGCGCGGGGGTTCATCAGAGGTAAAACACCTGAGAAACGCAACCTATGTTTGACAGTGGGAGGTGTCTGAGGAGGTGGAGCCGCTGCCTGTCCAGGAAACACCGTGTGGATAAATAAACAGGGGGGAGTGTGTCGGAGTGTCGGAGCTTCATTTTGGATTTTAACTGTGACCAGACAGAGAGACAGACGCATCACCCCAGCTGAGAAACTTCTACTTAGTTACTCTCACAAGTTTATCAAACAGCCAGGAGGAAACGATGTGTGGTAAGACTGTTCTTCAGTGAAATCAGCTGAGTTTTTGTTTGTTTATTTGTTATTTGGATAACAGTGCGCGCGACCAGTGGATCAAGCAGGACATTTGCTGTGATGTCACGGTTATCTGATTAATAAATTGGCAAAATGATCATGTTAAATAGTTTAGAAGCTCATTCCGGGGTTGCTCACTTTAAGCATCAGCAGTCGCAGGAGGTGCCGCAGATGCTGAAACGACTCCTGATCGGACTCTTGCGCTTTGCGCACAAACTGCAACGTGTCTTTCTTGGAGTGAATAAGGAAGTTGAACCTTCCTGAACTCAGACTCGGGATGCTGCGATCATCTGACCGACGAGCGCCTGGACGCGCAGTAACGCAGCTCTGGGAAGTTTCCGCACATCTCAGTGAACTCATCGTGGACGTTTTGACAACGTGTCGCGCGCTCGAACCGGGCACGTTTACAACCTGAAGTAAATCTTTAACACGACTTTGCGGGAAAGAAGTCGCGCACGTCAGGAGTTTCACCGCACCCTGTTTTTCAGGCTGGCAGCTCCAACACTGCGCGCAATGTGCGTCCGTCAATGGCCAGCTGTGTGCCTGAGGTAGCCGAGCTGACCGGGTCGGAAACTCACACACACACACACACACACACACACACACACACACACACACTCGGTCGTGTTTCTAACACACTTGGCCCTCTGACATCCTCCCCGTATTCACACTGAAAACTGGTTCCTCCACGACAAAAATCTGTGCACTTCTGAATTCCTGACGTTCTGCAACGTTTCACTCTGCAAATGGTTTAAAATCACTCACAAAGACTCATTAGATGAACTTAAATAAATAAAAATAAACTTTGGCTCCAGGCAAATTGTGCATGAAATGTAATACAATTTTCCTGGAGCCAAAGTTTTTTTTTGGGTGGAAAAACTGCCATAAAATAATTTAATTTCGTCTAATGAGTCTTTTTTCAGTGTTTGATAAAACGAACTATGGGATGGAATTTGCTATGAAATAAGATAATAGATAAACAGTGATATGAGATTAAAAAAACAAGTTTACAGTTTGTGAAACACTGATTGTGTCCTTTAACCACATCATTAAACTTATTTCTAAAAGCTAAATATTACATGAAGTGTTGTCTGCAGCTGTGATCTCTGAGGTTTTCAGTCCTGTTCCTCTCGTTGTAAAGGAATCTTTGCGTACCTGAACTACCAAGTTCCTCGAACAAGAAAGGAGATATTTGAGACGCTGGTAAAGGGACTGCAGAGGTTGGAGTACAGAGGCTACGATTCAGCAGGTGAGACGCTCACATTCTCAGAGGTGGCACATACACACACTTTAACATCTGAAATCATCTCAGTGTTTGTCAGACAGCTAAGTAGTTAACAAGTTAAACAATTACTTGAAGCACCTAACCCCACACCTGAAATACAAAAGCAGTTTGGTAAGTGTATTAAAAGTGTGTTGCGTACATATACAAGACAATAAACACGCCCTGACCTGAAATATGACGACATTCCAGTCAAATACCCGACCTGGACAGAATAAAACTGGTGGAACAGCTGCCAGCTACCGTGTGTTTCCCTTCATCGTGAAACTTAATTTCTATAGGAATTTATTTAATAAAACATTTCCTCATCAGATGGTTCAGTTTGATAAATAGATTATCCTGATGAATAATTTAACCCTTTCATACATGTTTCACAGCTGTCCGTGAACTGGTTCTTGGACATGTTTTGATAGTTGTGGATTATTTGCACAGAAGCCATTAACCTGGTCTCTAGAGCATCACTCCACTAAAAAAGTCATAATGTTGTAATAATCTACATTTGTTCGTTAAATACATGTTTTATAGCCAGAACACCGTTTATCCACTGGAGCAGACAGATGTAAACCCTTTAGAAAAGTATATATGTAATCAAATAAAATGCATATTTTTCATATCTAAAGATAAATAAAAATACAAAAAAACACTTTTGATTATATTCATTCATGCAGGAAAGAGTTAAAATGCTAGACAAAGGCACACCCGTATTCAGAGCGGCTTGTGTTTGTCCATCCTGTTTGAACAGGATGAGGACTAACGCACAGCATAAAGATGCAACAATAACTGTACGGAATAACAGTGGTGCCAAAATCACTGTCTGTTTTCCAATATAATTTATATTGTCTCAAATTCCTTTACAAACTACTCAGTAAAGCCTTAGCCACAAATATTTTTGTCTATATAAGAAAACACACACACATTGAACTTCACCAACACACCTGTACACAGAATCTTGGTGTGCGACTTTGTAAACTGGTTTAGGTGGATGAACTATGAGTAATAGCTGTAAAATGCTCAAGGAAACAAAGAAAAATGCCAATGAAAGGTTCACAGCTTTGAATTTCAAGTTACCTGTCCTTCCTTTGCCTGCAGGCGTTGCCGTTGATAGTCCAAAGAAAACTACAGACAACAACAACAACAGTATCTGCTTGATAAAGAAGAAGGGGAAAGTCAAGGCTCTGGATGAAGAAATACACCGTGAGTCTTTGCACAGTTCATTTTATTTGACTATAAATTTGCTTAAATATAAAATAAGCTTGATTCTATTTTGTGACTTTGCTGTAGTAATAACATTTCTACATTTATCCGACTAATTGTGTCCATTTTTATCCAAAACCTTGATTTTCTCGTCCTCCCAACAAGACGCTCGCCGCACCTTTAGAGGAAAAACCTGTGTTGCAGCATTCTTCTTTTAATTCCCTTTTCATCTGTCAATATTTTTAATAAACAGGATTGATGTTGTGCTTTTCTTCTCTAGAAAAAGACTTTCTAGACCTTGACGAGGAGCTGTGCACACACTTCGGCCTGGCTCACACTCGCTGGGCTACGCACGGAGAGCCGAGCGCCCTCAACAGTCACCCCCATCGCTCCGACAAGGATAATGGTAGAATATTCTGTCGCATTTCTTTTAAAGCAGTTGTCTCTTAACGTATCACAGGAAAGATGTTACTACAAGACTGTTTTATAAATTTGTAAATAAATACACCTAGTATATATGTCAGCGCTAAGGATCTTCCATATTCTCAAATGCTGACATGATATCAGTCACTATTACAGCAGCGTTCTCTGGAAAAAACAGCAACAACTAAATAAAACACTTCACAGTAATTACCTAAATAGTTGTTACATACAGTGGGGCAAAAAAGTATTTAGTCAGCCACCAATTGTGTAAGTTCTCCCACTTAAAAAGATCAGAGAGGCCTGTAATTTTCATCATAGGTATACCTCAACTATGAGAGACAAAATGAGGAAAAAAAATCCAGAAAATCACATTGTCTGATTTTTAAAGAATTTATTTGCAAATTATGGTGGAAAATAAGTATTTGGTCAATAACAAAAGTTAATCTCAATACTTTGTTATATAGCCTTTGTTGGCAATGACAGAGGTCAAACGTTTTCTGTAAGTCTTCACAAGGTTTTCACACACTGTTGCTGGTATTTTGGCCCATTCCTCCATGCAGATCTCCTCTAGAGCAGTGATGTTTTGGGGCTGACGCTGGGCAACACGGACTTTCAACTCCCTCCAGAGATTTTCTATGGGGTTGAGATCTGGAGACTGGCTAGGCCACTCCAGGACCTTGAAATGCTTCTTACGAAGCCACTCCTTCGTTGCCCGGGCGGTGTGTTTGGGATCATTGTCATGCTGAAAGACCCAGCCACGTCTCATTTTCAATGCCCTTGCTGATGGAAGGAGGTTTTCACTCAAAATCTTACGATACATGGCCCCATTCATTCTTTCCTTTACACGGATCAGTCGTCCTGGTCCCCTTGCAGAAAAACAGCCCCAAAGCATGATGTTTCCACCCCCATGCTTTACAGTAGGTATGGTGTTCTTTGGATCCAACTCAGCATTCTTTCCCCTCCAAACACGACAAGTTGAGTTTCTACCAAAAAGTTCTATTTTGGTTTCATCTGACCATATGATGTTCTCCCAATCCTCTTCTGGATCATCCAAATGCTCTCTAGCAAACCGCAGACGGGCCTGGACGTGTCCTGGCTTCAGCAGGGGGACACGTCTGGCACTGCAGGATTTGAGTCCCTGGCGGCGTAGTGTGTTACTGATGGTAGCCTTTGTTACTTTGGTCCCAGCTCTCTGCAGGTCATTCACTAGGTCCCTCCGTGTGGTTCTGGGATTTTTGCTCACCGTTCTTGTGATCATTTTGACCCCACGGGGTGAGATCTTGCGTGGAGCCCCAGATCGAGGGAGATTATCAGTGGTCTTGTATGTCTTCCATTTTCTAATAATTGCTCCCACAGTTGATTTCTTCACACCAAGCTGCTTACCTATTGCAGATTCAGTCTTCCCAGCCTGGTGAAGGTCTACAATTTTGTTTCTGGTGTCCTTTGACAGCTCTTTGGTCTTGGCCATAGTGGAGTTTGGAGCGTGACTGTTTGAGGTTGTGGACAGGTGTCTTTTATACTGATAACGAGTTCACACAGGTGCCATTAATACAGGTAACGAGTGGAGGACCGAGGAGCCTCTTAAAGAAGTTACAGGTCTGTGAAAGCCAGAAATCTTACTTGTTTGTAGGTGACCAAATACTTATTTTCCACCATAATTTGCAAATAAATTCTTTAAAAATCAGACAATGTGATTTTCTGGATTTTTTTTCCTCATTTTGTCTCTCATAGTTGAGGTATACCTATGATGAAAATTACAGGCCTCTCTGATCTTTTTAAGTGGGAGAACTTACACAATTGGTGGCTGACTAAATACTTTTTTGCCCCACTGTATTTATAATTACAAGATGAATCCTTAATGAGCCCACAAAATGATTTGCTTTTGAAGAAAATTGACTCATTAGAGCTTTACACTGATCCTTGTCTAACATCCTGTAGCAGCTAGCTTTGCTAACACTTGTAGTTTTTACCTAAAAAAGGCCAAAAAGGGAAAGTTTTCAATTCTATTCAATTCACAACAGTTCTATAGATAATCTTTTTTGTTAGCTTGTATTAAAAATTCAATGTTCTTTACTGCTTCTTGTGCAAAGTTAGTAAAGTTGCATTTAGCCAACACAAGAAGCTAACGGTCACTTAAGTATAAAATAAATAAAAGTACTTCAAAACAAAACACATTAGCTATTAACAAACCTTGAAACCATCAAGGTAATTGTGTTAAATGTTGATCAAGATGTTTGTTAAATACATGTTTTATAGTTTTGTCCACTCAAGTAATTATATAAATAATTTTTGGAGTATACGTAATAGGGCATGTATGAGTGTTTTAGCAGTCAGCCTGTTGCTTCACTACACTTTATACATCAGGAGGTGTGGCAGCTTTATTTTCATAGCTCTATTTTTAGACTTTAAGACTTTTTAACCAAAAAACTAAACAGGAATGCATGTTAAGAGCTTTGTCTTAACGTTGTTTTGTTTTTGTGTTCTTCTTTTAGAGTTTGTCGTCATCCATAATGGCATCATAACCAACTACAAAGAGCTGAAGAAGTACCTGGTAAGCTGTCGTACACGTTTTAAACTGCCTTCCACAAAAATTCCTGTAGCTGAAGTATCAGCGTTGGACCTGCCCTTAACGTCAAAGTTTTTTTTGCAACTGCAGGTTTCATTTTTATGGCTGGAAGATTTTCTCTTAGCAGCTGTAGAAGTTGTTAAAACCTCTCACAGATGAGTCCGAAACACACGGTTCTGGAAATGGAAGTCATTGAGTTTTCACACTTGTGCTCAGCGCTGATCAACTACCAAAACTGGCACAAATTCTACATCTGGAACTCATCATCATGACATTTGATCAATTATTAGTTTTTAAAAAATAATCTTGTGAAAATAAACTAAGCAACTTTTTAGGTGTCAGTTTCAACATAGAGTTAGAAAACTGCACAGAGAACATGAGAACATGTCACAAGTCTGTCGTCACATTGACGTTTAGGCTCATTCCTGAACAATTATAAACAATTATGTTCACGTACATGCAAAGTTAAAAGTATATGGCTTTTAAAATATGCGTTAGTGGATAATCCTCTTTGTGATGTCAAGTACATTGTAGCAAAACAGAAAAACATTAAAAACACAGATTTTTTTAATTTTACTGTTAAAACCTTTGCGATACTTGACCTGCGGGCGGTTCGCACTGTGTTCTTTTTTTTCTTTGTAGTGTAACATTGTCAGGCGTCCAGAGGATCTAAACATGTTATACATCGTTTGAAAGCTAAAGGTCTCATGATTCCAATGATGTATGCCACTGATCATCAACTGGCGGAATCCGGCCCGCTGTGCCATTCAATCCGGCCCACGACTGGATTCCCAAAAACATTTTTTTTAATACTTGTATAGCGCTTTACTCAGGTCCTACGACCCCCAAAGCGCTTCACACTACAGTTTTTTGTCATTCACACACACACACACACACTCACACACACACACACACACACACACACACACTCACACGGTGGAAGGAAGAAAATTGTGAGAATCAAAAAGAAAATAGTGGTCCACACTATTAAAGCAACTCCTAGTGGTTGACTGTGGTATAGGTGATGGGAGCCTGAATCAAATGCCTTCAGTTTTGTAATGAAATGGAAGAAGTATAAACATTAAACATAATGTTAAGCCAAAATTATATTTTATTTTGATTTTCTTCTTGGGGGTCCGGCCCCCAAGGAGACTGTCTGGTAAAACTGTGCCCCTCTGACAAATATAGTTGATGACCCCTGATGTATGCCAATAAAGGATATAATCAGGGGTGCACATAAGTGGTCCGCAGGTCCGCACACACTGTCAAAATATAAAATGCGCACCAGATGAAAAGTTGCAACACGCGTTTGCGTACTTAACATTGGTTTGGCTGAGCTGCGTGAATTTTTAGGTTAATCAGAGGCGGGTTCATTGTCAAATAAATGAAGAATCCCGTTGACTTCTTTTGTTTGACTGATATGTTTCTCAGCCAGAGCGCCGAAGTTCCAGCTGATCAGCTGATGCTGCGTCTCTCTGTCTCTGTGTATCAGTTTGCCAGTGTGACGGATTTTCAGTCAGTCAGATCAGTGCAGCTGACTGCAGGATTCTGCATCGCGTCAAAACTGAAAAAATTCACTGAATAAGACAAATAGACCATCGTGGCACAGACGTGTATAACTACCTTTTTGTGCTATAAAATACAGAAAACCACCTGTTTTAATCAACAGTATCAGCGTATTTGTCTGTGATCCGCGCCATTTTGAATGCGCGCAAAGCACTATGGGATATGCAGTCAATGCCCCATAACTGTCCAGTGTATCTTTTTATCTGACTGCATCACATTACAAACATCCTCATCATTTCAAAACAAAAAACAGTTACAGTAAATGACAGAAGCC
>SSNP01000056.1:1702959-1733413 GCA_006937955.1 Pachypanchax playfairii | reverse complement strand
CCAACAGCTGACTAATAAATTTCAACACCAAACTGTTAAATGTAGATTAAAGTGAACAATCAAACCTGTAAACAATCCAACCTGAACTCTGAAGGTTTTTTTTTTACCAGTATTTTTATATTTTACTGGTTTCTCTTGATTTTTTCAACAATTAAAGGATTTTTATTGAAACAAATATAGAGCCAGGTAAAGTAAACAGACTGAATTTGAAGCTTGATGAAACCAAAAACAAAGCAGAGGAGCTCGGAAGAGACACAGCGAGACACATTTAAAAATGTGAGGACCAAGCAACAACCCTAGATTCTCTTCTGAGAACCAGGCCAAAAATATTATGAATACCCCAGGATATAATCAAAGCTTTAGACACAATGAGTGTTTTTGTCAAACCACTTGATTTAAAAAAATAATATTGGGCAGAAATACTTCATAGAATTTCGAATATAATTTAATCCCATCCTTTTCCTGTTTGAGACTTTAAGAAATTTCAAACCTGTTATCCTATATATAGATTACAGACTTTATCGTTGGATGCACTTATTTCTAATAGCTCTACCTCTTTAACGGGATTAGTATTTTCATTATAAAAACCTGCGTAATTTATTTTTTTTAACATCAAGTAGAGGATCTAAAAACAACAGTTGGCACGTGCCAAAATAATAATCATGTTCTTGTATTATTACACAAAAAAGTAATGTATAATTGCAGAGTTATTATTATTATACATAAATTTTTAAACAAAATATTTAATTTTTTGACTGATATAACAGGATTAGAGCAGCAACCATTTTCACTGTTGCGCAGATTTTTCTTAAATTTCATGGAATTTGCAGCTCAAAATGTTGCTTCAGAGTTTATTAAACATTCGTCACGCTAGGTTTTTCCTGTCGGACTTGCTGTTTTGGTCACAACAAAACTTTCCATTATCTCTCCTCAGTCTGGAAATAGAGATAATTACAAACTTTAGCAAAGTTATGAAGTGATGTTTGGAACTTTATTTATGACACCTGTATTTTCTCTTGAAAGTTCCATTTAGCCTGCACATATTAGCCTTTTACATTTCAAAAAAATTATATTTTTAATAAATTGGGCAATAATTATTTAATTTTATGTTACATTTGAATATTTAAACATACCATAACATAATATTAATTATGGACATTCTTTATAATAATAATAAAATTGGCTCATCCCACTTGTAGTACACAGATCTTCCACTGGAGGGCAGAAAAGATGTGAAGGATTTGATACAGTGAGTTTTTTTTAGGAAAGTACTGATCCTGTTAAAGAGGCGGAGCTCTTAGTAAAAGGTCATACATGTGGAGTTTACTGTTAGGAACCTTGTATGATGTTCACATTGGCTCTTTGGTCCAGTTTATCATTTCATTTCAGAACCGAAAACCAAGAGGAATTCTTTTGTGTCGGGTTCTGAGCTAAAAACTGTTTAGCGAATCCTTGTCAGATCGGTTGCAGGTTGCTCCTAAAGCTTAAAGCCACGTCACTCCGCTACTCCCATCTTTACACTGGCTCTCGGTAACTTTACACATCCACTTCAAGATGTTGGATTTAGTTTATAGCACACAAATCCCAACATATACCAAAAGATCTTTAAAATCCTTATATCCCCAACAGGTCCGATCGGGTCATGTGATCAAGGTCTGCTGATTTTGCAGTGTATTTTATCTGCTGTTTTATTATAGTTTTTAAATTGTTTTCATGTAAAGTACTCTTTATTTTTAAAATATGCTTTAGAAATTAGCTTTTATAAATAAAACATAAGGTTTAGGAGAATATAATAATAGTTGTTTTCAGATTGTGTGCTGGTTTAAACTTCAGTTTTTACAAACTATATGTTGCATCTCTTTCAGAGCACCAAGGGATACGAGTTTGAGTCAGAGACGGACACGGAAGTGATTCCAAAACTGATCAAATACGTTTATGACAATCGAGAGAATGACAGCATCACCTTTTCTACGCTGGTAGAGAGAGTCATCAAAGAACTGGTGAGATGTTTTACACACAAAATACTCACACTACACTTTGTTTTTATTTCATTCAGAGAATGTTCTCCTTCTTCTTTCCAGTTGTAGAAATTAAATTAATTAAATTACTTCCTTTTAGGTGTCCTAAACGGAGTCCTTGACTGCTCACACACACACACACACGCGCGCATTTACTCAGTTATGTAAAACTGTATTAACTTTCTTGTACAAAAAGAAAAAAAAAAAACAAAGTCTGTTGTCAAAAAACAGTCACTATAGCAACTAGATGACATCATCACTCAGTGTCAGATGTTTTTGGGTGAGATGGCTTGTTTTTCCATTGTGTGTTTCTAAGTTGCACTTTTTCTATAAAAAGGAGAAAAAAATACATTTTGTTTTGGTTTGAGAATGATGGAAACCAGAGAGTCCAGCCTCACATCAGCCCCCCCCCCCCACCCTCACCCCGCCCTTCCCACCCGACCCCCTGTAACCACAGCAAGCTCTGCTTCCAGTCAGCACCACAAGCAGTCTTGTGCTTTTGTAACACAGCTGATGTTAAACAATAGATGTCTTATTTCTCCTCTCTTCCCCCCCCCCGGACCCTCCCTCAGGTCCCCAGAAACTCCCCACATGCTTTTTCAGCAGCTTCTAACAAGCAGCTGTGACGTGGATTTAACTTGACATGAACATTGTGTTTCCCTCTGTGACAGGAAGGAGCCTTCGCCCTGGTGTTTAAAAGCCGTCATTACCCCGGAGAGGCCGTGTCTACCAGGTTAGTGAGCACACACACTGACCTGTCCACACACACACACACACACACACACACACAGATTTCACTTCACGGTTTGTCCATCTGCTGGGAGGGCCAGACATACTGCAGCATGACTCATTACCACTATGAAGCAACATTAAGACGATTTCAGGAGACTCCCTAGATTTATGCCTTGTGGTTTATCTTAGCTCTCTCTCTCTAAATGTGACACGACTCTGAGACGATCTTTGCTCATCGTAATACGCAACCGAGCCGTTTTCCAGTTGCTCATGTGTACGTGAGTAAATTCCCATCTCTGACTGTGTGTGAGTTTATATGTGTCTTAAGACCAAAGGCTGCCAACCCCCCACCCACCCACCCATCCCCCTTCCTGGGCCCCTCTCCTGGGTTATGGGGCCCATTCCTACTTTTCTGTGACTCATTAACAGAGAGGCTTTCCTGGTTCAGCTCTGGGGGAAAAACACAGTCTGCATAAAACTCCAGGTTAATGACGTCTTATCATTTTTATTTCCTGCCAAACGTTTCCTGGTTCAAGGAACTATCATGGATCAGAGTGATGTCTTGAGCACCAGAGAGAGCTGATGAGAGGGGAATCAGCTGAGTGAAATAGGGGTGGGGGGGTGTAAACATCTCACCTGTAAGGGCTGCAGGTATCCAGGAAGCTTCTTGGGACTCCTGCTGGTAAAGTTTGGAACCGTTTTGACTTATTTTCCTGCAGTTACTGAGAAAATGATTCTAGATGGAGCAACTAGCTGAAAGCATCAACTGTGGTTTGTGGTTACGCCCATCTTTTGTTATCAAAAATCAACCAGATCTTTTGATTCTGCTTTCCAACTTATCTTCAGACAGTTTTTCCATGACAAGTTGTTCATTTTGTCTTTTTTGTAAACCACAGAGTAATTTATAAACCGCTCAGGGGGTAAAATCGAACCTCTCTGTTCCACCCAGGTCTCCCCTCCGTCAGCATAAACGTTGTATCAGATCGTGACCACATGTTTCTGCTTGTTGAGCCCCGCACCAAACAAAGTGTTTGCGTCAATGTAGCTCTAGAGAACAGACCTACAGAGAGAAAACAAGGACGGCCACAAGAGGGAAGACGAAAAGGAAGGAGAGATTCTCGTTTCTCATGAGTTGGCCTCAAAGCAATAAACTTTCACCCGCAAATCATGTCATTCGCAGCACATTTGGCAAGACTAACGCATTATGGGTTTATTTTTTGTCCTTGTTTACTCACCTGTGACTTGTGTTTGTTCCTCCAATCCAGAGCCAATGTGAACCAATGGAGGATTAAATGTTTAAAGTTTTAGTTTTAACGAGGAATGACACGGCAGGGTTAGACGTCAGGTTACTTACCGCCACGTGTGATTGTATCTGACATCACTGAGTGTGTAGAAGGCCTGATCACCACTAACCCACACTTCCTGTCTCCTTCTCCTGAATCCCACTGTTCCACCCCGCCCGGTTCCTTCTTGTCTCGGCAGGAGAGGAAGTCCGCTGCTCATCGGTGTGCGAAGCGAGCACGAGCTGCCCACCGAGCACATCCAAGTCCAGTACAACAACAGTAAGCTCTGCGCCGCTCGTCAGCCTCCTTTACCAGTCAACACATGACTGTTTGGAGCTTTACGGGACACAGGAATATAAACTAATAAACTCTGATTACATAAACCCTACATATTTACAGTTATTGTAAGTCACTATAGAACATTTGATTGAGTAAAACACATTTAACCATTTTTAACTGATGTTTTTCTAGGTTAAAATATAATGATAATGATTTCCTCTCATGCATCCAACAGGAACATATTCACACTGACTGCCAAGTGTTTAAAACTGAAGTAATATGAGATATTTTGGTTTTTGGTTAGTGATTGTGCAATAATTCTTCCTTAGAAAGTCCATGAAACATCTGTGAGTGCTTTAAAAAGTAGAAGTTTCTTAGAAAAGCCAAAGCTGTCCATAAAATCTCTTTAAAAAAAAATCAATAACATTCACTAACAGAACCAAAATATTTCTGTTTATTTGTGGTTAAATCTTTTATATTTGTGATTAATATTAGCAACAACCTGTTGGTAATTCGGACTGTTTCTTAGCTGCTGCTCTTCCCACGATCGTTTCTTTAGCGATTAGCAAAACGTGTGAATATTAATGACCCGGATGAAGTCCTGCAAAGAGTTTGGTGGTTTTGTTAGCTGTGGGAAATCATTGCACGATTAAAAAAAATAGCTGTAAATTTATTTTCCTTTGAGAAAGAAATAGTGTTAGATATCATTTCAAATTTTCGGTTTCCGTTAAGAGATCTGAAAATTCAGATCGCGGGAGGGAGAGAGAGATATTAGCCAAATCTCTGCTGGAAATACAGTTTCATACTTTTCCTTAAATATATGTTTCTAAAAAGATTCAGAATGAGAGATGTATAAACTAATCCATAATAATGTTAGCTATGAACTCTTCCATTAACACGCGACAGAAAAATTAATCTTCTCTTGCCGCTATGTGCTAATTAGCATTAGCTTGACAGCACAGCTAGCTGCAACATTCACCATTTCACAACTATTTATGCGGTTAAATATTGTCAAGTGCATTATGTAGCTTAAATATCCTTATTGCAGAGATGAGTAACTGTAACTCTAGTCGTTAATTACCTGCGTGTTCTTCCTAGTAATCGGCTTCTGCTCGCTGTGAGTCTGTGTAAAGATAAAAACAATGCTCTCCTGCTACTGTCATTTGGATTAGAAAAAATATGTGTTAGTATTTCTTTTGTGGAATATTTGTATGTTAGTATTTACATATTACAGGAGATAGTATCCAGCCACCTAGTCTCACATCTGGTACATTTGTTTGCACAGTGCTATAAAAACTGACAGGACATCTATTCATAGTGTGTAAACATTCAGTGATTTGCTGTTCTGGTTAAATGTCAATCTGAAAAGATTTCTGATCATAAAAACACTGATGTTTGTAACATCATCTTCTTGAATGCAACTGAAGAAAAAAAAAGATATTTGACCCAGAGAAAGAGTAGCTAATGACCTCTGATCTTTTACCCCCTGCAGGTCACCCCAATGAGGATGTGAAAGAGAAGAACAGTCACAACAAGCCCGTTGGCTCCAACGACCTCAGCTCAGGTAGCGACGGCAAGGCTGTGGAGTACTACTTTGCATCTGACGCAAGGTGAGGAAGCAGTTCTCCACTTGCTTCATGGTGAATCCAGGATGGATCATGTTATTGATCTTTCATCTGTCCCCGTCCTCACAGTGCCATCATTGAACACACCAACAAGGTGCTGTACCTGGAGGATGACGACATCGCAGTCGTGAGAGGCGGGAATCTCTCAATCCACAGGATGAACCGGCAGGCCGGTGAAGATCCGGTGAGAGCGGTTCAGACTCTGCATATGGAGCTACAGCAGATCATGAAAGGTGAGGTGGTTCTCTTAATGACCTTTCTCCTGCATATGATAAGACTTTATTGTATTTGTTTTAATTCAATGGAGACCAGCCATTTATCTGCAGTGGAGAAGATTAAAATGTGAGAGATAAGAGCCCATAAAGAAATCTCTGCTTTATTACGATATCAGGAAACACATCAGGAACAGATGCACCGAGCTTGATCGCCCTCTGCTGGCTGAGAATCTCAAATCATTTGGAAGTTGGGAAATGTTCCAGATTTTTCCTGGAAGGAGAAAAACCTTCCACCTGCTCCCATAAATGTTACTGATATGTTTGTTTTCCAGGAAATTTTGACGCCTTCATGCAGAAGGAGATCTTTGAGCAGCCCGAGTCGGTGGTCAACACCATGAGAGGACGCATTTGTTTTGACAGCAACACAGGTGATCACAGGTCCTAATCAGAATAACATGCTGTCTGACATTATCTAAATATGCTAAGTTACTAAATACCGTCTTCTCTTTTGGTTCCTAAGTGGTTCTTGGAGGACTGAAGGACCACCTGAAGGAGATCAAACGTTGCCGGAGGCTAATCATGATCGGTTGTGGTACTAGCTTCCACGCTGCGGTCGCTGTAAGCCGAGTCTATAATCTGTTTTATTGTTTTCACTTGTGCAGACGTTGATTGTTACTCACGTGTTTTTTGTTTGCCGGCTCTTCAGACCAGACAGATCCTCGAGGAGTTGACAGAACTTCCTGTCATGGTGGAGCTGGCGAGCGACTTCCTGGATCGTAGCACGCCTGTTTTTAGAGACGACGTGTGCTTTTTCATCAGCCAGTCAGGTACCTGCTGCGACTCGAAATAAAACTGATGACTCTCACGCGCGCTCGTTATTCACAACTTAAGATTTGATTTGAATTAGACGTGATTAAATCCTTCACTCTCTCGGCTCCTTTAGGAGAAACGGCAGACACTCTGATGGCTCTGCGCTACTGCAAAGAAAGAGGCGCTCTGACGGTTGGTGTGACCAACACTGTGGGGAGCTCCATTTGCAGAGAAACCGACTGTGGCGTTCACATCAACGCAGGACCAGAGATTGGAGTGGCGAGCACCAAGGTACGCTGGGTTATAGGTGCATGAAATCTCATCCAGATCTTTTCATCTAAAGATTTATGGTTATTCTGGGTTTTCTCTGTTATTTTTGATGGTGCAACAGAAACACAAACTCGTAGCGATGTAATGTGACATATTGTAAACCTTTTTTGGGGTCCTGAGGTGTTTTCTGTGTCTGTTCTCCAGGCCTACACCAGTCAGTTTGTGGCCTTCATCATGTTTGGTCTCATGATGAGTGAGGACAGACTCTCCCTGCAGAAAAGACGACTGGAAATCATCCAAGGCCTCAGAATACTATCTGGTCAGTATGACAACAACTTATAAAGTCTCAACAAAAACTTCACTGATGATTGATCACTTTTCAAACATCAGCGTGAAACAAACCCTCATATGTTCTCCCTCACAGATCAGATTAAAAAGGTCTTGTCACTGGATGAGAGGATCAAAGCTATTGCCATTGAGTTGTACAAGCAAAGGTCCCTGCTGGTTATGGGTCGAGGTTACAACTACGCCACCTGCCTCGAGGGGGCGCTGGTGAGTTAAAAATGTCCCAGAAATGTGAATCTATCACATTGCTTTCAGCTGTGGATCATTTTGATTTAATTTTCTTTTATTTGTTTTAATACAGAAAATTAAGGAGATTACATACATGCACTCAGAGGGCATCCTGGCTGGAGAGCTGAAACACGGTCCTTTGGCGCTTATAGACAAACACATGCCCGTCATCATGATCATCATGCGTGACAGTTGCTACGTCAAGTGTCATAACGCCCTGCAGCAGGTTACTGCCAGATCGGTAGGTCCTAAAAATGTAGAAGTTTTATTGTAAGAAGTAAATGCGACTTCTTTCAAAAATAACCAGATTCGAGCGTTCCTTCAATCAGGCTTCTCTCACCGACAGGGTCGACCCATCATCATCTGCTGCCAAGAAGATGCTGCGCAAATAAAGGACGTCTACCCGACCATCGATCTGCCACAAACAGTGGACTGTCTGCAGGGGATCCTCAGCGTCATTCCTCTGCAGCTGCTGTCGTTCCACCTGGCCGTCCTGCGAGGATACGACGTAAGTTACAGCGTGTTTATGGAAGACGTACCTCAGTAAACAAAGCTCTGAGGTATACAAAAAGTTCTGTTCAGAAGAAAAGCTGATCAGGATAGTTAAATATAAACAAATCCAAAAAAATGTGTAGTTTATGAAAGTCAGGAAAAACATGGACTGTAAAATACTGCGGCAGTAAAGGAGGTGGTTGGTTTCCATGACACCACCAGGTTTAATGTCACTCACCTGGATCGACGCAGTGTTCACTGATGCTCCAGTGATTCATTTTGGGGAATGAATTCATTCAATTTCTCTGTTTTTAGGTCGACTGTCCCAGAAACTTGGCCAAGTCTGTAACGGTGGAATAATTCTGGCTCACGAAGTCCTGGAGACAAAAGAGGCGGCTTCAAGAGATTTAAGGAGCAACTGTGCAATCAAACGTTTTTATGTGTCTGAGGGAGGGTGAGACGCATCTGGTTAATGAATGAGGATGGGGATATTTTTTTGTGACTGTGTGTGTATGTGTGTGGATGATAGCGTAAGTGAATTCTTAACAAATTGACCAAAACAATGAACTTGAAATAGAAAAGAAAGAAATGTGAAATCTGACAAAAGGTTAGAGGAACAATCCATCAAAAACTTGATTTGAAATACAAATACTCGTAACAGGTTTAGAAGAAACATGAAGACAGTTTATGAAGCTTTTACATTCGTGCAATAAGGACACTAAACCTGGTTTATGAATGTATATAAAAATATTGTCACTAATCTTCCTCCTGTTTTATGAACTTATTACCAGGGTCTTTGTAACCCCTTTTATCTTCATTAAATTAAAACCTGATTTAAAAACTAAAATGTTTTTTATTTGTTATTTTATTTAATTTAAAATACATTGTCCATAGCCAGTTTATAGATGTTTAACTATATGTATATTTTTTCCAAAGTTTCTGAATTCCTTGTGGTAGGTGAGACTCTGTCAGTAAGGCAAAAAAAAAAGATTGTTAAAACTCTTTGGCAGCCATTTGTATTGTGATAATATTGATTATGTTTCATAAGGGCTAAATAAACTGATTGTTGTCTTAAGGTTCTATTTTATACAGTTTTGTTTGTAAAAAATGTGAATCAATAAATCAATGAAGAATTATTTTTAAGGTGAACAGCTGTTTTTCCTTTTTTTCTATTTACTTGCCCATTTTGTAAAAAAAAAAATACTAAATACATTTTAGATGAAATAGTTTGCACAGTTTTAAATGGTGGACCGTTCCTGAATGCCTTTTTTAGTACATTTGATTGCGTACAAACAATTGATTTATTTATATAAAAAGGTAAAGTTCTATGCATTTTGGGGAGAATGTGCTTTCTGGATGTTTTGGTGGTTATTTATATCAATTGAAATAATCGTGCTGGAATTTTTTTTTAAGTCCTGTAAAAATAATAATAATCCAGAATATTCTCCCGAACAGTTTCTGTAACTTTTAACGTGAACTCGTTTTGTGAGTTCAATGCAAGATTTTGTTGTAAATGTAAATAAATAAACATTTGAGTTTATTAATTCGCGGTGACAGCTCGGTGCACTGGAAAACAAAAAGTTTATCCCCTTTTTTCAGTTAACGTAAACCTTGTGCGTGATGACGTCACCCAACGCTCACTCTCTGCTTGTTGTGACTCCTCCGTCTCGGTCGTTGCCGCTGCGAGCCGGAGGAAGGTTCTGCCAGTCGTGACAGTCGAGGCGCTGAAACTTTTCCTTATCACGGTTGTTCCTGGTGGCCTGCGGGGGAGTTCGAGCTGTTTGGGGTTTTTTTTGGATGCATGGGAGCGGAGAAGGTAGAAGGTAGGTCGCACCGCTACCGCCTCCTGTCGTCTCCCGGTTCAGTCGGCGCTCCTAGTTCAGCCCCGGCGGCCCGACTACCGCATTGCTGCCGACAGAACTGAGAACTATGGGTCAGTGTAGGCCCCGCTTACCGTTTAAACCAGTGAAACGTGAATAAAATACAGTTGTCGTTCATTTCGGGTGAACTCTGGTGGGGAAAGTCGATGATTTAAGACCGCGCTTCGGACTCGGTGTATCAGGAATGACTGCGTGCGTTTACAGCTAGTGCACGTGAAACTCACTTCAGCGGGCCCGTGCGCTCAGGTATTCAAACCTGTGCCTGGACACAAGACGGAGATGTGTTGAGAGCATGTACCGTCTTCTCCTCCCGGTGGTGTCCGTGTTGGAATGAAACTCTGCGTTAATGTGACGTGTTTTCATTCAGACTCGTTTTAAAGCTCCGAACTGCACGAGTTGCGTAACAGCGGTGAGATCATCGCTTTAGGAGCACATCTTCACACGAGCTTCAAGGGTTTGTTTCTCCTGTCCTCAGCTGATATCTGCAGCATCCAGGATGTAGCCGTAGCCCTTCTGCTGTGATCTAAAATCAGAAAAAAAACCCTGAGCAGAGGAAGGTCAACACTCTTCATCAGATCTTCCAGCTAAAGCTTGTCTGCATTTTAAAGAAATATAGGATCAGAGTTAAAAATGAAAACCCACATGAAAGATTTGCATCAAATTAACCAGTGACATCAGTCACATACAGGTGTCAAGAAAATAAATGAAAGGAAGTAAAACACTGCTGCTGTATGTCTGTTCTGTAACTAGGATGGATTTTAGTTTATTTTTGTCAGAAACTCTTAAAAATCTTTTTTGTAATAATGAAATAGTGACTCAGCTTTAACTGATCTATTCTGTTTGAGGTTCTCCATGTTTCTCTGCAGCAGAATGAAACTAAAAATGATAAGACAGGCTGCAAAAAGAGAAGCATTTAGCTGAACTGTTCCCACGCTGAAAGTGTGTCTCACGGCTTTTAGAAAACCTACAAAACTTCAGCAGTTTAATCAGTTTCACAGCAGCATTACAGATTTTTCTGTAAGAGTTGTTTTTGTCCATCTGGAGCGATTGTGTCATGATGTCATCGGGGGCCAGAAACGAGATGGTGATCAATGCTGTGACTCATCTGCCTCGCGGTGTACCTTCAGCAGTCCAGGTTTTCTATGAGAGTATCATCTTCACTCCACACTGATCAAATCCTGTCGGAACATCTGCTGAATCTCCGTCCAGCCCTCTGATATCAGAAACAAGTCCAGTCCTCAGGACTCACAGATTGTCATCGAGTCCCTCAGAAGCCTGTTAATGACCCACCTGAATCAGGTGTGAAGGGAAACATCTAAAACATGCAGGACATTAAGGACTTGAGTTAAGAAACACTGTTTTAAAACGTATGTTTCTGGGCTGAATCGACTTAATATTTTGCCTGAAAATGAGACAATCTCATCACCGTCTGCTGTTCCTGTTGAAGCAAGGATGAGTCGTGTTTATGATTAATGGCCCCCTGGCGAGATGAGCGCGTGGTGATTTAACACACCAGACGTTTGATGGTACAGAAAGAAGGGAAAAAAAACAATGGTTTAAAAGAACAAAGATAAAGACCAGAAAGATGTGTAAAGGAAGTTGCGTTAATAGAACCGACCTGTTACACCTGAGAGGGAAAGATAAAGGATAATCCGAGGAACATGCTCACGTATTCTGGATGCTCCATCCTTCAGGGTAAAAACACGAGGGATTCTGATTTCTGCTCTCGACCCTGCGCTGTCTGCAGTTTCACAGAATACAGCTGCAGTAAAATGTCGTGGAGCAGCTCAGACATGTTGCTGGTGTTTCTCATGGTGGTAGTGAGAAAGCTGCTTTCATTCATTTAGTTAGATACTTAAAATTCAAATTGTGACCAACAAAGATTAAAAGAGGTCGTATTGACTTGATCTGAAATGATTCGGATTGATTCCAGGTTGGGAGTGTCTTAAACTCCCATCAAGACAATGCCTTTATTTTTTTAACCTGAGTTTTTTATTTGTTGCACAATGTCAAACTATTATTCTGTTCACATTATAACAGGTTCTGTCACCCTCCAAAAACATTTAAAATATGAGACAGCATAACGAGAAAGAGGCTTTACCTTGTTTACAGCTTGTTGGAAGTAAAAGTATGTGAAGCATGAACGAGAAACCCAAATTCTTTGAAGCCTCAGCAGTTTGTTTCTTCAGATATACACCAGACCTGAAAGAAAGTAAATTACATCACGAAATTTACTTATTTACATACACTTAAAAACTAAAACTGGACTGACAAATTCATAAACTATTCAACAGCCCTCAAACTTTTATTTTGAAATTCATTAATTTCATTACATTTTGTTGAGGTTGTTTTTGTGTGTGAAATGCTAAAAAAACGTTAAATCATTCTAGTTTTTGTTTCTGTTTCAGTTCTGATACAAAAATGAACATTTTTACTCCCTTAATATCCAGATGGTTTTTGTTTAACAACGTTATAAATAATTCAAGTTCCCTTTTTAAAATATTTAGCTTTTTCTTGTTCTAAGGAGAAATGTTTTACAAATCAAAACAGATGTTTTGTTGTTTTTTTATAAAGTTTGTCTTCATTTTGTCAGGATGTTTTAAAAGATCCATAAATATAAATTCTGTTTTGTGCTACAAATA
Organism: Pachypanchax playfairii; assembly: GCA_006937955.1. NCBI lineage: Eukaryota > Metazoa > Chordata > Actinopteri > Cyprinodontiformes > Aplocheilidae > Pachypanchax > Pachypanchax playfairii. The sequence continues at coordinate 1,720,594 of SSNP01000056.1, read as the reverse complement.
AAAGCAGCTCTAATAAATCAGTTTTTCTCACTTTGACATTTTAGTTCCACTGTTGTAGCTTTTCTTCCTTCAGTCACCTGACAGCTTTGCGTCCTGATGTCGATTCTTTTCTAACACTGAAAACTGAGTGAGTAGTTTTCCAGTCCAGGCTTCGTTAAGCGGTTCCAGGTTTTATCTCTGATCCTCTAAACTCTCCAGGCGTCGAGGTTTTTTTATCCTGTCAAGATGGAAAAGGCTAAAAAAAAAATTCTGTTTAACTTGTGGCTGTTTTCTGAGCGAATGACAAATGATCACGACTGCTTGCTGTTGCATAGATACACAGTTGTGTGGTTCGCCCACATACAAACACGCGCATGTGCGTGCACGCACCCAAACGACTGCCAAGAATAATACAGCTCTACTTCCTGCCTCAGGAATCAGTTCTAATGCTGCTGTTTGTTATAAACCCCAAAAGTTATCGACCTACTCGGAGCTGCAAAGTCAAGCTGTGACGTTCTGAAATACATGTTCGTGTTATTACAGAGGATGTTTGTGTCAGTCTGAGTTTTAAAATGGCGGTGAAGAGTCACTAAGCCATCAGCCTCCATGATGCTTTCGTGCACTCAAACGTTGACACGGTTCCAACTAGAAGGTCTGAGTGGGACCGATCTGAACCATCGTAATGTCACTAGCTACGTTTACATGGGCACATTTAATCGGAATAAACGCCCAATCGGATAAAAAAGACGTCATGTAAACATGTCAATCAGAATGTTTTGATCCGATGCAGCCTGATCAGAATGAAATTTACTTCCGATCGAGAGGGGTGGTTTTGTCCGATCTTCATTCGGATAGACGTGCATGTATACACCCATTCGGAAAGAAAGGGTGAAAAAAGCCCACTGCGCATGCGTACAACTTCAGTGTGACGTCTTTCTGCTTTCGCAGACCCAAGTAGAAAACATAGCGGGAGGTAAACAGAAGTGGTCTGCTGGTGCAGTCATCCTGTCATCCTGCTCTCCTCTCCTGTGGTGGAGGAGCAGTAGTAATATGTATTCAGCCTCTAGCTTGGTTAATGCGACCAGTAAAAACCCAAACATAAAGGTAATCACCCGCAGAGGGTCCATATTGGGGATAACGTGAGTCAGATCGAGCACACGATGGGGCGGGAAAGACGTGCAGAAAGGACGGAGTTTGTTTACTTTTTTTTCTTCCCCCGGAAAGACAACTCGCTGTGCGCATGCTCAACTCATTTAACCTGATTGAGTGCTTGGTGCATGTGTACTCATGGCATGATCAGATCATTTCAGTTAGTGTCCATGTAAACAGGGATTTGGGAATTCAGATCGACCAAGATTTTAATCAGATCGGGGAAATTTGGCGCATGTAAACGTAGCTACTGATGTTTTAGAAACAGTTTAAACAGCTGTGATTTCCTGCATCACATGTTCCATCTGGTTTGTTGTGTGTTTGATCCTCTGCAGACGGTCCTGACAGCCTTTCAGCAGGATGAGCGAGGCGGACGGACACTTCTACAGTGTTCAGGTGGGAGACTCCACCTTCACTGTGCTCAAGCGTTACCAACAGCTCCGTGCCATCGGCTCCGGTGCCCAGGGCATCGTCTGGTGAGAGGCTCTTTTTACCTTTTATTGACCGAGAGTCCAGCTCAAAGTGTTGCACGTATCCAGAGTTCTTAATAAACTCGTCAGCGTGAACACAACAGGTTTTTCATTCATTCATCCTGCAGGTTGTTTATTTACTCTGTCGCAGCGTTTTGGTGTTGTAGGACACTTGAGTGGAGCTGTGATGGTGTTTAAAACATCTGTGTTGTTTCTGCTGTGATGTCATCATAAGACAGTCAGAACAAGATCCTTGTCTTATTGTGTGGTTTGACAGAGGCAATATGTCCTCAGGTGTCTTCTGTCTCCAGTAATGTGGCAGGAAATGAAAGGTAAAATAAATAACCTGTGTGGTCAGAGCTTGTAATCTGTGTATGTGGTCACATGTTGATCAGATAACAGAAGAACAGTATCTATAGATATTTAGATTTTTTTGTAAAGAAAAAGCTGCACTTGCTCGTCCAAAGAAGGAAAACATGATGATGAGGACGGAGTTACAAGTTCATCTTTGTAAAAACACAAACATGTCGCGCTTTTCTTACAGCTCTAATATTCTTCCTAAACGTTTTATCAGCCTTCAGTTGAGCTACAAGGTGTTTACCTTATCAGAAAGATTCATGTAACCATGGTTACAGCTTTACATCAAACAGAAGTCAAGCAACTTTTGTTTTTTTGGCTGGTTTGTAATTTTAGTGTTTATTAAACTGGACGATCTTGATTTCTGTGAGGAGTCGAGTTGACAGTAGGTCCCATCACCCTTTTAAACAGGTGCATATTGGTTTAGTCTGTCTTACCTGCTCGATTCAGCTGAGCTCAGTGAGCCATCAGCCAGAGGAGCAGGAGGCAGGAAACAGTCATGTCTTTCCACAAGAAGGTGGAATCAGGCAGCAGTAACAGAGAAGGAAGGAGAGAGCGAGAGGAAGCAGCTGCTGACTCATTTCTTTAAGAACAGGTGAGCAGCAGATATCAGGCTGTATACTGGGGCTTTATCTGGATTAAATACTTTTATAAATTCATTCCAGTCTTTTGACACAGAGACGTCTCGGACCTCGAGGTTGAAGTTGGTATTGATACTCAGACCCATCGCACAGACTCATTACATCATTACATTCCCTGGAGCCACCGTCCTCTCAACTACTATGATGCTAATATAAACTGATTATTTTACAGAAGAGCTTAATATTCCCTCTTCAGACAGTGTGATTATTATGTGATTTGGTCTCGAGGCTTTTGAGTCTGATTTAATGTCTAATTAAAAGTCTTATAATGAAATGGGACTTTCTTATTGTTATTACTACTAAATTTAATGCATCAACTAGAAAGACGATGTCTCAGGGAGCCCCGTGCATCAGATAGGTGCCAGTCTGTGTGTGATAACATACAGAGTAGAGTAAGTTCACAGTGAAACAGGAAGTGCAACACAAAACATGCGTCACAAGCTATAGCTAATGGGTTACAGCACAGCAAACCTACATTTAACATTTCTGTGACATTGTAATACATCAGTTTTAGTAAAGTTTAACATCATGAACCACGTGGCCCTTCAGACACAGCAGCAGGTCCCTCATCAGGTCCAGGTGAAGCACTGAGGACGTGAGACAAGGTGAGCTCATGTAGCAGCTGATTCTACTGAAAACAAGTAGCTTTTTATTCTATTTGACTAAAAGATCCTGTTAAACATCAGCTAAAGGAGCAGCAGACATAGAAAGGGCCCAGAATGTTCTTTCAACTTTGGAACAGCCACATTTTTATGAAAGTTCACATGGACAGTCGTTGGCCACTGAGATGGAAGTTCCTTTATTTAAAAAAATGACAGACATTATTAATGGAAACAAAGTAATTTGAGTTTAACGTGCTGTATGATGTTACTGCTGGAGGCAGTTCCATTTATGTCCTTTGCAACTTGATCTGCTTTGATTGTTATATTCATTTAATCATCCAGCATCAAACACACTGTCATGAAATAATGAATTATTTTATAACATCTTGTTACTTCTTGAATCGCTGCAAACCAAACTGATCTGGTTCATAAAGATGTTCCTGAAGCAGTGAGAAGAACGATGTCCGCTCGGATCCCGGCGTCGTCTTTTCACAGAGACGTTTGGGAAGTCGGTTTGCCTCCTGGTCTTTTCTCAGGCTGATGCGTTTATTTGATTCATTACTAACCTTTGACTCCGCCTCTTCCTTCATGTGTCCAGTTCTGCTCTAGATACAGTTCTTGGTATACCAGTGGCAGTGAAGAAGTTGTGTCGGCCCTTTCAGAACCAGACTCATGCGAAGCGGGCCTACAGGGAGCTGGTGCTACTCAAATGTGTCAACCACAAAAATGTAAGACTCAGATTTAAATTAAAAAACTCCTCTTTTTTGTGGACTTTCATTGTTGAAGGAATAAATCATTGAAGGCAGTTATTAAATGAGTCATGACCGATAATAAAACTCATCATAGTCACTTCTCATCCCACGTGTGAGTTTGTGACTTGAAGCTGAAATGTTAGGTACTTGAATTTAAGCAAGAGAAGAAGAGAGTGGATGTAGATGTGAGAGTCACACAGTGAACTAATGGACCGTCTCTGTTCCTACAGATCATCCGTCTGATCAATGTGTTCACACCTCAGAAGTCTCTGGAGGAGTTCCAGGATCTGTGAGTGGCAGCGTCGCTTTTTAGGGATTTAAAATCAGCTCCGTTTCAGTTCTTCCAGTGTTCAGAACAGTCAGTCTTCTCTTTTCTTCAGGTATTTGGTGATGGAGCTGATGGATGCAAGCCTATGCCAGGTGATCCACATGGACCTGGACCATGAGCGGATGTCCTACCTGCTCTACCAGATCCTGTGTGGCATCAGGCACCTGCACTCAGCCGGCATCATCCACAGAGTAAGTCCAGCTTTAAGAGTGAAAACTGCCCTTTAATCAGCAACAAAACTGTAACTCAGAACTTTTAGAGATTGTGTAAAGGTTTTTAATCACAACTGAAATGTTCCTTCAGGTTTAATGTTTCCATTTTCCTGTAGATTTATAGATGTTGTTTCCCTCCAGGATCTGAAACCTAGTAACATTGTAGTGAAGTCTGATTGCACTCTGAAGATCTTGGACTTCGGTCTGGCGAGGACGGCCTGCACTAACTTCATGATGACCCCCTATGTGGTAACCAGATACTACCGTGCCCCTGAGGTCATCCTGGGCATGAAGTACAAGGAGAACGGTAAGTAGATCAGAACCAGAGATGCTTGAACCATGTTAAAACGTATCCACTCTGAATCAAAAAGTAGATGAAATGAGACGTTTGATCTTTTATTCTCACGGTCTCAGCGATTAAATCTATCCTGCGCTTGCTAGTTTCACTTTTGCCTGTATTGTTTAATGCTTTTACTTTCCTAACACCCTGCTTCAGTGGACCTGTGGTCAGTCGGCTGCATAATGGCTGAAATGATCTCTCACAAAGTCCTCTTTCCTGGAAAGGACTGTATCCTTCCTCGCTCGTCTTTGGTAACGTAACACTCAGGAAAAAGAGACGGATGTTGTTTTCAGATCCGTCCAGGAAAAACAAAAACAGTTTATTGAATCAACATGCAGTACAAGGTGGTGAAACATGAAACATCAGACTGATAAGAGCTGAAAACTGAACTGTGGGACTTCCTAGGCTGGTTGAGTTAGTCTCAGTAATACCTAACATCATACTTTTACCAACACATTAAAGGCACAACCTAAATTAAAGAGTGATATTACTCAGTATTGTTTCTGTTGTACGATGTAGTCTAATCAGGATCTCTTACATGTGAGTGGTCGGTATCTTTTTCCATATTTTCTTTGAGAAGAGATAAATCTGCAGTTCTCCGTTGTGCACGGTGTAAAGTTTACAGTTAGGATTTGTGTAGAGTCTGTGTGGCGTTGTGATGTTATCAGTGAGACAGAGCTTTCCTCTGCGCTGAAACTCAACCAGAGAAACAAGTAAAAGGCCATTTACCACTTATAAATGCTCTCAAGCAAACAGCCAACTGTGAGCTAGAGCCAGAGACGACATCCTGGTGTGTTACACACACACACACACACACACACACACAAACACACACACACACACACAGAGGGAAAGTGAGGGAGAGAGAAACAGCTGCGTAAACTGATAAGCGGAGGCGAGGAGAAAAGCCTGGAAGGCGTCAGCCAGCTGGAAACAGAGAAAAGAAAACTAGACTGAAGACGAAGCACCAAGAGGATGTTCTGCATTTCAGTGTTCATCATCCAAACCTAAACCATCCACCACCTGCGCGGCCTTCACCTGCGCGGCCTTCACCTGCGCGGCTTTCACCTGCGCGGCTTTCACCTGTCCTTTTACTGTGTATTTAATGTGATTTGTGTAATTTGATTTCATAAGATCATTTTAATTGGATGTGTGTGTGTCTGTGTGTGTGTTTTCTGTTCTCAGTGGACATCTGGTCAGTGGGGTGCATCATGGGAGAGATGGTAAAGGGCAGCGTTATCTTCCAAGGCACTGATCGTATCCTTCACCTGTCTCATCGTCTCTGTGACACTTATTGTCCCTCCATTAAAGTGCTTGTTTTTTGTTATTGTTCACACATTAACATCACTGGTGTAGATTAACACCTTATATTCTCAACAGAAATCTCCTGTTGATGATTATTGTTTATTTAGAGGAATCAGACTGAAGCGATTCATTTGCATTTATAGTGTCTGTGTTTCTAATCAGTTTGGTTTCCTCTCGTTCACCAGCGACGGCGTTTAGAGCGAGAATTCAGAGCGGACGTTAGATCGCTTTTCATCCGGGGAAGTAATTACCTTCTGCAGCTGAGAGCCAGCAGAACATTAAGTATATCTGTATTTTTAGCTATGTGTGGATTGTAATGGTGCCTGTTTCAGTTTCTCGGTGCATCACATGATCCAGAACGAAGAGTCTCGACATTCTCTGGAGGAATCAGCTCAGAGTTTTGAGCAGATTCATCTGCTGCAGACAAACACTATAACTCTACACACATGAACATTAATGAAGTCTTGTTCTCAGTCTGTAGGGTTTAATATGAAGGTAGACCTCCCAGCTTTCTGTAAGAGTAGGAGTGTGTTTATGGGAATGTTCACTCATTTGTCTAGAGGTGTGTTTTTGAGTTCAGAAGACCGGTTTCATCGTCTCGACTCTAATCCCACTCTGAGATTATCTGACCTGCTACTTCATGCTGGTCTTCCCAACAGCTTCCACTGTGTTATGGCGTCACTATCGTTGTTTATGTGGAAAGAGTTAAAGATCATTTTCAAACTGCAGTATTTTATTATTACAGTAAGTAAAAATCTTGTAGAGCAGGATCCAGTTATCAGACGTGCAAATTTCCACATTTACACTAAAAGTCCAGCCTTGTAATGCTCAGAGAAATGAAAAACCAAGAGCTCCATGTTGGACTCTACAGGTCTCAGTTTGCAGGTTAAAAGGTCAAAGTTGATGGTAATAAAGTTAAAAGACGACTGAACAGGTTCATCTTGTTTGGAAGGGTCGCAGGAAAAACCTTTTATAGAATGGTAAATGTTCTGTATTTGTATAGCGCTTTTCTAGTCCTTCAGACCACTCAAAACGCTTTCACATTACAAGTTTTACATTTACCCATTCACACAACCCGATATGTAAACCGGGGGGAGAGGGTAGGGGCTAACACTCACACAACCCGATACGCAGATCAGGGGGCAACATGGGGTTCAGTGTCTTGCCCAAGGACACTTCGACATGTGGCGGTGGAAGCCGGGATCGATCCACCAACCTTCAAGTTGGAGGACAACCGCTCTAACCACTGATCCACAGCCGCCCCTAAGAAAAGAACATGGCTGCAGGATTGTTCTGTCAAACTGCACCAGAACCATAAAACCTCTGTAGCAATGTTCTTTGGAGAGGTGAGGACAAAGAGATGTTTACCCATAATGCATTGTTCCATAGCCCAACAGAACCCAGCATATCAGCACAAACATATTGTACCAGCTATCAGCACGGTGGTGGAGGGCTGATGGTCTGGGCTGGTTCTTCAGCAACAGGACCTGGACGCCTTGCAGACACTGAGTCAGCCATGAATTACTCTGGAAACCAAAGTGTCTTTAAGTCAAACATGAGACCGTCTGTCTCACAGCTAAAGTCTGGACCAAACTGGGTCATGAAGCAGATCCAAAGAACAGAATCAAAGTTCTGTAACAGTCCAGGTAAAGTCCAGACCCCAACCTGCTAGAAATGCTGTTGAGAAACCTTTAGCATGTTTTGTAGAAAGAAATGTCAACAAGTCTGAATGAAGTGAAACAAAGACGAGAGACAAACGTCCTGCATGATAATGTGAGACCGAGTCAGAGAGAAAACAAGTACTGAGACTTCCTGCTTCTACAAGCAGGTGGACGGTGAGGTGGACTCAGCTTCTCACACAGGATTTACATTTTAGCTAAAGTTAATGACATGGTGGAAACTGTTTTATTAAATCCTCCTACATAAAACCTGAAATGTGGGTTTTCTTTCTATCGTGATGGTAAAGATGTACTGCTCTTCCTGTTTCTCTCTTTTCCTCTTTTTTTTCCTCTGGATTGGACCAACTGGTCATTTATGCATCACGTGATCCTGCAGCATGTTTTGTGTTCTCATCTGCGTACACGTGTGACACTATAGTTTTCCCTAACGAATGCTGTCCAGACATCGACCAGTGGAATAAGGTGATTGAGATTCTGGGCACGCCCAGTTTAGAGTTTATGAACCGACTGATGGAGACGGTGAGGAACTATGTGATGAACAAGCCGCAGTATCCAGGCGTCAGCTTCGTGGAGCTCTTCCCAGACTGGGCGTTTCCTGCAGAGTCCGAACATGACAAAGTGAAAAGTATGAAGTTTTTGCACGTCATTAAACCCGAAGCATGTTTGTTTCAGAACACGTGATGTATTAGTCTTAGTTGAACTGAACATCAAGACCTAATCTAGTTTATTTAAACTTAGATTAATTCTTTTGGAACGAGTTTTCCTCAATCATTGTTCCTCAGGATCACATACATGAAGTCAGGCACTTGTTTCCATAGTAACCCTGACCTTCCTGTGTTGCTTAAACAGCATGCCAAGCCCGGGACTTACTCTCCAAAATGCTGGTTATTGATCCTGAATGCCGTATCTCTGTAGAAGAAGCGCTTCACCACCCCTACATTCACGTGTGGTACGACCCTGCAGAGGCGGACGCGGTGAGGAAACAGTTGGTGGTCGACTTTTTAATTGCAGAAGCAATTTTTTAAAGACTTGCTCTGATTTCTGCTGTTTCTGTTTCTCAGCCGCCTCCTCAGATTTCAGATAAGCAGCTGGAAGAGAGAGAGCACACCATCGAGCAGTGGAAAGGTGGGTTCTTCTGCCCTCTAGAGACACTAATCAGTACTACATGTTCATCAGTTTAAGATATCTGGAACTTTCTCAGAAGCTGCAGCTGAGACAGTTTTATTTGGTAAATGCTGATCTGATAAGAACGTGTTGCTGACAAGCAGAATTTCACAGATTAAATTAAATCTATATGTCGGTGGTACATAACCAACATTCCCCTTATTAATCAAATTGGTCTGTCGAGCAGCTGACTGTGTTTAACCCTGTGAGGAGGTATTACTACAGATTAAACATGCTACAAATTCCCAAACGGTTTTTACAACTTCTAATCATCCCGTTTCTATACAGAACTTATTTATGAGGAGGTGATCGACTGGGAGGACAGAAACAAGAACGGTCTGATGAAAGACGACGGCTCAGGTTGGTTCACACAACAGGTCTAGATTCTGAAGCCCCTCCCACTGGATGAAACCCCTACTGGGGGTAAAAACATCAGCCAGAACATGAATGATGTTTTCAGGTATTTATACAGTGAACTCATATGTAACAAAGCCTGATGGTTCTGAGCATGTGTAAATCCTGGGGGCAGCGTTATCCATGAATTTGAAGCAGGACCGGCCACACCCAAGTCATGCAGAGTTTACGACGCCATCGCAGCTTAGCGTGATGTTTTATGGTTGTACATAGTGGACTCCAGCCTGATTCTAAAACATCATGATGGGTCTAATCCAGTGGGACGGGGGTTTAACCAGACGTAGTATCTTTCTCACATGAGCCCAAACCTCTTTAGTATTTACTCTGAATGTTATTTGTTTGGTTTGAACCTGCATAAACCTTAATGTCTTGTCACCTCTCAGATGTGGTGTCAGGCTCCGCCTCCCAGTCGTCCTCAGCCAACGACATCTCATCCATGTCCACAGAGCACACCTTGGCATCGGACACCGACAGCAGCAGCATTGACACGCTGACGGGGCCGCTGGACGAGAGTCAGTGAGCGCCGCCGTCCCTCTGCACCCTGCAGTCTTCAGACTCATTTACAAACAACCTGTCAGTCCTCTTCTGTTTTTAGTTAAACCCCAAATCTTGTGTTTTTCTTTTACACCTAAATGATAAAATCTGTATTTCCATTTTCTTCTTCTCTTGTTTTGGGACTGCTGCCAGGAGGTCAGAGCTCTCTGTGCTATCCCTCGTGTCCGTTTTATTTCTTCAGCCAGACGTTGAACTTGTTTCAGTCTGTGGCGTTTGCTTCCAGATTGACTTCAGGTTACCGGGTGCAGGCGGGAAGTTGTCGCTGTATTTTAATAGTTTTATTTTTTTAAGATGAATGTGGATGTTCAGTTCGAGCAGACCTACGATCAACCATTAGCTTCTCCTGCATGTTACGCCAAAAGAAACAAAAACTCAAGATCAAAATGATCTCAGATCAGGTTTTTTTTTTTTTATTTTCCAGCACGTTGAAAGTATTTCTGAGTTTCACCATTTTATTAACTGATATGTGTGACATGGATTATGAGCTTGTACTCTTATCAGCTGGGAGGTGGTGCAGCGGTTTGTGTTACAGATCAGTTTCCTGGTTTGATGTACTGTATGTAAAGATGTCATAGAAGTTATAAACCCTTTCATTACAAACAGGAACGATGCAGCTGTTCTGTTCAACACATCTGTAGATACTTTACACTAAAAGTAAACTCGATTTGACTTAAAAGGTACAAACTATCAGTGTGGAACCCAAATCTGAACAAGGTGGAACATTGTGACACGTGTATTTATTTATTTGATTTTTTGTTTTGTTCTTGCAAAGTTTTGCACACAGATCACACTGAAGCCCGAGACACACCAACCTCCCGTTAAATCATTTCACTCAAATAAAAGCAGTCTCTCTTTTTTTAAACCATTCCTCTTGTGCTGGTAAAGCTGCAGAATAAATCCTGGGATTTAAAGATAAATACATCAGTCTGTCCTTTCACCTGCAGCGTTTTGATGCTTTGTGGTTCTGAGAGCCTGACAGTTTGTATCTGGACCCTGCGACCTACAGAGGAACCTCTGACGTGGATTTTACCAGACTGTTTGCACATTGTGTTACAGAAATACGACACTACGCAGGACTTCTGCACCATGTTGTACAACCATGACTTTATTCTTTCTGTCATGCCTTAAACCACCCGAGCGGCCAAGTTGTTCTCTGAACCTTCGGCTCTTCTCGGAGCTCCGAGGCGTCCTGTGTGATCGCCTTGAATATGATATTCTCATCACCTGGCCAACATCTTTTACCCATATTCCAAACTAATAAAGTGGACATCAGTGATTCCTTTGTGGTGTTTGATTTATTTCTAAGACATTTTTTTTAAGTTTTATTTTGTAACATTTGTATTTAAGACTAACCAATTTTTGAACACTTATTTTCCTAAAAGTTCTTGACGATGTATTCTGTCTTCTTTGCCTCGTTGTTGAGTTCCCCGAAGGTGTCGAAGAACTGCTCCATCTCCCTTTGCAGAGTTGCGTTGCGCAGCTCCGCAGCAGCTCGGGCCCTTTCAGACTCCATGATCTTAGCCTGGACCACCTGGTACCAGTGCCGCTGCTGCGACAGGTTTGTTTTCAAACGGACGACCTCGACCTGCAGCTCCTCGTTTCTCTCCTCGAGGCTGAGACAGATGAATACAAAACCACACTGAGGTTACAGGTTCAGTGTGAAGTGACTTCCATTTAAATCAAAAGGAAAAGTTTCTGGATTTAATCATGTCGTCCAGGTGAGTATTGTAGATGTGATTTCTGCCTGACGACAGTTTAAATCTAAGTAAACAATCTTACATGGTCAAATGTAACAGTATTTAGTATATGCTGTGATGTAAACAAACCTTTAAGGCCTCATTTTTGTCAAGAAATCACATTATTTGACAAGATATTTTTATAAATGTACCCATTCATTACAACCAGGTCTAATCTTAATGAGTCATGTGATTTCTATACGCATTAAACGTGTTGAGTTATCCTGAGTTTCTCACAAAGCAGTAAAACAACAGCACTCTTTATACCCAGTTCACAACAACTGCATGACAAAATGAAAAATTGTTAAACAATATAATGAAGAAACTGCAATAAAAGTATAAACTATTCACAGTGTCTTATAAGTTTTATGAAAGGATCAAACTGCAGTGGCCTTAGAAAACCTCAGAGATGAAGATGGACATTGTCCTCAGCTGCTGATCCAAGTTCCCAGTTCCAAGGGAAGAAGTTACCTGATCAACCAGGCCCAAGTCTTTGACAGAATACTTTACAAAGACGTGCATTTGAACATAATGCAGGAGGATCTGATTGGTTACTTCTTTAGTCACTTGGTCCAGAAGAAGAACAGGTCCAGTAGTGTTGATTCTTTATGAACTGGCCTTCTAAACCCGTGGTCCCCGACCCCCGGGCCGCACAAGAAATAATTAAATATTTCCTGTTTTTGTATTATATGAGTCTGAATGATCTTTTATTTTGAAAAACTTGTATCATCTGAGTCTGAACCAATAGTCTGAATGATCTTTTATTTTGAAAAACCTTTTATTTTGATAAGTGACTGGATTTTCTCGGTTACAACTTGCTTGCCCCTCGGCCGCAGTAAAATTGTCAAGCATTGACGTCCGGTGATAAAAAGGTTGAGAACCACTACTCTAAACAATCTGTATAAATCTCAATGAACTGCATTTTGCGACGATTATGAATTTAAATTCTTACATGTGATAATTTTTTTGTCCAGGTGCCACAGATTCGGTTTTAGAGAGTAAACAGAAGAGACTCCGCCTCCTTCTCCTTGTATCATGTAGATCTCTCAACCCGCACACTAAACATGTGACGCATGATCAATGTATGCAGGTAGAAATGTGTGATTTATAGTATAAAGGACTGTTGCCACCTGTTACTTTGGCGCTCAGTGTTTGTTTTTGCTTTCATTGTTTAAAGGGTTTACGCTTGTAATACTTTTGTGTATTCTACCTACACCTTTTACTATATATTTCTTGGTTTCTTTTGTAACAATGGTTAACAGGTCCCTCAGCTCAAAATCAACACTTTAAACCATTTTATTAAACCAGAATGTGAACGTTTAACTCAGGTCATTAGCACGTTGGTTACAGCCCAGATTTGTGTATCTGAAGAATATTGCAGCTTAACTGACAACAGCAGCGAAGAAATAATAACTTTATGGGCTGTAAAGCTGTTTTTAGAGGAGAACAGAGATAAAGATAACTCTACAGAAACTGTTTAAGTTCAAGTGGCTAGCGTTAGCTTGCAGCACACCGCTAATCACAGGATATTAGAAAAAGGGTCAGTTTGGAAATGACCCCGTGGGGTTGTTTATGACCATTTATTGATTTTCAATGTTTCAGGCAGATAATTATTGTACAGTGTCACTAAGAGACTGTAGTTTTTAACACTAAATGTTGATTTCCTGTCAGTGTTGATCAGTTTCTTGACCAGTCTGAAACTAGCTTAATGAGCATCATCACTTGCACACACACTGTTGGACTTCTTGCTTGACTTTCTTTCATTTAATACCACTTCTCAGATTTCAACAAGTCAGCAGGTATTTTGAACAGTAATGTGTCTAACGTTTATCTTTCACTCCCTGTCAAACTAGGAGAATTGTGAGAACCTCCTTGTCCTAACCAGCTATCCAGTGCGTGACCTTACACTGAGACATGCTCTATCTATATCAGTAATAAATGGAGTATGTGTTGTGTCTAGGTCAACAACTCAAACCCTTAAATTAGCTCACTTTCCAGTGTCAGGAGGTCTTTTCTAGATGTCAGCCACTCATGCTGTGCTTGTTCTTCCCACACGTCAAACTAACCAGCTGTTTACTCATACTGAACAAATCAAAGGGAAGCAGAAAGTTACTTCATTTTCCTCAGTGTTTGGATTGTTGGGTAATGGAAGAACTGTGGGAAACTTCAGCTCTGTGATCTAAACAGGATATAGGGTGAAGCTCAGAGTCAACCGATAAAACAACACGTGTGCACACACAGACTTTACGAGTGTGGGAAGGCTGTGATGCCTTACAGATACAATATACATTCACCTGATTATTCGAGCCTCGTACTCCTCCCGCTGCCTGATTATCTGCTGCTGGAGGCCAGTGAGGACGCTTCGAAGAGCACTAGCTGAGGGATCTGCCAGGGGTACTGGAGGGGGAACCCTTGGGAGCTCAACAGGAGGCCATGGGACCTGGCGCTCACTTTGGCATGGCTGAGGCAGGGACAGATCCTCCTGGACAAAGTTACAGGATCCTGAGTCCAGCTCTGGCTCCTGCTCCTTGTATTGGTTCTGGTCCTGGTTACTTAAGCAACCTTTTCCAAGGAGGATTTCACAAGACGACCACGGACTCTGGTCTTCACTCACAGCATCACCCGGCATCAGTTCTTCTGGAACCAGTACTTTGTAGGTGTGTTCCTGGAGGTTTGTTTCCATGTCAAAGACCTCCTGAGTGCTGCCGGTTATTCCAACGTCAGTCAGATTATCATACAGAGACAAAGCACTCTGATGTTCCTCACTCTGCGATGGGCTGGGACTTTGGCTAAGATAAGCTCCATCCTCTGCTCTGAAGTTAACTCCCTGCTGTCCTCTTGCTTTGTTCATGTCGGGACTCAGCTCTGACTCAAAGGCCTGTCCTCCCAGGCCCCCTCTGCAGCTGCAGTCGCTGCAATCTGGCCAGAGTCCAGGTCCTCTTCCTCCTCCACCAACCACTGTCTGAACTTCAGCCAATGCTGGGACCAAACCAGGCAGAGGGCTTCTGGGCCCCTGGAGTCTGGTTACCAAAGGACACATAACCCTACTGTCCATTTCCTTCTCCCTGGTCTTTTCACGCTGGGCAAAAGGTGGACAGTTATCGTACAGAGGGTCCGTAGAGCAGGAGCTGGCCGTGGTGGGGGTTCCAGTGGGAAGACAGTGCAGCTCCATGATCCAGGCAGGTTCATGAGGGTGCAGAGACCCTCCCCTTTTCTGTCTGCAGTAACTTTCAGGGTTTGTGAATGTGGAGGTACGAAGCTCCCCACGTGCTGATGTGTCCTGAGGAGAGGACTGTGGAGGAGCTCTCGTCCCCTTTGGCTGCAGCTATCTGCTGTGCTTCCACTGCTGGACAGGTTGTAGTGTGTGTGTGTGTGTGTGTGTGTGTGTGTCTTTAAGCAAGACTGACATCAGCTGTTACTTTAGCCCAGCTTCTGGGGGAGGGACCAGGGTGTAATATAGTCCGGTTCATTCCTAAAGACAGTCACACATAACTGGAACCACAGAAATAGATGGTGGTTGTGGACACAAATTATAAAAACACACAATATGAATTTGCACAGAATCTTTATAAAGAGCTGATACACACACACAAATAAGCTTAATTTTTTGGTACATCTAAGGTTTCTAGAAGTTCAGCAATGTTCTCAAACTTTTTATGAAGAGTTCCACCTGAGAACATGCTAAGTTCTCTAAGTACTACCAATCTGATCAGGTCCTGAGATGTTTCAGTCTGATCGGGTATCTGACAACCAGCTGACTAACCAGGTGTAACCAGCTGAAACACACAGTGAACCCGAGCTGCATTACACAGGATGAATACCAGAACTCAAACAAACCCAAAGATGCTTCAAGTTATTGATATTTCAACCCTTTGGTTAATTAAATTGATTGACAGGTGTCAGCTTGTGCCTCGTCTTCGTTTGGGAACCCTGGTTCTACATGAAACACAGACAGGCCACGGAACATGAAAGTGACAGGTGTTTTAACTTCACTTCCGAAAAGCATTATATATTTCCAATGAAATAATGTTTAGAAGTAGCAGTTCCATAAAAGGATCATATAGAAGTTTTTACTTTATATATTTAGTGTTAGATACGGGCATCAGATACGTGGTTCTCATGCCACAGGTGGAAGACGGGCTGCTGTCGTCTTGTCTTACATGTCAAAGCAGACGTTGTTTTGTCTCAGCAGCGTGTCACAATCCCTCTGACTCATTGCCACAGAGTTCTGCTCCTCTATATAACAAATGTAGGAAGGAACCAAAAATCTTTAGAAGATCCTGTAAATAATAAAAGTAAATAATAATAATCTGGTTAATGTTCTGCTCGTGCATGTGGGAGTTTCTCTCCAGTTTTCTTTCACTGTCTAGAAACATGCACGTTGGTGATTCTAAATTAATCTCAGGAAACCGACTCCTCTTCTCCAACAACTCTGACCTAAATAAATCATGTAGAATCTCAGTCGTCCAGGACGTCAGTCTGAAAAGGTTTTCTGAACAAAAGGGTAACTGGACGACTTCCAGTTCCGTCTCCTTTAACTTCTTCTTCAGTGAATCTAAAGTAATCCAGATCTGAAATGCATCAAAGTGACGTCTGAATGTATTTTATCTTCCTACGAGTCTGCATGAGCAAGGAGAGTTTTGTATTGTAAAAAAAAAGGATAAAAACAAAGTGAAAGTTGAGAAATTTCCCATTTGAGTGGAGAAAATGTTTCAGGATGTGCTCATAAGCTCTGAGTTTACTGTATTAAACCACAAGGTGGCGCTTCAGACAACATTTTGAGCTCTACGACTCCACCGTTTACAACAGGAAGTTCTATTTCATGTTTACTGTGTTTCAGCTACATGCTGGATTAGTTAGTCACTGCAGCATCTTTCAAATCACAGATGCTCTTCATACTTAATATCTCTGCACCCACACCGAACAGTGAGGTTGTCTGTCAGTGCTGATCAAACTGCTTTTTTATCTGCTGCTTATGTAAATCACAGTGTCCTTCAGGGCTGCACAGACAAGATCACAAAGTTTCATCTGCACTGCAGGAAAGGTTGGTCCTACTCTAAAGCTCTAAGTGTGTTTTTTAAAACTCCTCCTTGGGTCGTCCTGAACTGATAAAACAGAATGATTTGGAATTTGGTAAAAGTGTTGTTGGACATCGAGAAGAAAGCAACATGTTTTATACACGAGGAAACATTTCTAATATCTAATATTAAACCCACCCACCTTCTTCCTTGACCCTCATCTCAGCTCCATCTATAACCGTGTTGAGACTGAACCTCCCTTAAGACCTCCTATCAACCCTTCCCTCTGTCCTTCTCCACTTCCTGTACATCTGCGTAGTTATTTGTAGCCATGACGACAGAATCCATGGCAACAAAGATCCCCATGGTGCTAAATGAAAATAATAAAGGGGGGATTCGATGACTATTTAAGCAGACGTCTTGGTGGAGGGGGGGGGGTGGCTTTGTTAACGAGAGGCTGTGGAAAGTCTGAGGTCAACAGGCATCTTCTAATCGAATGGCTGAATATCTAAAAAGCCTCGCTGAGGAGAGTTACACGTGCTCCAGGCTACAAACTCATGAGTGGGTGTAGATAATAAGGAAAAAGGAAGCGTGGGGATCTTGTGAGTCTGGATCACAGAACATTATCTGGTCTGTCAGGAACAGAAAATAGATTAAAAAGGAGACTGTGTCTGTACTGCAGCTGTGTTTTCCTGTTTTCCCAGGTGTGTTTTCCTGTTTTCTCAGGTGTGTTTTCCTGCCTGCAGCTGTGTTTTCCTGTTTTCTCAGGTGTGTTTTCCTGTTTTCCCAGGTGTGTTTTCCTGCCTGCAGCTGTGTTTTCCTGTTTTCCCAGGTGTGTTTTCCTGCCTGCAGCTGTGTTTTCCTGTTTTCCCAGGTGTGTTTTCCTGTTTTCCCAGGTGTGTTTTCCTGCCTGCAGCTGTGTTTTCCTGTTTTC
>SSNP01000056.1:1674206-1690728 GCA_006937955.1 Pachypanchax playfairii | reverse complement strand
TTAAAGGAACTTAAGGCAGCTTTACAAAATCTGACTCAGTGCTGCCGCGACAGGCGCTGTGGCTAACTGCAGCCACCAGCCAAGCCGGCACGGGAGCGCGCACAGACACTTTACAGACTGTTCGTCTTCACAGCACTGCACCGGGGAGGCTAACATACTTCACGTCAGGTCTCTCCACTCTGTTATTTGATTTGATCTCATCATTTTCATACTGTATCAGGCTCTAAACACGACCTATAATGTTTTCTCACCTGGTCACAAGGAAATGAGCCATGTCAGCATCCGTTTTCACTCCCAAATGCAGCTGAAGTTCCCTCCATGAACCGAACGCATATCCAATATTTATGCGGGTGCCTGCCCGGCTTCGGTCATGTTTTTTTTAGACTCACGAGATGCCGCTGATAAAGTCTTTTTTTTCTTCGTGGTGCCACTTTTTTGGGGGGTGAGAGTGGATGCAGGTCGTTTGCTGGCTGCAGAAACATCCATAAGTATACCTTCAGTGTTTGAATCCAAGTCCACGGCGGCCATGTACTTCCTGTTCAAGAGCTGTCGGCAACGCGCATGCAGCGTCAATTTACGTCACATCCCTACAACTGCGCGGGAAATTCGGACGTCGAACTGCAGCGCATTATGTAGCACACAGCGTTTCCAAGGCAACAGACATATATGCGGATGGCCTCGTTATTTTGGGTTTTTAATGCTTCATGACCCATTAGCATTGAATAAACTGGAAATGCATGTGTAGTTTTTCACAAATCTTGCCTTATGTCCCTTTAAATGTTTGTTTTACAAACTAAATATTTATTTTCAAATTAAATATTTTTTGTTGTCTGGACATTCAAGCTAAATATTTATTAGTTTGCAAATTAAATATTTAATTTTTAAAGAGGCCATTTCACACAAATTTCATGACTTTGTTGTTATTTCTTAATTATTAACCTGTAATATGAAACATTTTATATCTAAAAACATTAGGAAACACTGATTAACAGACCTTTTAATCTGTTTGCGTCAAAATTCGGCTTGTTCGGGCTCGTTCCGTCAGGCTTCGGGGCAGCAGCTTGTTCATATTCATTATTCGAATTTGCTGGACTCAGATTGGCTAACAAGCTAGCCTATAAGAGCAAGGTATAATGTTTCCTGCCCCGCTGCGCGTGGCAACAGCAGACGTTCTCTCTTCCTGTTTGCTACGTCTTATGATACCGCTTTTAGCCAGCAGCATGCTAGGTGTGGTTTCAACTGAGGGAGCTGCCAAATACTAACGAACAAAGGAGCTGTGATGAAACAGATACAGGCCGTTCGAACTCAGGAGAACTCGGGTTTTAGCGACATCTGCTTTTGAGAGATAAAAACTAAAAGAGCAGTTCGTGACCTGTTTTTGCACCCACTATGAAGGTAAGAACACCTGTAGAGCTAAAATATTCAACAGAAACCACAGAAAAACCGTTTTTAATGGAAGGGCCGCTTTACAATAAATATCAAGTTTGTAAAATAAACATTTAACATAAACATTTAGATATTAGCATATTAAATATTTAGCTTGCTAACTAAATATTTAGATGGTAAATTTGACATATAGAAAAAAATGAATAACAAGGTAAAAATATGTAAAATAATATAACAAAAAATATTGCTGTTAATTAGGGCCAGGACTCGATTAAAATTTTTAATCTAATTAATTAGAGGCTTTGTAATTAATAACTCAAAATTAATCGCATTTTAATTGCATATAAATATTTGACCTGAGAACAGTGAGAATTTTTTTCAAATGGATTTTTAGTATACATTTGCCCCTTT
Source organism: Pachypanchax playfairii (assembly GCA_006937955.1). Classification (NCBI taxonomy): domain Eukaryota; kingdom Metazoa; phylum Chordata; class Actinopteri; order Cyprinodontiformes; family Aplocheilidae; genus Pachypanchax; species Pachypanchax playfairii. The sequence goes on along the minus strand of SSNP01000056.1, from coordinate 1,688,931 downwards.
TCCACTGACAAATCGGCACGGCGCGCTTGAGAGCGATACAGTATAGCGCGGATCAACTCGCTTGAGGCGGTGGAAACATAAACCGGACGTAAGTGGGGATAGGGGCGTGCCCATCTGGCTATGAAAAGTGGCGCGCAGAAGTCTTTGTCCGCGATGTCACAGTGCGTGAAACAACAACAACAATGGCGGATATACGTGTGTTTCTGTACTTTGCACTCTGTGATTCATTTAGGTTGGTTTGATTTTTGGTTCTTGTGGAGGAAGTCGCCATTGTCCAAAGTCAATTGTATTTTAAAATAAAATATTTGTATGGTTGCTGGGAGTTTTTTTTAAAGCCTTTTGCGGGAGCGCTTCTATATCACATCACGTGAACACCACACACAGCCGGGCCAATCAGGGGCTACCACTACGTAGTAGTCGTGTCACTGGTAGCAGTTTACTGGACCAATCAGTAGACAGGTGGGCGTGTGGGCCCGCTTTGGGCAGCTTTGGACCACCGAAGAGGTGGTCTGAAAAAAGAGGCGTGGAATGACGTGGTTAAGACCCGACAGCACCCCATGGGAAGGGGCATTTTCTTTTTTATCTGTTTGTATGACACAATGTGAATAAATATTTTTATTGTGAAAAGACTCATGTTTTATGTGCAGGCCAGTTTCTTCAATCCAGCAAAACTTAGACAAATATGATGTTTAATGGACGAGTTAACTTTCTCGGGTGCCCTTCATTTAATTTCCAGAAGTGTTCAGGTGTTCTTTGTTATTTATTATATTTATATTAATTTGATTAGACTTTTTTTTAATTTAAGCATTTCTTTTCAGGAAGTGGGAGTTTCCTGGACTGGAGCCCCTTGTGGTGAATAAAGGGTAATGCAACTTAATGTAACAGTAACTTTAAAAAAAGCAGACAAGTGTAATGGCTGTGGTGTTGGACTCATGCAGACAGGCAGCAGCAGACAGGTGTTTGTAAACACAGAGCCTGATCATCAACATAAGGATCTGACAGGGACAAGAGGACAGAGTCTCCATACAGCCAGGTGCAGCACATGAGTAATCAGCCACAGGTGGACAGCATGAAGCATGACGAGGGAGTGGAGCACTGGGAAAGAACCAAAAAATGTCTCAACATGAATCACTTTTTTAAATGAAATAAAAATGGACATGATAACATTAAGGAGAGGTGAAAATCAAACAGGATGAGAATAAATTAAAAAAAAACAAAGGAGGAGAGGACAAGCAAAGACAAACAAGCGCAACAAAAAATACCTGAAAGAAACAGACAACACAACACGAGTGGTAGATAAATCATAACTAGATGTTAAATTAAATACCTCGGTAAAAAAAACTATAACTAAACATAAGAAACCAAGAAACAAAGATGACTATTTAACCATAAATTCAAGCGTTGGCAACAAAAGCAACAGGCTAAAAATAAAAGAACAGTAGCAGAAATCCAAAATAAAATGTTGAAGAGGACAGAACCAAAAGTCCTTCCCAGGGGGGTGAGGGGCTTTTTCATCTCCTCATCATGTTATAATTTACAGTCTGTTTTTGGAATCTCATTGCATTAGTAAATTCAGCATTATTGACAGAAATGTGGTAAATACTTTGTCTTGGAGAAAATATTAGGTCAGATTTTCAGGTCAGAGGCAGGTTTCTGTAAAAAAATTCATAAAAAAAAAACAATTATACGTGTTGTACACACGACTTTGAAGGACCTCAGTTGGGAGAAACTGAAGTCGGTTCTGAACGGGTTGACGAGTTTATTTCTTGCTAGTTTTAGCATCACAATGACAACAGATGTGAAAAGTCGTTGTTTTTAACTCCCATGAATCCCTGCTTCAGAAGCCGTGACTCATGGGAATGAATATGATCCATTCAGTAATGTTTTTGCCTGGTGACGGCCATTTAGGCATGTTGTGTAAGTTTCAGTATCGGTGTTGCTGAGCACTTTGTCCATTATTTACTACTTTGGTTAATGTTGCTGCCTCAGATACAGGCAGGGTTATTTACTTTGTGAAGCTCTAGGAACAAATTTGTGGACCAAGTCTCCTTTTTTACTTTATCTTTCTCGACCTGAATTCGTCGAGACGTCGTCTCTCACACTATTCTTCTTAGCTCTGCGCTTGCTGTAAGAAGCCTTAATTAAAGGGGAAGCAACACCCAGTCCCACACACTCCTAATGACGGTTCCCCCGGATCTTATTAGGCCTGGCTTTCACAAAATCAATCAGCAACTAGAGAACGACTACGAAGACTTTCTCTCCTGATCATTTAAAGATGAGACGTGCACTCGTTATTTAACTATTGGATCCAGCAGAGAAGGAAACAAGCAGACTGCAGCGTACGGCAGACAGAGTGGGAGTGATGACGAGTGGTTAGTATAAGAGAAAAGAAGAAAAGGATACAGAACGGTGTCAGACGGGGGGGAAAAAAATCCAAATTATAAATATGAAGAAAGCTGAATGGCATGAGTGGAATGACAAAAAGAGAAAAGCTTCAAGTGTGAGTGTTTCTCTCTAAAGGCTCATTAAACTTCTCAAACTAACGTTCATTATTTCTGTTGTTTAAAAAAAAGAATGTGATTTCATGGAGCAAATCTCAGCGCAGGTTCTATGATGTGATTTTACCTGTCAGATATCAGCAGTATTTATCAGACAAAAGAGAAGCCTGTGCCAGAACCCCCATCCCCTCCAGTCCTTTTCCCTCCCTCACTGCCAGCAGTCATTTCTCAACCATCCATTAACTTCACTGAATGGAGGCCTGGAGGAGGAGAGGGAAAGGTCTTCACTCCGTTAAAGAGATTTTCTGAGAGACGGAAGGCGTGGAGAGAGGCAGGAAGGGAGAGAGTTGGGTAACAATGGATGGATGGATGAAACAAGATATTAAAAATATCCTGTGACCTACTTTCATTTTCTTCCTCTGGGTTGTTTCCTTGTTACTGGTCACTGATTAACTTACTGTGTTTTCTTCTGTTCTCGTGGGATTGTGCCCGTCATCACGGCAGGAAATGTGTCACAACTCTTCCTTTTTAAATGAAAAATAAAACAAGTTGTAACAGAGGAAGTTGTTTCCCTTTTAGGTCAAACTGTGTTCTAAAATATTAATAGTTTTAATAGTTTTACGAACAGAAAAAGAAGAATCATTCATGAAGGGAATTCCTGTTCATATCTGAAGCCGAGGGAATCATCCATCCATCCATCCCTCCATCCATCCATCCATCCATCCATCCATCCATCCATCCATCCATCCATCCATCCATCCATCCATCCATCCATCCATCATCCATCCATCCATCCATCCATCCATCCATCTCCTGAACCTTCTTCTTCCTGTTCAGGGTCGCAGGGAGCTAGAGTCTATCTCCAGCGGACAGGTCACCAGTCCATCACAGGGACACTCACACACACCTAGGGACAATTTAGAGCTGCCAATTAAACTCTTGCATGTTTTTGAACTGTGGGAGGAAACCAGAGTCCCCGGAGAAAACTCACACATGCACGAGGAGGACATGCAAACTCCATGCAGAAAGGCTTCAGCCCGGGTTCGAACCTCCGTCCGTCCGTCTTCTTCCGCTTATCCGGGGTCGGGTCGCGGGGGCAGCTGTCTAAGCAGGGCAGCCCAGACTTCCCTCTCCCCGGCCACAACCGCCAGCTCATCCGGGGGGATCCCAAGGCGTTCCCAGGCCAGCCGGGAGACGTAGTCCCTCCAGCGTGTCCTGGGTCTTCCCTGGGGCCTCCGTCCCGTGGGACGTGCCCGGAACACCTCACCTGGGAGGCGTCCAGGAGGCATTCTGACCAGATGCCCGAGCCACCTCATCTGGCTCCTCTCGATGCGGAGGAGCAGCGGTTCTACTTTGAGCCCCTCCCGGATGACCGAGCTTCTCACCCTATCTCTAAGGGAGAGCCCGGCCACCCTGCGGAGAAAACTCATTTCGGCCGCTTGTACCCGCGATCTCATTCTTTCGGTCACTACCCAGAGCTCGTGACCATAGGTGAGGGTAGGAACGTAGATCGACCGGTACATCTAGAGCTTCGCCTTCTGGCTCAGCTCCTTCTTCACCACGACAGAACGACGCAGGGTCCGCATTACTGCAGATGCCGCACCGATCCGCCTGTCGATCTCACGCCCCATTTTCCCCTCACTCGTGAACAAGATCCCGAGGTACTTAAACTCCTCCACCTGGGGCAAGACCTCGCCCCCGACCCGGAGAGTGCACTCCACCTTTTTCCGATTGAGGGTTCGAACCTACGACAGGCAACAGTTCTTGGTAACATCGAGTTTAACTCACTTGTAATACAACACAATGACATTTTTCTAATGTAAAACAAAAACTCAGAAAACATTTAGCCACGGGTGGAGAGAGAGCTGTGTTCTCAAACTCGATTAAATTCACCTGCTGCAATGCTCTCTGGGTAATCGTCATTTCTCAATCTGCTGTCACCTTCTCAGACATACCAGGCATGAATGTATGAGGGCATGAATCCCATTTAACTCAACCCAGCCCCCCTTTTTGTCAAGCAATTCCCAGATCTCATATTCCCAATAATAAAGAGTGGAAACAGATCTGCCTCCAGTCAGTCTGTCTAGTTAGTTCTGACGTTAAATCCTGCAAAGGTTTAGTCGATGGGAGGGTTTTCTTGTACCAGCCAGCAGGGAATGACCTGGATCTAGATGTAGATATGTGTTCAGACTCCAGACGCAGGCGGCCCGTCTGCCTCTGAGGGCCTAAAGCTTTCAGACTCATCTTCCCTTTCAGACAGAGATAATAAATCAACAAAAAGCTTCAGTGTCTCCTCTTCCTGTTTAATCTATTGTCTGCTTCTACTTCTGTTTCTACCCTTTTTTATTCATTTATTGCACTGATTATAGAGAAATTAGAAGCTTTCGAAGTGGTTCTGAATGTGTAATGAGTCACAACAGGGTTTATTAACCTAAAATGATGGGTTCAAGCTCATTCTTGTGCAGACAAGTTGCTATGACGACGTGTCATTTGCATTGCTGAGAACCCGTTGGAGGGAAAAAAAATATTCAGTCCTAAAAAAAAAAAAAAATTAAAATAGAGAAACTGTCAAATTTTAGGATGAACAATATGTGATTTCACAAAAAAGATATTGAGCAGCTCTGTGTTGGATCTCACAGAGATTAAAAACTAAATTGGATTTTTCTTTTTCTGTTTTTGTTCCGTCTCCTCTTTGTCTGCAGACATTTTCTGCTTCTGCTCTTTACGCCCACGTTCAAATGTTATTTCTTCTTCCTTCCCATGTGAGATTTGCCTCCATAACTCATCTAAAACCTTCCAGATGGGCTCAGAGCTAAAGAACTTCCTTCCTGTCCTCAATTACAAATGCTTACTTAACAAATAGGACTATTTACTCTCACAATCTGCTTTCATGATGTATTTAATGTGTAATTAAACTAATGTTTGACACAGACACTCGTTAAAAGTTCCAGGATATAAGGTTTAAATAATCCTAATCTTAATTAATCAACTTAACTTTTTTTTAAATTTTTCAATGGAACATGATTTTACAGTCAGAAGACGTGTAAAAGATTATGTGCATCAGGTTTCTGAGGAAAGTGCAAATCATGTTATAGAATCAGAAATGTTACATTTCTGAACATTTAACATAAATATTTTATTTCTTCCAAATAAATAAATCATGTGTTTTTAACAAATTAAAGACACTTTTATCAAATTAGCTTTAACGTGTAACTTAAATTAACATTTCAATTTGTCAACAATTGTCATATAATGAATCACCCAGACATTTATATCTAAATATTAAAATAATGAACAATGTGTTTTTGTTATTGTTTTGCATCAAATAATAACAGCAATCATTTGTTACCTGCACAACACTTGTTAGCAACAAGAAGCTCATCTTAAAGACCCACTCTGATGAAAATCCTTTTTTACTTGTTGTTAACATGTTCTTCTGGCATTTTTCTGATGCTAGAGGACATATATTAAGAACATTAAGCTGAAAATTGCATTTTTGCATTCAAATCGCTGTAAATACATCTAAAAAAGACTAGATTTGTACTGTAGAAAAGCCAGAGGGCAGGCTACAAGCCCATGCTAGCTTACAGCTAGCAATAGTGCTACCATAAACAGGGACTGTTTCTCAATGCCAAGGTGCCTCACCTACCGAGGCAGTAGCTCAGTAGACGAGGTGTCTTGCTTGCGAGGACACGTGACCTCTGCTCCCCACTTGCACGCTCTGTTTACATCCCGCGCATCGTAGTAGCGTAGCAGCATTCCATCAGCCATGGAACTGGAAATGTCCAGAAAAATAAAATAAAAATAAATGTGTAAGCAAGTTACTACCTTCTATCCACCGAAGCTGCAACTACTAAGCAACTAACCAACCGTATAAGTGCTTTGGATCTAAAAAGCATTTTAGATATAAGCCTGATAGTTACAATTAGTTAATTTACATTTAAACTGAAAATTTGCTTTAGAAGTAGCTGCTGAACCGCCATTTTTTGAAAATACCACAATGTGTTCTGGGAAATTTTTGACCGAGGGAAGGCATCAAGGCACGTCCCATGTAAGTTAGCTAAACTGCAGACACGTTAGTAACACGTGAACATTGGAACACACCTTGGCGGCTTCTGATGACGTATCTCTAAGGCAACCAGGGCGGGACCAAGGCATCAAGGCAAAGTTCCTTGACATTGAGAAACACCCAGAGAGCTTTCAGCATTGGGGAGGTGGCGGGGGTCCTTCACGCCAATGGTTCTGCCCACAGCGCAGAGGTAAATTGCTAATGAGCTACTTCCGCTATGCAAAAACTACTTCCTAGAAAATGGCACAGGTTTTGAAATTGGGGTNAAAACACCATAATCCTAATTTAAAGACCACTGAGACGCTTTTAAATTGCTCAAAAGATGATCAGAGTAGGTCTTTAAGTATTAGCAGTGCTAACACAGCATCTCATTATGGTTTGCCCAAAATGTTCCACTTCCCTCCTTTCTTCATCTCTTTTTAACATTTTTTTTTAGCAGCAAATGTCTGACCAAATAGTCTGAAGTTCTGATGGTGAGGAAGATGAAATTTCTAGTACCGGTACTTTATATTAATCAAATCCCTCTGACTGACAGATGAAAATCACACATGCATCATGTGTTCATGAAACACACAGAAACCAGACAACGGTTTCGCTTCATTTTATAAGGATATATTTTTAAAACAAATTTTTCATGTTTGTACTTCCTCTTTCCTTCTGAGAGAACTTCCCAAACCTTTTAGTTTGTGAGCGTCTCGGTGCAGCTCGGGCCCGGGCCCTGACGAGACTGAGTGTTTATAAAATGTTCAAGACAAACTGCTTAATGAATTCAGGCTGTTTACATGTGTGTGTCAGCTTTAGCATGTAAGCCAATGTATCAACTGTCATGCAGGCACTTTCATAAACTGCTCCCCCTCCCTGCTGTTGGCTATTACAATGCTAATGCATTGGATGGAGATTGGATTGCTGTTTTATTTTGGTCCGCCCAAGTCATCCAGAAGTTCTCCAGCAGCAGACAGATTCACTCTGCAGCAGCTCCATTTAAAAGGCTGCACCCGTCAGACGCAGGATAAATGAGGCGTATCTGAGCTGTTCCTCATTTATAAGACAAGAATAAAGATGTTGGTTCTCTGCGGCAAAAGCAATTTCATGCTAATTGTCCAAAGGTGGTCAGTCTATTTAGTTCAGGGCTTATTAAACTGTCAGGGACTTTCTGTTCTCCAGAATACAAGGGGATACAGATCACGCTCCATCTCCTTCAAAATAAAAGCCTTTCACATAATAAGATGAGCAGGTTGATAGTCAGACAATAATAGCATAAGTTTTACCAATGTGAAAGTCATTTATTAACATTGAATAATTCATCTTTTTTTCCCATTTCCACCTTCTTATTTATTACAGCAGATGCTCAGCTGGCCTGAAAATTTATGCTACAGTCACGCAAATAAAATGTGATCAGCTGTTCCAAATGAATTATCAACTTTAAACCCAAATTGTTACTTTAAATAGTTTCTTGTTTAGACAGAATCACTCTGGATTGGATTGGCAAGTCAAAACAGCAAATAAATTACAACATATTTACAAATGTTATGTAAATAATTTTGTTGTAATTAAGTCACAAATTGTTTTAATTATGTCTGAATTTGTTTGCAGTGTATTCACAATTTTGTTGTGAATTCTAGACTCTCTTAGTCTTTCTGGACTCATGGAAATTAAACCGAGTGTTCCAGATGTTCCAGATGCTGATGACTTTGCAAGAGAATTTGTGTTGCAATTTTTATAAAACATTTTCAGGATGATGCAGAGACTCGTTACCTGAGAGCCAGGAAATTAAGAACAATGTTTTAATGCTTTTATTAGTTGGTCACAGCCTAGTTAGATACTGGCTTTAACATTCTTCCCTTTTACATTTCACGTCACACCTGAGAGGAACCTGAAAGTTCCTGTCATGATTCAAGTCATTTAAATGTTCTCTGCAGCTTGTTGATATTAGAACAATGGAGGAGTTCCTGCAGGTGATGAAGCATAAAGATCCTGCAGAACGCTGTAGACTTCCTCCTACTTTGAGAGTTTAATTCTTTTACCTGAGAAGGTCATCTTCAGAGGAAGCAGCCAATAGCTGCACCTCTCCTCCTCCTCTTCCTCATTTTTTTACCTCAGCCAGATACAGCAGAGCTGACATGATCAATTGTTATTGAGAAGACAACAAATACATGTGATGAAACAAGAAATCGTGTTGTTAAAGCTGAAATAATAGAATGTGTTTTCTCTTCCCTGGTCATTGTGTTTAGACGTAAACAGAGGAAATGCTAAACTCTTTATGTTGGTAAGGATCTATATAAATACAATAATGTGTGTGTTGTGCTGTGCCGCAGGAACATAATGAACTACAGTCACACTGTGACCAGCTAGAGGAGGAAACGCCTCCTCCTCCTGCTAAACGTGATTATCAGGGCATTACAGCTGACGTCTGGTTTAAAGAGTCTGTGACGGTCTTCTGGTACTGAAATATGACGACAAATATACAAAACACTCCCTCGTTATTTCATAATTTAACCCCACAGGGACAACGAGCCTGTTTCAGAGACTCTAACAGGATCAGTGCTTCTTTCAGAAACCTGTTGTACTGAATCTGATACTTCTTCTCTGTTGGAGGATCTCAGTGCAAGTGCCATTTTTATTATTGTAATAATATGTAACTATATGAAAAGTATAATATATAATTATCACGCTATTATCATCCAGTTCAGTAACAAATATAATTTTCAGATCTTATATCATGAATCAGGCTTTAGGTTTTGAACAGATGTGAGAATTTTTAATATCAAAATTTTTATGATGGGGGGGGGGTTGAACTTTAAAAGCTGGTAAAAACGTCCAGTAGCTTCTGTAGTACTATACAGTACTGATTTACACTCTCTGACCTCTTATATTTGTTTTTATATCAAATTCAAATAGACACAAATGAGAAATTTGTAAACTTACAGGAATGAAACATTCTGCTAAATCTGTATTTTCCTCTCGCTCTGTGAGAGAGAAGGAAACCACCGCAGTTATTCAGAATAAATGAGACGAAGTTAGTCTCAGTTTTCTCTTCCTCATAGTGTGGTCAGACAGTTTTCCCTCCTGTCATCGAGTGTCATGGGTCAGACTGTGGTCACTCATACACAGTCTCTGTCTTAGAAACATCAACTGACAGATGTCTTTAAGAGGGAGGACGGTCTCCACCGAGCCTAAATGAGAGAGGCTGTTCATGTGAATTAAAGGCCACTTGTGGGAATGATTTCATGATGGACCTGAGAGAGATGAAGAGTAGAAAGGAACAGGGGGCTGGTTATTCACCTGCTGATGCGGGACATTGTGTATTAGGAGCAGAATGTAGTGGAGACTAATCTTTCACCCTTTGCTGCTCTACCAGCTGTCGCATGAGCCCCGGGAATGAAGATGGATAATCATGACCAGCTACGATCAGCGGGAGCAAGAATTTATTTGGCAGGATAAGAGAGGAAGAAATTAAAGTGTGCGTGCGTGTGCGTGCATGCATATGTGTGTGTGCAGCTCATGTATAAATGCTTACATAATCACATTGTGGGGATCCACATCCTTTTAAATGGAATGTGAGTCATTGTAATGGCGTCTGAAATGATGGAGTGAAACAAAGGTGTGTGTGTGTGTGTGTGTGTGAATGGGTTTTTCTTACCTGTGTAGGATCTTTATCTGGTATAATCACCTCGTCAGGACCAGAACCAAATCCAGTGGAAAGTTTAGCGGGGTTTTCTACAAACTATAAACAGAATTCATGAGCGAGTTTACAAAAGATCTTGAAATGATGGTGTAGCATATAGTGGGCCAGTTTACACTGAACCAGCATTTTTAAATTTTACCCCTGAGTGTGTTGGGAATTTTTTTCCAGCATACAGGAAGCATCAGGACTTTTCCCAAATTTCCCCAGCAGTTGGTGTGCACTTATCTCGGTTCTCTTATCACTAGAATTTTGAGAAACATGTCCCAAAAGTGTTTTGTGTACCAGTTCAGCATGAGCGTTGATGAATTTTTTTTTACAATTTTGTGTCTCTAAGTCGTTGCCAGTGGTCTCAGCCCTGTGAGCTGTGGTTTGACAAACCCACTGTTGGTAGTTAAGGTTTGGGATAAAGTCTGGATTTGGCTACAGGAAGACAAAACAATGTCTTAACAAGGACAGAAATATGATCCTGTGTGTGGCGTGACAGAGAGGTGCAACCTCTGCTGCAGGTTCTTCAGCCTAAAGCAAACCACAGAGGAAATGTAATTTATCATCACATAATGAAACCCAAACATAAAGACTGTGAGGATGAAAGTAAAACAGGCCACGATACAATTAAAGCCATTTAATCCCAGTTTGTCAAGCTATTAACTGTAAAGTAATTCTTAACATGAAGAGACCCCTCGTGGTTTTATTAATTCAGTCTTAAAGTGAAATTTACCAGTCGGCTGTTAAATTGAGCTTTTAGATTGCTCTGCTTGAAGCTGTGTATCCCAACAGCTGTAACATGGATAATCATTATTCTATTTATGGGCTCTAGAGGATTCAATGCACTATTTTGAATAAATATCTCCTACTAATTCCAGGTCATAATTGCTAGTTATTTTAATAATACCTTGCGACCGACTGATGACCCGCCTCTCGCTTGATGGCTGTTGAAGCAAATAGAAACAGTTAGATGTCTGAATGGATGAAATTTTCTTAAATTAGGGGTCTTAATCCAGAAATCAAGCTCAAATTACCAGAGTTTTAAATGTTTTGACTTGAGCTTGCATTAATTACGCTCCAGAGCAAATATGCTCTTTAACATCAAACGCACCACAGAATTTAAATTGAAATGCTCCATCAAATGCAGCAAGACTTTCTTGAAAAATATATGAAAATACAAACACAGAAAGATCATAAATATGAATATGGTCATGATGTAAATAAAACTGTTATGTTAAACTATAAAAAGGATCTGGTAATGTCATGAAAAACCTTGAAAAACCATTTGCAGTTGCATCAGTCAGCTGCTCCACATTTTAAATCAAGTATCCAAATTCTTGTGTGATTTTCTGAGCAGCTCAGATGAGTTTGTCAGCAGTCACAGGTTTAAAACCAGAATCTGTAAATCCTGCACATTGTTACAGAACCAAACATTTTTACCAATCAGGCTCTTGGACCGAAAGCTTTTTCTAACCATTGAAAATAAAGAATGAAGGTAAATTTTGGTTTGAAATTTTTGATTTAAACTGCGAAACTAGGGGCGAGAAACCAACTTCAGTGGGGGTTTTTTAGTGGACATAATGTTTGAATAAATAAAGCTTCTGTTTGCACGTGCAACATTTAACCATTTGGATTTTCCCATTAAAAGCAAAGTGGTCTGGAAACCAACTGAATCCTATTTTCAGCACAAACATCATTGTTGAATTGAATTTGATTCTTATGAGTGTGGCTTCAGCCCAGCTTATAATGCAGGTGAGTAATTAGCACTGATGAGAAGCAGGTGTCGCTGACTGAGACCAGAGGGAACGCAAAGCAACACAGAACTGAATGGAAGGCTCACTGATCCACATGGGAACATGAACCAGGTGGAAATGGAATTTTAGGGACAAGTGGGAATCCTGACAGAGACAACATTTTTAAAAGTGTGACAATACAAATAAAACTGAACCAAAAGTAATCGACCTGTTATATCCTGCAAATTACAAAGATTTATAAAACTCATAGAAAAGTGGGAAAACTCATCTGAGAGTATCGAGGTTCCTGACTGGAACCACTTTAAGACATAAACAACAACTCAGTGACTAAAAGGTGCCTTTCAGTTATTACTAGTGACCAAAAGCCTCACTATTCTTTAAATGCCACAGTAACACATTAATGAAAAGTCAGATGGGTTCTCTCATGAGTAATGACTTGTAACGAGTTGTAACGAGCTGTAACGAGTTCTAACGACTACTAACAAGCTGTAACAAATTGTATCAAGCTATAACAAGCTGTAACAAGTTATAACAAGCTGTAACGAGCTGTAACAAGCGGTAACGAGTTGTAACGAGTTGTAACGAGCTGTAACAAGCTGTAACAAGCGGTAACAAGCTTTAACCAGCTGTAACGAGCTGTAACAAGTTGTAATGGGCTGTAACGAGTTGTAAAGAGCTGTTACAAGCTGTAACGAGCTATAACCAACTGTAACCAGCTGTAAGGAGTTGTAACAAGCTTTAAGGAGTTGTAATGACTTGTAACGAGCTGTAATCAGCTGTAAGGAGTTGTAACAAGCTTTAAGGAGTTGTAATGACTTGTAACGAGCTGTAACAAGCTGTAAGGAGTTGTAACAAGCTTTAAGGAGTTGTAATGACTTGTAACGAGCTGTAACCAGCTGTAAGGAGTTGTAACAAGCTTTAAGGAGTTGTAATGACTTGTAACGAGCTGTAACAAGCGTTAAGGAGTTGTAATGACTTGTAACGAGCTGTAACAAGCGTTAAGGAGTTGTAATGACTTGTAACGAGCTGTAACAAGCGTTAAGGAGTTGTAATGACTTGTAACGAGCTGTAACAAGCTGTAAGGAGTTGTAACCAGCTTGTAACGAGCTGTAACAAGCGTTAAGGAGTTGTAATGACTTGTAACGAGCTGTAACAAGCGTTAAGGAGTTGTAATGACTTGTAACGAGCTGTAACCAGCGTTAAGGAGTTGTAATGACTTGTAACGAGCTGTAACCAGCGTTAAGGAGTTGTAATGACTTGTAACGAGCTGTAACCAGCTGTAACGAGCTGTAACAAGCTTTAAGGAGTTGTAATGACTTGTAACAAGCTGTAACAAGCGTTAAGGAGTTGTAATGACTTGTAACGAACTGTAACCAGCTGTAACGAGCTGTAACAAGCTTTAAGGAGTTGTAATGACTTGTAACGAGCTGTAACAAGCGTTAAGGAGTTGTAATGACTTGTAACGAGCTGTAACCAGCTGTAACGAGCTGTAACAAGCTTTAAGGAGTTGTAATGACTTGTAACGAGCTGTAACAAGCTTTAAGGAGTTGTAACAAGCTTTAAGGAGTTGTAATGACTTGTAACGAGCTGTAACCAGCTGTAAGGAGTTGTAATGACTTGCAACGAGCTGTAACAAGCTGTAAGGAGTTGTAATGACTTGCAACGAGCTGTAACAAGCTGTAAGGAGTTGTAACAAGCTTTAAGGAGTTGTAATGACTTGTAACGAGCTGTAACCAGCTGTAAGGAGTTGTAACAAGCTTTAAGGAGTTGTAATGACTTGTAACGAGCTGTAACAAGCTGTAAGGAGTTGTAATGACTTGCAACGAGCTGTAACAAGCTGTAAGGAGTTGTAATGACTTGCAACGAGCTGTAACCAGCTGTAACGAGTTGTAACAAGCTTTAAGGAGTTGTAACCAGCTGCAACGAGCTGTAACAAGCTGTAAGGAGTTGTAACCAGCTGTAACGAGTTGTAACAAGCTGTAAGGAGTTGTAACCAGCTGTAACGAGTTGTAACAAGCTTTAAGGAGTTGTAATGACTTGCAACGAGCTGTAACAAGCTGTAAGGAGTTGTAACAAGCTTTAAGGAGTTGTAATGACTTGTAACGAGCTGTAACCAGCTTTAAGGAGTTGTAACAAGCTTTAAGGAGTTGTAACAAGCTTTAAGGAGTTGTAATGACTTGTAACGAGCTGTAACAAGCTTTAAGGAGTTGTAACAAGCTTTAAGGAGTTGTAATGACTTGTAACGAGCTGTAACCAGCTGTAAGGAGTTGTAACAAGCTTTAAGGAGTTGTAATGACTTGTAACGAGCTGTAACAAGCTGTAAGGAGTTGTAACAAGCTTTAAGGAGTTGTAATGATTTGTAACGAGCTGTAACCAGCTGTAAGGAGTTGTAACAAGCTTTAAGGAGCTGTAATGACTTGTAACGAGCTGTAACCAGCTGTAAGGAGTTGTAACAAGCTTTAAGGAGTTGTAATGACTTGTAACGAGCTGTAACAAGCTGTAAGGAGTTGTAACAAGCTTTAAGGAGTTGTAATGACTTGTAACGAGCTGTAACCAGCTGTAAGGAGTTGTAACAAGCTTTAAGGAGTTGTAATGACTTGTAACGAGCTGTAACCAGCTGTAAGGAGTTGTAACAAGCTTTAAGGAGTTGTAATGACTTGTAACGAGCTGTAACAAGCTGTAAGGAGTTGTAACAAGCTTTAAGGAGTTGTAATGACTTGTAACGAGCTGTAAC
>SSNP01000056.1:1652275-1671439 GCA_006937955.1 Pachypanchax playfairii | reverse complement strand
TTTTTAGCCGATCACAGTAAATCAAGCTCTTGCAACTCCATTCGGGAGAAAAACACAAACATCGTTACCACTAAGAAAAGCAAAACACATCTTTACTATCAAGAAATTCATAAAGTTTTTACCTTCGCTCATTTTTCAATGAAGAAATCGTCTCTAGTCCTAAAACAGATTAAATATCTGTTTTTATGCGTACATCCACCAGCAGCCATGTTTGTTTTGCTTCACCTGCCTGGACACTTGCTGCCAATCATACCTGAACACCCGCCCAACAGCACAATGCTAACACATGATTGGTGCGAATGTTTTTTTGACCGAAATAGACGGTTGTCAATAGAGCAGTACAAGACGGATTTTCATGGGTTTGGAAAACTCCAAATCTCGCGAGAATCAGTTTTGCAGCGCAAGTCTACTGAAATCCTGCAAAAGGGTTTTTTCTCTGCACAGTAAGGCACAAAAATTCAACTTTAGGCACAAGCGGTAAAATAATTAGTCAAATTGTAGCTTTGTTTTGCAGAACAAGGCCTTTTCAAATATTGATATAGACCACTGGGGCACAGGTGCAACTAATGCACTTCACATGAGATTAATTTCTTAGGGAAACATAAAGGACACAGACCAAGAGGTTAGACACTTATATAACAAGAGGAACGCTCTTTTCAAATGTTCCCTCTACTCACTGAACCTGAGGGACGTTTCAGAGGTCTAAGCCATCTCATTAATACAAGCAAGGGAATACTGCACACTGCTATCGTATTCTTGTGGTCATGCATGCAAGTATTGGTGCACACGCTCGCTAAGTTTGTAATCCACAGTTCTAAGTCAAACTACACAGCCACTGCAGCACAGTTAGCTGTGCAGGGAGTGAGCAATCATCAGATAGCTGTCGCTACAACCTGTGTAGGAAATCCGACACCTCGCTACTGCAATACAAACACGCCAAGAGTGGAGACAAGACTTTAGAGAAGCACACAAGTGCTCACACTCACACAATGTGTGCACAGTCAGTCACAACCTCCCAAATGCAAATAATATTCTGTGCCAACGTAAAGCACGAGCACAGATAAGCACATGTGCGTGTGCACAAAGGGATTCTTTGAAGAGGAAACAGAGCGTGCACAGAAAATAAACTGAGTCGTATCTGCGTGGGCGTGTGGGTACAGTGGGCACAGAGTCTTCAAAGGCTCATTGTTTGGTGACGAAGTGGGCAGGATAACAAGTCCCTGAGATGAAGAGCTTCCTCCACACACATGTTTACATTTTCTCCATGACAGCGATACAGTTATGTAATCAGATGTACATTGAGGATGTCAGAAGCTGAAATCACACGGTCTATACATAGATATATGTTCTTACCACAGCAGGCCCACACTTTCTGACTCATCATCAGCCTCAGCAACGCATAAAAATAGACACAGATAAACGGCTACTCGAGCCGCTCTCTTCTCTATTTTGTGACTTTTAAAAGAAGTCAGCTGTGCATAGTGAGTCCCGGCACTAAGAGGAAAGGAAACGCTGCAAAATTAGCAAACGCTACTTCACAGCGCTTCACCATAGTAACCAGTCTGGTCTCTGGAGGAAGGTGGCCGTAGCTGGAGGCTGAGTGGAAATCACACAAACAAATGACGAAGCTGGAAAAGGATCGTGGGCATTTAGTAGAATTTTCTTTTCTTGTCCTGCTTTTCATTTGCATTTCAAATCTTGTTTTCAAGATGGAAGTAAGTCTGTGCGTTATATAAGACACCCTGTCAGGAATATTTGGAACAATAGAGTCTTTTTAAACCCTCAGAGTGGGATTGATGACCCTTAAAAATCATATATGTTGCTCCTCACTGAGATCTTTCAATCTGATGCACTGGGACTTAAAGCTTTTGATATAAAATGTGTTTTCTTTTTCTCACTGATAATAGAAATGCGGGGAGTTTTCAAACTAAAGGTGCATCTTTTATAACTGTACAACTTGTGTTCCAGTGTGCTGAAGGAAGCCACCCACTCAGTAAAGGTGGGATTTCAGCACACACGCGCCTTCAGAATCAACCTACAAACCGCAAACTTATGGCAACGTTACAGATGTAGAAATATACTTTCTCCTCGGGGAACTCGAGGCAGAATGTTTTGTTGTTTTTTTTTTTTGTCGCCCTCTGCTACTTGAGACCCCCCCCCCCCACTTTTCCACTTCTTCCTCTATCTTTCCTGTTCAGCTTGTTTCTCTTTTCTCTCAGTTCCCTTGAATGTTATTTTATTCTTAGTAATGAAGCGGCCGCAGGTCTTCTTGCGATGAGCTTTACCTGCAGCTTTCTGTGCATGTGTTTTAAGACGAGTTACAGGTGCACAGCGGAGATATTTCCGGAGACAAAGCATGATGACGGACACGCGGCGTTGCCTTTAGCCCGTGCTAACGCGGCCATGTTTACACGCTGCTTAAAACGGGATATGAAAGGCTTCATCTTAAAGGAGAGCGTTGAGTAGATCCTCTGAGATCAGGTGGGGGTGCAAATTCAGGCAGCTTCCCTTCCATTAAAGTAATTAAAGGGCACTCAGGATGGGGAAATGGCAGCCCTCACGCAAACCTGTTGCTAGGAAACCCAAGAGGAGGCCAGTAGAAAAACAAAACAGGCCAGTCGTGTGTGTGCAAATACATTTCCTACATGATATTCCTGAACGAGACCTTTCTGAATCCAGATGTGAGTTTATTTCATGCAGTTCTTTGTTTTCATCAGAATGAGAGTAACGAAACGTTTTGCTTTCTATGTGAGTGATTTTTTTTTTTCATTAATGTTGATGTTGCTGCAGCCCAATCTGTGTCAATCCCAGTAATGATGGATCAGCGTGTTAATAATTAGGGAGATGAGAGGACCACGAGGGTTAATTACCAAACATAATGAGGTGAGATACTTCTTCCTCACATTTCCTATCAGTCTCCACATTCTCCTTCATTCCAGTTTATTTTCTCTTTTATCCACCGTTTTGCATCTCATGAGTTAATTGGATTAGTCATCTCTATGCAAATGTTCTGGTAAACGCTGGTGTTCACGATGAAGGACTCAGTCAGAGCAGAAGGGATCGACACCACGGAGAGTCCGCGTGAACGCGTGTCCGCTTTTGTGTCGGCCTTGTGAAAGACCGGAGATCTGTCCAGATGCACCGCCGCCGCTTGTCTGATGGCAGCTGCTTCTTTTTAAAAACTCTGAGCAGGATGAAGTGGACTAGAAAAATAAATGTCTCGTAAAATAGTGCTGGAGGAGGAATCTTTCAAACAAACAAAAAAAAAATCATTGAGTGGATATGAAGTCAAACACAAAGATCTAAAGCTGAGAAAAGGAAAAAGTGAGAGAGATTTCGAGCAGATGTGCTGAATACTAACTGTGACCAGGTGCGACATGGAGATCCGACTCTGTAAGGACTAAATAACCACATAAAAAAACTAAAATACAACATGTCAGGAGGATTTCTCTCTGATGGGTTTTATTTGTATCACATGATCATTTCATTCATTTTAAAGTTCTTTTACAACAGAATACTGATGAGTGACTGGAGGACATTAAACACAAGACAGTCAAACAAAACCTTGTCCATGACTCACATTACAGCAGCTTTTAACTAAAATTTCCTGAACAGTCTCAGTGCAACACGACGACGGCGCTCACGTCTTCTGTAGGCTGTGTTAGATTATAATCTCTAAATATGTTGATGTAAAGCTGCAGGTGAGCATGATTCGCTCGCTTTAGCTTTTTTTTTTTCCCTGAAATAATGACCTTGAAGAAGAATCTTTTTAATGCATGTTTTTTGTAAATGAATCCTGCAGGTGGATTATTATTAATCCTGGTGATTTGTATTCATGTGCTGTCAGTGCGGCTCTGTAAGGCTGAGGCTTCGTCACTGCGGAGTTTCCCACCCGCTTCTCATACTAATACTGTCAGAGTAGGTGATTCGCTGACTCCGCATCACGCCGTTTTTACATTTTTACACTGACATGACTATAAAAGTTAGCAATTTGTTTTATTCTTCTGCACATACACCTTGTCCTCGATCATCCGACCTCAAAGTGGCAAAACAATAAAAATCCATTTTTTTCCCTCAATTTTATCTTTTACATTGAAAAGAGGGTAAAATATAATGAATTTACTAAAGTTTTGTTCAACTTTATGCCTAAGAACATATTTTATTAGAATGAAAAAACATAGTTTAAATTATTTAGGCTGCATTTCTTTTTTAAGATCACACCTTCATAAATTATGAAGTAAAATTTGTTCTAAATCGGAAACCTGTTAGATAAGATTGTGTCTCTGAACAAATTATTCTAAATTATTTGGCAGCATTTTTTAATTGGTTCCTCACGTCCACCACATCTCAAAGGCAATTTGCATTTTTGTGTATTTATGTGTGTGTAACACCTGCTGACTTTGTAAATCACAATGCATCCTCCTTCTGCTGTAACACACCACATCTGATAATCTGACACCACGTTCGTTACCCAGCCTTAATTAAACATGTCACATACCTGCTGAACACAGTGTGTTCGCAGCTGTCAGCTGGGACGGATTCAGATGTTCATCATGTATGTAAGAGGTAATTTTGTGTGCATGTATCTGTGTGCATCATGACTAACACAATAATTCTGTCTCCTCTAATCATCTCTACAGACAGCTGAGAGTCTCACCTCGTCCCCTCATTTGTCTCATCTCTCCGACTCCCCAAAGGACAATAATGCAGCAGTCAGCAACAGTCTGAGAATCATGGGAAGGTTTTACCAGCAGCTAACGTGTACATAACTTCTCGGAAGAAATTAGGATTGTTTAAAGGAAATGTAACATCTTTTTCTTTGCTGTCACTCAATTTCACTGTCTTGTTGTTGTTTTGGAAGTTCGACCAGTAAAACTCCTCATGCAGCCGATTTATAATACATTAAAAAATGTATTAAAAGGAGCAAATAAACAGATCCAGGATGTTCCTTATGTTGTATTTAATTTAACCTATTATAATATTTAGCTGCAGGGACAGGACAGCAAGCGTCCTGGGACGACAGCCATTTGCAAGATAATATCATAGGGATTTAATATGACTATAAACTAACACCAGAACTCATGCTAACGCGGCTAGCAAAGCTAGTGGAGCTAACGGGGCAACATTCTCAACACATCATCCACCGAGCTAATTAAAAAAGCTTACCTCGAAGAAAATATACTCATCAAGGCTTTTATAAGTCTTCATCTTCTCCACTGTTACGTAGACTACAGGACTGTTAACATTCACATTTTCACACATGTTACGGTCGATCGTCATGGAAACATGTCCCCTCTTAAAATGTCGGCTGTGGGTTGAGAGGGAAACTTTCTCTCATAGGCTAGTTTGTTAGCCAATCAGAGTTCAGCAAATTCGAATTATGAAAATGAACGAGCTGCTGCCGAAGCCTGACAGAACGAGCCGGAACCACCCGAATTTTAATACAGACAGATTGTAAGGTCTGTTAATCAGTGTTTCCTGACGTTTTTTAGATATAAAATGTTTCATATTACTGTTTAATACTTCAGAAATAACCACAAAGTCCTGAAATTTGTATGAAATGGCCTCTTCAATAACATTACAATTAGGAAAGATAAATTTAAAAAAAAAGTTTAACATAATAGTAGAATAAAACGAGACTAAAATCACAAGTTAATTGTATAAAACAAGCTCCATGTCACAGATTTGGGCTCAAAATCTCCCAGTTTGGAATTAAAAGCACTCAAAGGAATAAAATCTGTTCATTTTCAGTGATTCTGCAACATATATTATTAAAAAAGTGCTGAGCAGACAAAATGTCTTTTACCCAGTGATCCTGTAAATGGAAAGAAGAAGGACCAAAACGTCTCTTTATTATTAAGATATGTTAATCTGTCTTTTCCTTTGTGTTCCTTCCTGGTTTGATCTTTACTTTAGATTACATGTCTAAAGTTATTACATTATAACTTTGTTTATTATCAAAGTTAGAATTTGTTCATCAGTTTGTTCCTCTTTTATTTTCTTTATGTCAGCACATGTTAATCAAAAGTTCTGGTAAGCCTGAAACTACCTTCATGTGACTGGAATATAAATCAGGTCAGAAGCTCACTGGCCAATCAGAACTCACCTTTCACCAGTATTTATTGATTGTGATCACGTTCCATCTTCCTCTAACTTTTTGTTTCCGTGATGTGGCTTCATTCATGTCTTTTCCTCCATGTTAGAGCTTACTGGCACCTTCTTCCAATATTCTGGCTGTAGATTCGTACCATCCTGCTCGTCTTAATGAACCAACTCTTAATCATCACGTAGCATTTCTGGATGGTAAAACGCATAAATTTGCATTCATGCTGGCAGATTTTTTTTTTTTAAATAAAATTTTGGATCATTTTTGCCGCACGCTTGGATAAATACTCAGTTTCTGCTAAAGGAGGCGAAATGTATCATTCTTAAATAGTTTGGATTTTTCTTGAGATGATTGACTTTAGATGGATTATGAGGTTTGGATCATCCTGTTTTTGCTTAACAGTTTAAAAAGAACTGAGTCCCAGATAACAAGAGGATTGGATTATACTGAAGAGAAGACAGACAGGAGATACGCTCATTAAACTGAACTCACCTCATCCAGGTGTGATGGTCTGAATGCACAAGTGTAAAAAGACGTTCTCGGTGTGAGTCATGCTTCTTCACACCTGTTCCAGCGTGACGGATGCCTGCATTAGCTCAGGACTCATTCTGCACTTGTAAGCGCTAGTAGTTAAGACAGTAAAACAGATTATGAGACGCCAGCAGTTGTAATAATTGACTCAGATGGATGATGTCAGGGTCTCCCTGGAGAAACTGGCTGAGGGATGATGGCTGGGGCTCAGCGCTAATAACGGCCAAGTCTGAAAGCCTGACTGGATGGGCAATAAGCACCGGGAATGATGTCATCCATTTGACTTGAAGATAGCCCAGTTGTGCCATGGACTCTGCCTTAGTGAATGATGATCAGTGCTAATAGGAACATTATCAGAGCTGATACTTGGTGAGGAAGAGCGAGGAGGAGACAGAAATAAAACAATAGCTGCTTCATCCTGGACAGGAGCCTCCAGGTGCTTTTTGACCTGCTCTCTTTATTTTTAAATCAAAGCCCTTACAAATACCTTCGACTTAGCTCGCAGCCAAAACACACACACACAGAGAGAGATAGAGAGAGTGAAGAAATATCTTTGTTATGAGTCACAGACAGGTCCTCACAAGCTCGGGCCTAATTTTTCTATGAGCTACTGGAGGAAAAGGACCTGAAGACAAGTGCTGTGGAGGGTGTGAGAGACAATGAGACACTGTCAGTGTTACAAACACCAACGACTCAATGTCTCTATGTCATTTGTCCTGGGAAATCTCACCCGCCACCTCTCCGTCTCACACACTCACTAATCCAAGGTGACAGAGATGGAAACTGAGTGTTTCGGCAGAGAAAGCCCATCTGTCACCCTGGCAACGGAAGAAGGTGGGAAAGCTAACATCAGCAGAGTCTGTCGATCAGTCCGCCTCCTGCAACATCTAAAGGAGAACAACAAGAAGGAGCAGAGTGATGCTAAATACATTATCTGAGTGTTGATTCAGATGATTCAGATCGGTGGAGTCTAATTAATGATAAATTACACTTTGCTGCTAACTGTGAATTTGTTTGTTATCAGCAGTGAAAGTTAATATTGATCAAACCTTTCTGTTTGAGCTTTTATTGAATCTGTGTTTTCCTTCTGTTTAGTGAGTCGTGTCTCTCTGGAAGACAGAAACTCTTTAAATCAGAGAGTTTAATGGTTCAATCAGCTGATCAGGGAGTCACAGCTGATCTCGGTTGTTGCAGATAGAAACGTATATTTGAATATACAAAGCTGCGCGGTGACACTGAGAGTTCTAGTGGAGTTCCTAAACACAGAGAAACAAAAGAGTTTCGTTCAAAACTGAGTTAAATATGAATTCTGAATCCTGTAGTGTCAATGTTTGTCGTTTTTATCTTTGGGATTATCCTTCTGATTTTTATTTTTCAAGTGTTTTCACATGTTGTCTCACATTAGCATGTAATTTAATACCAAGCTGACTGACTGATTGTGGTTTCTTTCCTGCTGCGAAACAAATTTATTCATTCAAATAAAGTAACCTGAACCTGAACCTGAACCTAAACCTAAACCTAAACCTAAACCTGGACCTGAACCTGAACCTGAACCTGAACCTGAACCTAAACCTAAACCTAAACCTGGACCTGAACCTGAACCTGAACCTGAACCTGAACCTAAACCTAAACCTAAACCTAAACCTAACCCTAACCCTAACCCTGAACCTGAACCTGAACCTGAACCTAAACCTAAACCTAAACCTGGACCTGAACCTGAACCTGAACCTGAACCTGAACCTAAACCTAAACCTAAACCTGGACCTGGACCTGAACCTGAACCTGAACCTGAACCTGAACCTAAACCTAAACCTAAACCTGGACCTGAACCTGAACCTGAACCTAAACCTAAACCTAAACCTAAACCTGAACCTGAACCTGAACCTGAACCTGAACCTAAACCTAAACCTAAACCTGAACCTGAACCTGAACCTGAACCTGAACCTGAACCTAAACCTAAACCTAAACCTGGACCTGGACCTGGACCTGAACCTGGACCTGGACCTGAACCTGAACCTAAACCTAAACCTAAACCTGGACCTGAACCTGAACCTGAACCTGCACCTGAACCTGAACCTAAACCTAAACCTAAACCTAACCCTAACCCTGAACCTGAACCTGAACCTGAACCTAAACCTAAACCTAAACCTAAACCTAAACCTAAACCTAACCCTAACCCTGAACCTGAACCTGAACCTAAACCTAAACCTAAACCTAAACCTAAACCTAAACCTAAACCTGGACCTGAACCTGAACCTGAACCTAAACCTAAACCTAAACCTAAACCTAAACCTGGACCTGAACCTGAACCTGAACCTAAACCTAAACCTAAACCTAAACCTGGACCTGAACCTGAACCTGAACCTGAACCTGAACCTGAACCTAAACCTAAACCTAAACCTAAACCTGGACCTGAACTTGAACATGAACCTGGAGTTTGTTTGTTTGTTTTTATTTTTTCCTGAATCTTAATATATCTAAGAGCTCAAGAATGAGTGATTATTAATAAGACAAATAACTGCTAACATTTTTAATAATTGATACTTTATTGATCCGTCTTGGGGAAATAATTTGTTCTACATTTGATCTGTCCCTGAGGAGCAGATAACTAACAGCTGTATCACACTCAGCGTGCAGAAAGGAGTGCTGTGAAAAGTATTTGCACCCTTACACATTTCTGCTGTTTTTGCTTTTCTGACACATGTAAAGATGCCCTGTCATTAAAAAAACAAAAAAAAAATTCTGAGTTTTATGTTGAATATTTTGTTTTGGTTTCATACCAGGTGAAAATTGCTCTATAACTTTTCTGTTTTTTCCTTTAAATGACGTTCAGGAATCAGGTGAATTTGAAAATCCTATCATTGTGATGTCACAGTGATTATTAATATCAAGTCAGGTAACCTGACTAAATACAAACTCCAGTTTTCAAATGATTGTCGCATTTAGTAGGAGGAAAAAAACTATCCAAAACAACTTGGTTCTGTGTGAAAAGGTAACTCCCTCCTGTTCAAGAACAGATAAAACAGATAAAACAAAGTCAGAATGCAAAAGGCCACAACATAATTTCTAAGGTTTGTGACGCCAATCAACCACAGTCAGAATCATTATCCACAAACATCCACGAATAGAGAAGATTCAGAGAACCTTCCAAGAAGTCTAGAATCCCTCCCAGAGCTCAGTGATAACGCCTCCAGGAGGAAACAGAAGCCAGAACACCATCTGATGCTCTGCAGGTCTCACTTGTCTCAGATAAGGTCAGTATTCATGACTGTCAAATTTCTTGTTTATTCATTCTGTCAAAAACACATCAAAGAACCCAGAACGGCTCTACATATATCACGTGAAGATGTCAACTCTCTGGAGGGAACCGTTTCCCCTGAGACGAGCTGTTTGCTCCGAAGCCTTGAGAGACACACGATGTTAGAACCAAAGCTGTCAACACGGATTCCTTAATCTTCAAAATGACCTTGGATGAACCAGTCAGGTCTGTTTGTTGCAGTTTCAAGATGTGACATGACGCGCATCATAAACTGTCAGGGACAACCTCGTCAGAGCGGCGATTCCACCCTCACTTCACTGTAACAGGATAGAGAAAGGAGTCATGTGACATATTGGAAATGGAATAATAATAATAATAAACTCTTTTCCTTCACTCACACCTTTTGATTTTATGTTTTTTTGTATATATATATATATATATATATATATATATGACATATATATGACAATGTAGAATTAGTGACCATCATTCCTTACGAATGTTTTATTGTTGTTGTCAATAAAAGGTCTTTTTGTGTGTAGTAATAAAAAAACACTAAAACTCAGTGTTCTTGAGTTGACAGCATGTTTCTCAGTAAGTGGTCGTGTAATTCCTCGTTCCCTGCTGATCCTATGGAGAACGATCTGTATCCCGCTAACGGGTCTCTTCTCAGAAACGGATAAACACACACAAACACTGTCAACACGAAAAGGATTCAAACCTCCGAGTTTGATTGACGTCCCTGATGGTAACATCATTAATTACATCCTCCCCTCTGATAGAATAACGGGAGTAAGTACGGAGTGGGAGGATAAGTCTCGGAATAGATGCTCATCATCACCATCAGTCTCCTCTGGTTGCTGTGGCAGGTGAGGAAGGAAGAGTCGAGATGCTGGAGCTTCGTTACACACAGAAGCTCTAATCTTAGAGGGTTTAAGATGTTGTACTGAATCATCCAGACACTCAGTCTATTTTCCTCCTCTGTGATTGTTTCTCCAGCTCTTACCGTCACGTCTGCTTTGTTTCATCCAACACCTGTGCGTTTTTCTGTGTTAGAAACAGAACTACATGTCACTGTCACTGCTGCGCACACGTCAAGGTTTTTAATTGGTTTATTAATTGGCTTCGCAGGCTGACAAGGAGAAGAAGGAAAATACAAAATGAAAAATGTGCTTTTTTTAGACTTACTGTATTTTGTTTGTTTTATATTTCAGTTTTTCTTTATGTTTCCCAGAAAACAAAGAAAAACTGAGAAGTGACGCGTCAGAAAAGTTTGATTTACTGTTGATTCTGTTACTAAAAGACTTCAACTGACATTCAGCTTCTGATGCTGAAATGAAACAATAATCCATCCATCCATCCATCCATCCATCCATCTATCCATCCATCCATCCATCCATCCATCCATCCATCCATCCATCCATCCATCCATCCATCCATCCATCCATCCATCCATCCATCCATCCATGCATCTATCTATCCATCCATCCATCCATCCATCCATCCATCCATCCATCCATCCATCCATCCATCCATCCATCCATCCATCGCTATTTTTTTTGTCTCATGCAACTGATTTAAATATTAGTCACAGACACCCTGAGCAAAAAATGCTGTTTTTAAATCGTGATTTTACTCCTATTTAAAAAGGTTTTCCCAGAAACTGTGTTGCTGTTTGTGCTTGAGAAAAAAAATTTCAAATAGTTTCAGTAAATAAGAGTTGATGAACTTTACTGTAATTGGTGTATCACAAAAACACAAAGCATTTACAAGGTTCTGCTGTCTGAACACAGACAGAAACATCTACAATGATAAATGATATGTACGTTTGAAAGTTAGACTCTGACTCTCAAAGCGCTTCACTCACATGTTTGATGGTGATAAACTACCACAGCTATCCTGACAGACACCACCGGACCCTCTGACCACCACCATACAAGCAAAGGCTGAGAATTAATTAATTAATTAATTTGTTAATTAAAAACATAATTAATAAATTGATATATGAAGAGAGTGGGGCCTAGCAAAAGTTATTAGGTTTAGGGGCAATTAGTTTTCACATTGAACCGGGTTGGTTTGGAGAGTTTTTTTCCCTTTAATAAATCAAAACCATCACTTAAAAAAATGTATTTTGTATTTACTTTCATGTGGTCTCACTCAGTACAGTAACAATTTAATAACAAGACAGCTACTGAACAACTCACAACATGTAATTTATTGTTTTTTGTTTTATTACCAAAATCAGAACATCCAAAATGGGTCCAAATCATGATACCACCGCCCCCACTCACTGAAAAAGTTCCTTACCTGAATACGGAAAGTACTTCCTCAAAAAACCAAATGATCTGTCAGGGTAGTGAAAAACTTACATTTGATAAGGTTTCATTATCTTATACAATCTGAACTTACAGAAAATTATTCTAAAAACAAAAAAAAAACAAATAAGGATTTATGACTTGTAGTAACAGAACCAGTTTTTACAGTGTTTAAATGAGGTTTTAATGTTATAAAACTGAAAAAAATTGCCGAAAGAGCTTCTGGGGTGTAAAGAAAATAACCATGAGTCAATAAAGGCTTTTTAACTATCATCCTCCAGAGAGCCTCAGACCTTTTCCTTTTAATTTTAGTTATGAATACCAAGAAATCCATATAGTTTGTCAGATTTATGATTTTTATTTTGAATTTATTCATATTTTGTCTCAATCTGGTACTCTGTATCTTCACTTGTCTTTTTCATTCTTGTTGTTTCTAGATTCTCCTGCTGAGAGTGTCAGACAACCCTTTCTGTTCCTTCTTTTAGTCCACATAAAAGATCTTTCCAAAGTGTTCTCTCATTGTGTCTGTCCTCTCCTCCTGTAAGACTGGGTCACTTGGATGGGTAAGAAGCCTGTCAGAGACAAAGAGGCACCCGGGGAAATGCACGAGAATGTGGCGCTAATGACTTTTTGGCAAACCTGCACTTTTCACAAGAATCAGCGGACCAACAAATAGCTGAAAACAAAAGGTTGTTCCATTTTTCTGGTATCAGACCAGGACCAAGAATCTCTCCTGTCAAGGTTTCAAGCTTAGTACGTTTCATTCCTTCTGATCTGTCACAAATACAAACACAAATACTATTGTGATGTCATCTTCAGATAGCACCACATGTGTTTAACCTGTCAATCCTAAACACTTCTTCCTTTTTTTTCTTCAAACTACATCAGAACTAAGAGAAACTGTGTTGTTGCATGGGACTGGAACAAAATGCTGGAAGTTATAGGCTCATTTAAAAGTGATTTATGTTTGTATCAGGTGGTTTTACATTGTTTTGGTACATGTGGAATAACACACGTAATGCTTCTGGCAGGGCATGTTGGACCCTGCAGGAGATCTTTGGAAGAAAGAGGATTGTTAGAAGAAAAACAAAAGAGAACGAGAGCAGGAGAAGAAAAAAAAGGATGAAACTTGAATGATAAAACACAAAAAAATTGAAAGTAATAGTTCAGATCTTGTAAAATGGGATTTGAGTTGGTTATGTCTCACCTGTTGTAGATAACTGTTTGAATGACCTCAGTTTGGAGATACTGTATTTCAGTTCTGAAAGAATTGACAAGCTAACAAGCTAAGTGCTAATCTGAGAACAGCTGGATTTCTGTCGCCTCTCAACTTTAGCCTCTAATATTACAGTAAAGTTCATACAAACATTATTTTATAATCCTTTGCATGAAAAAGCCCATTCCCTTCCACTCTCTTTCCTTTCCTTTCCTTTCCTTTCCTTTCCTTTCCATTCATTTCCTTTCCTTTCCTTTTCATTCCTTTCATTTCATTTCATTTCATTTCATTTCATTTCATTTCCTTTCCTTTCCATTCATTTCCTTTCCTTTTCATTCCTTTCATTTCATTTCATTTCATTTCATTTCATTTCCTTTCCATTCATTTCCTTTCCTTTTCATTCCTTTCATTTCATTTCATTTCATTTCATTTCATTTCATTTCATTTCCTTTCCTTTCCTTTCCTTTCCATTCATTTCATTTCATTTCATTTCATTTCATTTCCTTTCCATTCCTTTCCTTTTCATTCCTTTCCTTTCCATTCCTTTTCATTCCTTTCCTTTCCTTTCCATTCCTTTACTTTACTTTACTTTACTTTACTTTACTTTACTTTACTTTACTTTCCTTTCCTTTCCTTTCCTTTCCTTTCCTTTCCTTGCCTTTCCTTTCCTTTCCTTTCCTTTCATTTCCATTCATTTCCTTTCCTTTTCATTCCTTTCATTTCATTTCATTTCATTTCATTTCCATTCATTTCCTTTTCATTCCTTTCATTTCATTTCATTTCATTTCATTTCATTTCATTTCCTTTCCTTTCCTTTCCTTTTCATTCCTTTCCTTTTCATTCCTTTCCTTTCCTTTCCTTTCCATTCCTTTTCATTCCTTTCCTTTCCTTTCCATTCCTTTACTTTACTTTACTTTACTTTACTTTACTTTACTTTACTTTACTTTACTTTACTTTACTTTACTTTACTTTCCTTTCCTTTCCTTGCCTTTCCTTTCCTTTCCTTTCCATTAATTTCCTTTCCTTTTCATTCCTTTCATTTCATTTCATTTCATCTTTCCTTTCCTTTCCATTCATTTCCTTTCCTTTCCTTTCCTTTTCATTCCTTTCCTTTCCTTTCCTTTCCATTCATTTCATTTCATTTCATTTCATTTCATTTCATTTCATTTCATTTCCTTTCCTTTCCATTCCTTTCCTTTTCATTCCTTTCCTTTCCTTTCCATTCCTTTACTTTACTTTACTTTACTTTACTTTACTTTACTTTACTTTACTTTACTTTACTTTACTTTCCTTTCCTTTCCTTTCCTTTCCTTTCCTTTTCTTTCCTTTCCTTGCCTTTCCTTTCCTTTCCTTTCCTTTCCTTTCATTTCCATTCATTTCCTTTCCTTTTCATTCCTTTCATTTCATTTCATTTCATTTCATTTCCATTCATTTCCTTTCCTTTTCATTCCTTTCATTTCATTTCATTTCATTTCATTTCCTTTCCTTTCCTTTCCTTTCCTTTCCTTTTCATTCCTTTCCTTTTCATTCCTTTCCTTTCCTTTCCTTTCCATTCCTTTTCATTCCTTTCCTTTCCTTTCCATTCCTTTACTTTACTTTACTTTACTTTACTTTACTTTACTTTACTTTACTTTACTTTACTTTACTTTACTTTACTTTACTTTACTTTACTTGCCTTTCCTTTCCTTTCCTTTCCATTAATTTCCTTTCCTTTTCATTCCTTTCATTTCATTTCATTTCATCTTTCCTTTCCTTTCCATTCATTTCCTTTCCTTTCCTTTCCTTTCCTTTTCATTCCTTTCCTTTCCTTTCCTTTCCTTTCCATTCATTTCATTTCATTTCATTTCATTTCATTTCATTTCATTTCCTTTCCTTTCCTTTCCATTCCTTTCCTTTTCATTCCTTTCCTTTCCTTTCCATTCCTTTACTTTACTTTACTTTACTTTACTTTACTTTACTTTACTTTACTTTACTTTACTTTACTTTACTTTACTTTACTTTACTTTACTTTACTTTACTTTACTTACATTACCAAACTCACCCCTCTGTACACTAACTGACCCAGAAATAAAACATAAAATGAATCCTTTTCATGACAGTTGAAATCTGCAGCTGGTGTGAAGATCATCTCTCACCTACGCTGCCTGTTGCTGTTAGATTTGATCTGTGACTGTTGGGTTTATTAACAGAACTCCTCTGATACGTCGAGCTCTCAGGACCAGCACCAAGCAACAGCTATGCATATAGGCGTTATTCACAGCATGCAAATGATCTAGAAAAGGAGAGAGAGTCTGGAAAGAAGAGAAAACACAAATAAACTTTAAAATATTGGGAGTGTGAGAGCAGGTGGGAGCATCGATCAGTGATACAGTGTGTCACTCTGGTGCTGCCTGATTTATTTATTTTCATTTTTCTTTTATGTAAATAAGCAAAATAACAATCTGTTGCATCATTATTTTAATGTCAAGGGACAATAAACTCAAAAAAGAACTTAAAAACACAAAATACTGATAAATCCACAGCATAGAAAACTGAAATATATCTGGGAAACGTTCTTTTACAAGCACGTCTTCACGTGCTCGCAGCATCCGTGTGTTTGTGCTGAACTTGTGTCTGCTTGTTCGCTGTTTACACAGTCACACGGCAGGAAATCACCCGTCCATCTGGGCGAAGAAGGCTCAACGGCATCGAATCGGATTCCAGGGCAGGTATCGTGGCCAGACGGACATGTTGTGGGTTGCCATGTCATTAACCAAATTCTGCAACATGACACACAACACGACCTCAAACTAACACCACATCTAAAAAGAAATGCTAAAGACTTTTTGTTTATGCTTGTCCTGATGTGTTTGGCAGACAGGATTGTGGATCTGGGTACTCTGCAACAGGAGATGTTTAATTTACTCCTTCTGTTGTACTAAAGATTTTGAGTTTATGGCACAATAGAGTGTATCTAGGTTTGAGGACAAAGTGGACAGGCAGCAGAGAGACAAAGACATTTAAATAACACCAATAAGGTATAATGGGGGGTAGAAAACAACAAAAACCAGTCTAAATAACACATATAAGCATATTATATTTCACTCTAAGAGTTTTTAATTGAAGAATATCAAATTATAAACTAACTTTGCTTGTTTTTGTGTGTGTGCGCGTGTGTGTTTGTATACATTTATTATGTGGTAAAGGTAAAATAAAAGACGAGGGT
Source organism: Pachypanchax playfairii (assembly GCA_006937955.1). Classification (NCBI taxonomy): domain Eukaryota; kingdom Metazoa; phylum Chordata; class Actinopteri; order Cyprinodontiformes; family Aplocheilidae; genus Pachypanchax; species Pachypanchax playfairii. Next base: position 1,654,807 of record SSNP01000056.1, on the reverse strand, counting down.
GGTATTACCCGACCACCAGCCACGGCCCCATGTGGCACCAGAGCACAGAGTCTTCAAATGTATAAAATTTAATTCAGAATATTTTTGTTCTGCAAACCTTGTTTTTTTCAATCCCAAACAAACAGTCATGTAGTTTGCAGATAAATAAAAACATGTCTGTATTTGGAAGCTGACATGAGTTCCACCAAGCAGAAGTTTTTGTTGAGGGGTTTTCCTGTGAGAGGAAAGATCTTCACCAGAGGTTCAACTGTTTTATCATGCAGGGGAAGCTGTGTGGTTTCAGCGTTGCCATGGCGACACATGTGTTTGCACATCAGCGACAGGGACCAGACGAGCATTTTGACAAGCTAAATCCTACCAACAGGAACAAAACCAGTTACAGATGTTGAACAGAAGGTGTAAGAGGAGATATTTTAGTCAGATTAATTGGAGAAGTAAAATATTCATTATTTAGGTGAAGCAGTTTGATAGTTATTTCCTATCTTTTGATGTAATTTTCATCTTTTAAAATTGGTTTTCTTGCCATTAATTTACAACACTGGGGGGAAAACATCTAATAAGACCCAGATCAGGACTCCATTCCCTTCCCATTTCCCATTGTTGCTTCTGACTCAGGTTTGAGTCTTATGTAAATGTAAAGCAGTCTAAATTTTAGAATTTAATTTCCATTCATAAGTGACCCTGTCAATCAGGAGTCACGTGACTCTCGGGCTGCAATAAAAAAAACTGACTGATACGTTATAAACAAAAAAAAATTGGTTCACGTATTTTTTTAAATCGTTTAAATTGTTTGGCAAACCTGGTCAGAAAGTCAGAAAATCAGACAGCGTGTTTGATCAGCGTGACACTTTAACTCTGTTAAAAATAATGAGTCCAAACTCTAATGATCCGAACTGGGAAATAAGACGGTATCAGAATCAGTTTAAAAAACAAACAAAAACTATAACCTAATACAGGAAATTATTTGTGTTTCAACAATAAAAGCATGCAATGAAAGACAAATCAAATAAAGCGTTAGTGCAGTGACTCTTTTCTAAAATATTCTGTTGACATGTTTTATATGATTTAAACTAATTTGCTGTGTGTTTTTATACATGGATACTTGTAACTAATTGTTCAGGTGTGATTTGTGTTAATAGGTTTATGATCTCACCTGCGCTTTTTCAAATTTGTGATTTCTTCAAGTAAAAAAAAAAAGTAATTGTAAAAACCAAAAAAGCTCCAGATAAAATTTAAAAGTAGTTGCAGACTGTAAATAAACTGTTTCTCTGTCCCTTTGTAAAAGATGTGTCTATTTGGATTAAATGTTTGTGAGAAATTGGAGTGAAAGTTGAAAGTATTATTAATATTAACGCTGTTTTAAGTATGTAGTGTATTTTTTCAACCCCAAATACACAATGATACACAAAACATGATGCGAGGAGGCTGTGTGGAAATACTATTATTGTTGTTGTTGTTGTTACTACTGTTGTTATTTTTGTTGTTACTGTTGTGGTTACTGTTGTTGTTGTCATCCCTCAAGCTCCACGATCGCTCGATCGGGTAACGCTTTTATTTTTTAATGTGAAACCGGAAGTGGCATCACTCTGTCTCCTTGACGGGTGTGTGAGTTGCGTCTCCTGTCGGGTCGAGCGGATGTACCTTCCACTTGTCCGTGTCGCCGCGGCGCAGGGCAAGACGCGGACAGCCACGCGCTTCTCCACGGAACACAGTCACGAACCGGGACTTAAGATCGGCGGCAGCGTCCGGACGGTCCGGCTCCACTTTCTCACACACTTATGCCGTTGAAAGCAGCAGCTTCGTGAAACACTCTGATTTCACCTCGGATCGATGATGGGGATCGAACAGTAGCACCGGTGAGTTCATCTCGAAACTCTCGTGTTTCTATGTGAGGGTCGCTCTCACGCCCGCATCGCGCGCGCGCCTTGTTTTTTTTTTTTTGTTTTACTCCTTTTGCCTTTGTGTTTATGAAAATTATTAACGATCATCCGAACTAGAGTCAGAACACTGTGTCGTGACGTTTGGAACTTTACTAGAGTGATGACGTCACAGTTCAACCTGGTATTAAGATTGTCGCGCGCCTTGCATCACTTTACAACCACGAGAGCATCACCGTGAGTCAGCGCGTGTCTGATTCAAGGGGCTTGTTCCATTCAGAGTGAACCGGTGTGTCACGTGCGTGTTGTGTCTTTAAACCCAAGACCAGGTTCGATTCTAAATCCGTTGCCTGACGGGCAGAAAACAAGAGGTGTGTGTGCAGGATGGAATAAAGGAAATGCACCTCATCCCACCTCAGCATCCTGGAGCTGTGTGTGTCTGTACAGTGGTGGTGGTGGGGAGGGGGGGGGGGTGTTGCTTACTGCAGACAGTCAAACCAGTTCCATCAGAAACCAGTTAGGCAGGAAGACTCGTCCAGGTTCTTGGTATCCTCGGAATGCGTCTGCTGCTCCTGCAACTTGCTCCCACACCCCTCAGATGTCCTCCACGCCTTTGTGGAGCAGCTGAGCACCCCCCCCCCCCCCCCCCCCCCCC
>SSNP01000056.1:1524997-1652210 GCA_006937955.1 Pachypanchax playfairii | reverse complement strand
GCCCCCCCCCCCCCCCCCCCCCCCCCAGAAGTCACACAGTGAAGCGGGGCATCACATAAACATCATGGTTTCTTCCTGTGTTTTGATGCTGCATAAATCAAAGTAAAAATGAACTGATTTGAACGTGTTTCCTCGCTCTCGCTGCCAGCAGCGACGTCTTCGTGCCTGCAAGAGAACCGGGAACATGTTTTACAGATTTTGTTCTCTATTCAGTGTCACACTTGCAGAAATCCTGCAAACCAGCTGATGAACAGTCCAGCAGTATTGCCATCATCTCCAGTTGTGAGGGTGTGTGTGTGGGGGGGGGGGGTTGGCTCTTTGTTCAACCCCCTCTGAGATTTTTACCGCTTCACTTGACCTTGTCTTGGCTCAGGCCAATAAAGGCCCGTTAGCTCTCAGCAGTAGGAGGGGATTGGAAAAGGACAGCTTGTACTAACGGTGCTGAAGACTGGGGTCATGTGGGTGTAAGCCGTCAGATCAGAGGTGGGTCAGGTGTCGCCATAGGAACAAACGTGCAGCAGGTAGAGACCGCAGCTTGTTCCCAGGTGTGTGTTAACGAGAGAATCAGCTGGTCTGATGTCCTGGTGCATGTGAGGACAGTGTGTGGACGGTTGGACCTCATCAGAGCAGATCAGCTGGGAGGTAAATGCAGTCGCTGTTAGTCTGATCACTGTCACGCTCTCATCGTGTGTTTGTGCGTGTGCGTGCGTGCATGTGTGTGTGTGTAAGCATCATAGATCATGGATGTGACAGAATTTCCCCCCTGACCTTCAAACAGAAACCAGCTGCCATCTGATTGGTCGTCCCAGTTCTGTATTTTCCATTTGACTTTGTTTTATTTTGAAATACATTAAAATATTTTTACAAAATATCAGAAGAAAAGTCGACGGCTGACATTGAGGGTAACGCTCACAAACATCAACTTTCTTCTTCCCAATAATAATGTGAGAATTATTTCAAAAACAACAAAAAAAAAACAAACTTCTAACTTTGACAAAATAACCAAATAATAAATTAATAATAAACTGTGTATAAAAAGTATTAGAAGAGCAAAGATCTGAAGAAATGTTAAAGCTGCTTCCAGTGGCTCACGAGGGTTTTATCAGTGATCCTGGATGTGTTTTTTTTCACACAACACAACCAGCTCCGTCACACGCCCGGGGATCCTTGTCGCCTTGCATCTGACGGGCACCTCAGATGTACAGCTTTGCTGCTGACTTGGCGATGGCGGGGCTGATGTCACTGCCAGGTCGTGGCAGATGGACTTCACTCCAACCCGGCTCCTCTGTCACAAGGCAGAGGGAGGGCAAACAAGGGGATTTTGGTGAATTACAAGTGGGGGGGAGGAGTCACATTGGAGTCTCAACAGGCATCTAATTACCTCCCAACAGGAGCCTTGACTCCATGGAAACGGCCCTCACTCTCCAGAGCAGCACTCAGCAGCCTCCAGGCTTGTGAGATGTCATATGTGCAGCTATTGACAGTGAACCTTCATGGAGAGGTCGTGAGAATCAGCATCACATCTCTGGCGTGTGCACAAAATCCTTTGAGTAGGAAAAATCTTTGTTGTTTTGTTACGTGTCAACTCCAAGAAAGAAAGCTGTCTGAGGCCGCAACGACTCGTCCGACCTCACGCGTCACCGGTTCACAGTAAAAAAGAAGAGTTTGGAAAAATCAGACCTGAAAAAGCAGTTCAGTTTGTTTGAGAGCAGATCGTGTTGTTCCTGCACATACAAGCAACATGTTGGTTCCAGGCAGATGTAAAAGGTGCCGTTGGAGTCTGAGGGGAGAAACGATGGAGGTTCTCCTCATCCAATCTTTAATGAAACGGTAACGAGCAAAAAAATAATCTGCTCAGAAGCTTCAACCATCTCGATCCTGATCTGTTCTGAGCAACAAGATTCCAAGAAGCTACCTGGAACCGGTGAGTCAGTGGATCTATCTGTACGGGCCCTAGTGTATGGACCCTGGAATACCAGCCCTGACATACAGGCCTCTGCATATGGGCCCTAGTGTACTGGCCCTGGCATACTGGCCCTGGCATACAGGACCCGGCGTACGGGCCATGACATAAAGGCTCTAGCATACCTTGGTGTACGGGCCATTGTTTAAAAGCCCTGGCGTATAGGCCCCAGCATACAGGCCCTGGAGTATAGGCCGTGGAGTATAGGCCCTGGAGTACAGGCCCTGGCATACGGGCCCCAGCGTACCGGCCCAAACATTCAGGCCCTGGCATACCTTGGTGTACGGGCCATTGTTTAAAAGCCCTGGCGTATGGGCCCCAGCATACAGGCCCTGGAGTATAGGCCCTGACATTCAGGCCCAGGCATACGGGCCCTGGCGTACGGGCCCCACGTCCAGCCTCAGCTGCATAAAAGGAGCAGATAGATGCAGCGTCCCAGGAAACGGAGCCAAGATGAAAGAAACAGCTTGAGGTTATTAGACGTGCGTCTGTTCCTCTGCAGGTTTCAGTAACAGTCTGTGTTCAGATGGACAGTCTATCTTTTAATTGGTATCGTTGTGCTAGCTGCACAGAAGCATCGTTAGCTTCCCTCAGTCTAAACTCTTGCTGTTCGTTTCATTCACGATGTGAGCAGGTGGGAAAATGCAACGTCTCCATGAAAGAGACAGAATCACTTAAAGGAACGTGAAACGTGACTGTAAATTAAAATATTATAAATAATTCACGGCTGTTTTTGAAAGCGTTCTGGACTCAGCTGTTGATGCTTTTGTGCGCTTGGATCCAGAAATGTGTCGAATTGTGCGCCTGCTAAAAGCCAGTAAACTCTAATTATCTCTGAGTAACACGAGAGATTGCAGGATAATCGCACGGGAGATCTTTGGTTTCACTTAAATTCATCATTTTCAAGGGAAAAGTGTTTTTACTCACGCAGGTGAAGTGTTTATAAGTGGAGTCAGTTGGTAACGTTGCTCAACCTTTACAGTTTATCAACAAATGGCATCAAATCAATCTCGTGTAGATTTTTGCACCATTTTGCTTTAAGAAACCTGTTGAATCTTAGCTGGACGTGCACACACACACACACACACACACACATTTGTTTTGTTATCCTTATGGGGACCGTCCATTGACTTCCATTGATTTTAGTAACTAGATTTATACCTAACCCAAACCCTTTTCCTAACCTTAACCATTACTGATCTATAACTAACCCTAAGACTAACTAAAACTCTATTCACACCATACCTATAAACCTAAACCCTAACCCTAAAAAGGGGAGTCCCCCTCATGGGGACCAGGCTTCGGTCCCCACAAGAACCCTCGGACCCCAGAAAGATAGTAAAAGTCAGGAAACTGGTCCTCAGGAGGTCAGAAATACAAACCCACACACACACGCACACACACACACACACACACACACACACACACACTTACAGCTGTGCTCAGGAATGAGACTAAACACTCATACACAAGCGGTCTTTGTGGGTTCCAGTGAGGCTGCCGGGTGCAGAACAGGTGTCAGACCTCGTTCGGACGCTGCTGGGGAATTCCAGCCCCCACAGATCCGGGACCAAGTCCCTCCTGATTGTGGTTCCAGCTTTCTGAGCGTGGAGACGAGCAGAGGAGCGAGTGGGAAGCTGTGGAATGCAGTTCTGTGTGAAGCTGCTGGGTGGGGGTGCAACTGTGCACGCATGTGTTTTCTCAGTTGTTTTCTGCGTCGCCTCCAACTCTGTGCTCTGGACGGATTTTGCACGTGCGGCGACACGCGTGGTATTTTCACGACTCCTCTGTTGTCGGCTCTTCCAGGCAGTTCAGCGGCCAGATTGGCTCGAGTCAACTGGTAGCCTCGACATTCGGTCTGGACGCCAGTACACATTTGGGGCTCCTGTGGAGATTTGGGACGACGGTCAAGGCGGAGGGCCAAAAAGCGTCTGGTGCCAGCAGCTCCTGCTGGGAGAGCGGGCTCCTACAGGGCCATCTGTACAGGCGTCCTGACTGAAAGTAGGGCGGCACAGAGAGAGAGAGGGACTTACAGGAGGAGAGCCGAGATTTAGAACAGGGCTACATGTAAAAACTGAAAACCCGCGCCACATTTGGATTCTTTCATTGTTTCTCCAGTGGCGAGATTTCAGCTTTCAAAGAACAAACTGGGCCGCAGCTGCGACTCTCCGAGGTGTCAGGCCCGAAAATATGCAAGAGACTGATGCTTTTGTAGAACAGGCTCCCAAAAATAGACGAAGTGTAGATATGAAACAAAAGTGTGTGTAGCGGGGGGGAGGGGTGCATTTGGATCTAAAATTAGACAGTAAGAGCCTGTAAATGAGGGAAGGAGTCTGACAGGATGCACGTGTCAGAGCATCACCTGAAGAGCCCCGACCGTCTGGGGTCACAGCCTGGTTTCACACTCGCTTTTAACTGCGACCCTCCAAACCAGGAAGCAGAGACGAAAAGAAAGCCGGCTGTCTGGCGATGAAGAACAGTGCTGCAGCACTACTAATGGTTTCAGAACGTCAACAATACATTGAAATCTACTGAATAATGTGGTAAATTTCCACTAAATAGGGAGTTTTTTTTAGTTAATTATAATGAGTTGGGACTGAGACGGACATGGGTGACGTGGATTTATTTATAAACGGAATTTTTTTGACAAAAATAATCTGTGTATCGCTTGTAGTAGCTTCTGAAAGTCAGCTGCCCACTCAATCACATCAAATTTTGAAGAGGAATGTTTGTGGAATTCATTAAAAAAAAAAAAAAAGTCCAAATTAAAAAATATGGAATAAAATTCCTCTTTTTTTTCTTCTTCTTCTGATTTTCTCCTGCCTGATCAGAGTTTGTAAAGATTCAACAGATGTTTCAGCAGCTTCTATAAAAGGATTTCCTCACGGTCGTGTTCCGTTTTCCCTCTAAATCAGACATCAGGTGAAGTCCACAAACACATTTAGACGGAGGGATTTCACCAGAACACGCAAACCGAAACGCGTCGATGTGTGGAGATGCGCCTGAGGTGATGGAGGTATTTAAAGGCAAAAAGCTGCAGTGAAATGACTCATGGGTGACTTGAAATGACCGCAGAGTCGCTCCCAACAGGAAACCCTAACTCTTCACCTTTGACCCCTCAAGTCTTTAACCACTCAAATCAAGCTGTGGCGCTCCTTTTGTTGCTGATCATCAGTCTACAACACACGCGTGGACTGTCACCGTTTACTGAAACTGGTTTTGCAGAGGCCAAACTCACAGAAGCGTCTTTGCGACGAGGATTAACAAAGTCCTGAAGCAGTTTGACAGCTTTAAGCTGCAGGAATGCCGTCGATTCATCAAGTCACACGGCAGATCTCGACTCTCACGGGGTGCTGACAGAAAGGGCCTCCAGACGGTGTCGTTCTTTAAATCCTTCCATAAGAAATGGGGCGGATCCCCCGATGGCAGCGATAGCTGCCCGACCTTTACAATGACACTTATTTGTGCCGTGCAGACGGCGAGCGGTGTGTCTCGGTTGGAATACGGGAACTTCTCACCTGTTTCCAGCTGCTTGTTTGTCTTGCTGGTGCAGCGTCGATGTGCGGTGACGGGTGCGGTGGGAGCTCGGTGCATCAGCTGTGGGTGAATCCTGCACACGGGGGAGAAAGTCATGTACAAGACGTGAAAGTACAAGAAAAAAAAATGAATCTTTAATATAATAAAGACAATTAAGATTCTACCGTCTGTTCATAAGAGCTTTTGAAAAGATGTTTATAGGTTTGTACCTGTAAATAATTTACAAATACTCTGTTATTCAGACAATAAAACACAACTTATACGACTCCTGTTAGACAAAAAGTCTGGAAGTCCTTCGATTTGGAGCATCGGAACATTTGGAGCACCACATCTGGGAACTTTGGGAAGCTAAATATGTTCAGAAAATATGGCACATATCTAATAAAAGTCTTTCTAAAGATGAGGCGTTGCAGGAAATTGGGCTTAAATCATTAATTATAGATCGCTCATCATGACATCGCAGCAGATATCTGTAGACTCGTACTGGACTTTAAAAAAAAAGTACCAAAGTATTTAGGCTCAAAACATAAAACTTGCTTGACAAACTTTATTTAGTTTTGGTAAACAGGATCTGCAGCATACAAAAAACACGAAAGCAGATTATCTTCAGAGGAAACTGGCCGAGATCCAGTGTGTCGTATCAACTAAAGCTCAAGTGTTTTATCTTTTCATCCTTGGAAGGAAACTGTCTGTAACTTCAGCTGTTTAGTGGAAATTTTAAGACCAAAGCTATCTGAGTTTATCTTCACACCATCTCCGGCACGCTCACTGTGACTTTGCTCTTTCTTCTACTTTCAGGCTTTTATTTTGAACTGTTGAACTGTTTCTTTCTGTTCGGCTCAAACGGAACCCGCTGATTGTTGCTTTGTGCTTTTGTAAAGAATTCCTCTCATTTGCATTTTAAACCATTTTACTGTCTTTTTTTTTCACCACTGTGGTCACTTTAATACACAGCTATTCTTGATGGACGATAGAACCCAACATGTTCTGGAGGAACAATTCTGGCTCTAAACAAAAACTCACATTTCTCAAAGTGTTGAAGGAAAACTTGGATGAAGTCATCTGATTAAAATTTCATTTTCAGTTTCTTATTCAGCTTCTTTTTATTTTTTTACTGTTTTATTATATGAAACTTTTCGGAGGCATTTTTAATGAAATGCAGTTTCCATCCGCATTATTTACTTAAAGGAACTTAAGGCAGCTTTACAAAATCTGACTCAGTGCTGCCGCGACAGGCGCTGTGGCTAACTGCAGCCACCAGCCAAGCCGGCACGGGAGCGCGCACAGACACTTTACAGACTGTTCGTCTTCACAGCACTGCACCGGGGAGGCTAACATACTTCACGTCAGGTCTCTCCACTCTGTTATTTGATTTGATCTCATCATTTTCATACTGTATCAGGCTCTAAACACGACCTATAATGTTTTCTCACCTGGTCACAAGGAAATGAGCCATGTCAGCATCCGTTTTCACTCCCAAATGCAGCTGAAGTTCCCTCCATGAACCGAACGCATATCCAATATTTATGCGGGTGCCTGCCCGGCTTCGGTCATGTTTTTTTTTTAGACTCACGAGATGCCGCTGATAAAGTCTTTTTTTTCTTCGTGGTGCCACTTTTTTGGGGGGTGAGAGTGGATGCAGGTCGTTTGATGGCTGCAGAAACATCCATAAGTATACCTTCAGTGTTTGAATCCAAGGCCACGGCGGCCATGTACTTCCTGTTCAAGAGCTGTCGGCAACGCGCATGCAGCGTCAATTTACGTCACATCACTACAACTGCGCGGGAAATTCGGACGTCGAACTGCAGCGCATTATATAGCACACAGCGTTTCCAAGGCAACAGACATATATGCGGATGGCCTCGTTATTTTGGGTTTTTAATGCTTCATGACCCATTAGCATTGAATAAACTGGAAATGCATGTGTAGTTTTTCACAAATCTTGCCTTAAGTCCCTTTAAAAATTCCAAGACTGTGTAAAAAAAACAAAAAAAACAAAACCTTTTTCTATCAGTTCATCTGGCCTTGGATCTTTTCATCAGAGCAGAAGCTCTGGATAAAATCATATTCTAGCTTTTCGTTTCACTGCATGGATTTGTGTCTCGTTGTGCACGTGCATGAATAAGTGCTGAAATATTGGTAAAACTTGTATAGCGCTTTTAATTAGGTCCTACGACCCCCAAAGCGCTTCACACTACAGTTTTTTTGTCATTCACCCATTCACACGGGAGAGGGTAGGGGCTAACACTCACACAATATGCATGATACGCACAGTGGAAGCCGGGACCGATCCACCAACCTTCAAGTTGGAGGACAACCGCTCTAACCACTGAGCCACAGTCACCCCTGGGACAAATTGGGGAACAAAGGATGAATCCATTGCGTTCCACCTTTCACCCCGAGGGTCCGGGATGCAGCTTCATCGAAAGCCACCAGCGAACCCGGAGTGTGACGCGTCTTCTTCTGTGTTTTCTAGAAACTTAACAGTATTTTGCAACATTATCTTAGATTTTCATCTGTGTGGTGTGACAGTTTTGGGTGACAGATGCAGGCGGGCCTCGTTTTTTTTTTTTTTTTTTTTTAGCTTTTTCCCTTCTGCACATCTGCCAATATGAGGAACTTGTAAATTTGCATGTGCATCGTCGTGGCTGTTGTCGTGGTTGCAAACAGCAGGACGAATCTTCTGCGTTTACCCCTGGAAAACGTTGCTGAAGGTCCTTCAGTCAGCACGCTGGTCCGCCTGCTTTCCTGCACAGCTGCAGCCTGACAGGATCCTAACGAGCAGAGCCGAGACAGGTGGATGCTGCCGTCACATCTGGAGTTCAGCAGCATTGAAATGTTTTAAACACGGAAGTCACGGTGTTGGAGGCCAAACAAGTACAACGGTCTCCCTGGTGACTGAGTGGCCCATTTGCATTCTCTCTCTCTCTCTCTCTCTCTCTCCTCTTTTTTTGGACCAGTTGTTGTGCGGTGGGGGGGGGGGGCTCTGTCCTGAGGAGCGGCAGGTCATCGGGTGAATAGGGTGAAAGTGGAGAATGATGTTAAAAACTGAGACAATTAGAAGAAACTCTCATCCATTTAGACACATTTATTTATCAGAAATGTTCTTACGTGATTTTAAATGGTTTTAATTGTTGTTTTTGTTGCATGTTTATCTTCAGAGGTTCAAAGTTTTTCAAAAAACAGGTTAAAAAAATCTCAATAAAAAAAGAAACATAACTTCAGTGGAGACATTTTTGTTAAATTATTCAAACAAACATCTTTATTTCTGGTCCAAATTAGGAAAAATGACAGAATATGAACTAATAATAAATGTATAATGCACCAAACTGGTTCATCAGTTTGTGACTCAATGAAAAATAAAACTAGATTTTTTTTAATAACTATATAATTTTTAATAACTGACACATGTTAACAGATAAAAATAACAATTCTGCAGGGTTTGCTTGTTTCCACAATCAGGCAGATTTATAATATTTACGGTAGAAAACTTCTTCAGGTACCGATCAAGAGTCAGTCAGTCGCTTTCTGTACCTGCTTGTTCCTCCAGCTATCATTGGGCGAGAGGCGGGGCTACACCTGGACAGGTCATCAGTTCATCAGTGATCCAGAGTTCAGTTTCTGCTCTGGGAGATCCTTAACTGTCTAACCAGGCTGAGCTCTGATAAGTAATGTCCCAGTCTCTACACACGCTGTTATTTTGAAGGTACTAAACAGGAACAATATTAAACTCATTCCCTCCCAAACAAACAGACTGAATTCCTCTTGCTGCTTCTGTCCTGCTGACTCTGTTTTGTGTTTGGGTTCTAGTCAGGAATGCCCCAGACTGTGTGCTCAGGCACCATGTTTACCACTCCCAGTGGCTTCAGCCCTCATCTGGCCTGCGCTGAGCCCGGAGGGGAGGAGGAGGAGGCCCCACAGGAAGGTCCGGGGCCTGGAGCCTGCCTGGCCGACGTGCCCCCGATTACCTCTGCCTCCCTGGACACCCTGATCCAGAACCTGGTTCCCACTGCAGATTACTACCCCGAGGTAAAGACTCTGATCATTTACTGAAACAAACTGAATTACAGTAAATATTGCGGAAGACAAATCAATAAATAAAGACAAGCTACTTTAATCATAAACTAGATGAGATCTTTAAATATTCCTAAATGTGTTTAGGTGAACTGATGACATCACAGGGTACACAGACAGCTGACACATGTGACAGAGTCACATTCAGTAAAACATCTGGGATCAAACCAGATGTTGACAAACACTGGTGGAGATTATCAAACTATTTGACTCACTACATTTCCTGTAACAATCAGGCTAAATATTAAATCTTATAAACTTCCTCCTTCTTGTCTTGCTCCACATCTGTGATCCCCCCCCCACTTCACTCTACAGCAGTTTTGTTTTTGTAGCTGTAGCAGGAACGTCTGACTAAACGTCTCCTTCTGACCTCTGACAGAAAGCCTACGTGTTTACCTTCTTGCTGAGCGCCCGTCTGTTCATTCCTCCTCCGGAGCTGCTTGCCAGGGTGTGCGAGCTGTGCACCAAACAGCAGCAGCTGGATCAGAGCCCGCTCGACACGGTCAGCGCTGCGCCCACGCATCCATACACGTTCCCGCGCGTGCACCACGTGCGATGTAACCACCTTTTTGTTGTTGTTGAATAACAGGTGAAAGTGCGCAAGTTTGGACCCAAGATCCTGCAGCTGCTGAGCGAGTGGACGGAAACGTTCCCGTCGGATTTCAGGGACGAGAAGATGGTCGGACACCTGAAAGACTTCGTCCACAGGATCGCGCCGTGCGATGAGGTACACTGACAACAGATTATTCACGCACGAGGAAACTCTTACTGTGTCACATACAGACGCTTAGTCCAGATCTGCTGGTTGATCTAAAGCTGCGTTTCCAGGGTGACGAGGACTGACAGCTTTAGCGTGTGTTTCCTGTGCTGCAGTCAGGAAACTCGAGTCTTCCCTGCAGGTATTTATCCTCAGGGGATCCACTCTGATCTGCTGAGATCATGGATTTTCCACTGCATGTCTAAGAATGACAATAAAGACTGCTAGAAAAGTCAGTTTCTAATCTTCTAATCTCCCGTTTGTGTGACGGACAAAGTCCGAGCAGAGTAGCCACAACACAGCTGTTAGCTTTTATTACAGGAGAGACGGATATTAAAGGTCTGTCTGCAGCCTCTAGTGAAAACAGGATGGATGGAGAGAGTTGGGGGATGGGGAGACGAAAAGGTAAAGGATGAGGAGGGTGCACACTATCTTTACAGCAAATTTTGATTCAACTGTAAATTTAAATGTTTTTTTTTTTTCTTTTTGGGTTCACTTACTTGTTTCAAATATAGTCTTTGTGCTGGAAATGTTTTGATCTCGTCTTTATAGAAGGTAAAAATTCTAGTGAACTCTTCCAGGTTATGTTACAATATACTTTATTATACTTGACAGTTACTTGAACTGAAGGATGTGTACAGGATAGTACCAGCTGGTCCAGATCCTGAAGCGTGCACGCCTCTGACATGTGTTGGTGTTGCCACAGAGACGTTTTCATCCTGCTTTATAGTCACGTTTCAGTATCTTTAAGCTTTTAATCAGCGTGAAACAAACAGGCTCTTGTGTGGTTTGGTATCACTGTGTGCACCACACTGAACATGGACCAGATCAAGCTGAAGGGTTTTAGAAAGACTCCTGTGACTACAGCTGATAATAATATTTAAAAATAAAAGGTTTTTGGGACTGAAGCCGACCTGCCAGATTGTTGGGCAAATGGGGGTCACGATCCTGCTCCAACAAACCTGATTTATTTGCTCAGTTATCTGTTCAGCAAGTTCTTCATCTCTCATGGATTGAAATCAGGCGTGTTGGAATCAGAGAAACAGTTACAAAACACCCTAAATTCAAAAAATGGTGAGAAAGTTGTTTTTAAAGGTACATTATGTAAGAATTTTACAGTGAAATACTCACACAACAGTCTAATGTCACACCGATGTTGAAAATAGAGTCACATTGTAACAGATCTCGATCTCAGCCGACTGGCTGGTCGCTAGTTTCTGTCATTTTAAAAAAGCGTCCAGACTTCCTGGTTCCATAACGAATCACATGTGAGTCTGCAAGGCTGCCAAGTCTTCAACACAAGCAGCTGTAATTCCACAACAAGCAGCAGCAAAAAGTAAGAAACCACCACGTCCTTCCAACGGATCAGCCGAGCTGCATGTGATGGGGCGTTCAAACGCACTTAGGAAAACTCAACGCTGAACAAATAGACCTTCAAACCTTCTCAAAAACTGAATTAAAGAGAAACAAAACGAGAATCAACATCAGAACTGGCAACTCAGCAGAAAAATCGGGGAGGGGAGGGGATGAGTTGCTGAGAGCAGACTTTTTTTTTTCTACGTGAACTACAGGATTTGACAACAAGATCTAATTCTTATGCAAATATTTTAAAATGCATTAAAGTTATATATCCGCTGAAGATACTAACGTATTTTTATTCTGATTTCACAATTACAGACAAAGTAAAACACTGTAACTATTCCCATTTTACATCAGAGGCTCATCTTTTATTGAACTGAATTAAGAAAAATTATTAGTAAAGGAGCTGCTATTAATAGACGCAACATGCAGCTCTGTCCTCTGAGCGCCCACAACCTGGCAACCCCGCACGTTCTTTTGATTTCTATCCATCACTAATCTACAAGCTTTTAATAAATGATTCATCAAAGATGTTATTGATGGCTCTTCCTCTGCTTCCCTCTCCTCCCCAGGCGTACTGGAAAACTCTGAACCAGATGCTGCAGAAGCTGAGCCAGAGGCTGGCCCTGATGAGCCAGGGGGAAGAGAGCATCGTCAAGGTCTCCCTCAACGCCTCCTCCATCTCCGATAAACTCGTGGCTTTCAAGACGAAGCCCCAACCCATCCAGAAGGACATTCTCTCCATCTGCAACGACCCTTACACGGTGGCACAGCAGCTCACCCACGTGGAGCTGGTGAGTCCGCGGGGAGGGAGGGAGGGAGATCGGCTCAGGGGGTAGACAGAGGTCAGGACAGGAGATGGTAACAAGGATGGATGGGGGGGGTTGAAAAGTGCTAAGGTGCCAAGAATAAAGAAGCATGAGAGGAGATGTAGTCCACATCAGGGTCCTGGTTATTACATAAACTGGAGAACGAGACTCGGATTCTTCCTGATCAAATAATTCAACACAAATCAAGAGTCTCTGCAGCGTCCCCCCCCCCCCGTCCCCCCCCCCTTCAGGGCACTCTCATTCAGTTTACATGTGTGTCAATCTGTGCACGTGTTCCTGGTGGGGGGTGGGGTTTTATTTCTGTGCGTGAGTTTCTGAGCACGCCTGAGTAAGCCTGTCCTCTTGTCTGAGCGGTGACATCACCCCCAGAAGTCAGTAACGTGCCCGAGGCTGCAAACAAAGAGGATAAAACTGCTGTGGATTTATATGACTTGACAGCTTCACCCTCACACACACACACACACACACACACAGAAGAAGAAGAAGAGAAAGGCAGAGACAGACAGGCATGAACAATTCACACATTCTCGATTGCTGATTTGATTTTAGCGACACGCCGGCGCTGACTGACTAATGGCTGTCATGCTGCTGTCTGTGTTTTCTGTTTGATTTGGAGTTTTTTTATCTGGGAAGAGAGCGAAGGATCTGTTGAATCCTTTGGATTTGCACACGTGTGTGCGTTAAATAAGAAGCAAATATTGTCACTTCATTGAAATATTATCATGCCAGTGAGTCACATCGATGAGTCATTACTTCCTCTTATTGATCAGCTTCCATTACTGAGATGAAGGAGTTATTAATGGTTCTGCTTCAGTGTGTGTGTGTGTGTGTGTGTGTGTGTGTGTGTGTGTGTGTGTGTGTGTGTGTGTGTGTGTGTGTGTGTGTGTGTGTGTGTGTGTGTGTGTGTGTGTGTGTGTGTGTGGTGGTCATCATGTTATAGGGCAGTAAAAGTGACGAGTCATCATATAGAGCAGCAGTTATTTCAATAAATGGTTTAATATGTTACATTTTAGAAAGTGGTTGAAGAAAATGATGTCAATCCATGAAATCTTGTCTGTTTTTTTAGGAACATTTAGGCCACATTGAACCCGAGGAGTTTGTCCAAGCCTTTGTTCAGAAGGACCCGCTGGATGGAGCACAGGTGAGCTTTTGTTTTCTGTATTTATTAGTCATTTGGTCAGAACAGTTTTCAAAACCAGTTCACATTTAGGAATCTTTAGATTACTCACTTTCAGGATGTTTTACATGGTTTGATCCCAAGTTATGGGTTTATTTAGGATTTATTGAGCGGAAAAGCTCTAAATGGAGGCCATAAGTTTTAAAGTTTTGTAGGGAGCTGAGGGGATCAGCTGACCTTTGCTGTGGACTTCGTTCTAAGATTTAGCACGTCAGTTACTGGGAATTGTTCCAGGCCCATTTTGTCAAAGACAAATAAGCTAAATTGGTCCTAAAACAGCTAGCGCATCAGGTAATTTGTGATTTGAAGCACTTCATATGGAGTTAAACCTCAAAAACACTGCTAACAGCGGCTGCAGATAGTGCTAGCTTAACTAAGCTAACATCATCACAACACTAACATCAAATGATTTACCAGAAAACTTACTGCAACTCGTACCACGTTAAATTGCTCCAGTTACAGGTAGCAAAATGCTAAATTTAGATATAAAAGCAGCTTCTACACTTATGAACTTAAAGACAGCAGATTTTAGTCCAACACATATTAACCAGATTGTTTTTGCTAGTTGTGTAAACAAGAGGTTTTACATTTATTTTAAAGATTTTTGAAAAGTTATCTTAACTAGCTAAAACCCTGATTTATGATATTGTTAATCAATGCTAATAATATTAATAATAATAATAATAAATAGTAGTTGCAGAGTGATTAAATTCCATTGTGTCCAAAAAAGTTTTTTTTAAGTATTAGCATTAGCAGAAGCAGAGATAATTGGAGTTGTGGATCCCAAAAGTGCTATGAAACATAAACATTCACTCAAATTTCAAAATAAAATGTAGATATTATGGATTTAGGGAAATGAAACACATTTTAAAGTGGCTTTAGGATTCGTCACAAGTCAGCGGTGGATGTCTACAACTAAATCCTCATTATCTGTAACATGAAATCTGTTTTCATGAATAATGTGATGCCATTAGTCTTAAAAAATAACACCGCAGGGATTGAAATGTTATCTTTTGATTAGCGAGATTTAAATTAGGACTATCTGTCATTCATAATCTTGTTCCTAAATGGCTCGTCGTGTGAATCCCTGGGCTGGAAGAGACGGGAACAGAAATGTGTGTTGATAATTAAGGCTGTAAAGACAAAAACATCTGGCTGTGGGACCCAAAATATTAAAGTCAGGACATCTTATATATAGGAAGCTCATCAGTGCCTGTATAGTTGTACTTCCTCTGCTTCCCTGTTGTATCAACAGCAGCCATGTTTCAGCGATCAGAAGAAGAAAACCTCCAACTTGGAAGCTTACGTCCGCTGGTTCAACAGACTGTGTTACCTGGTAGCGACAGAGATCTGCATGGTGAGTGAAAACAGCAAGCAGTGCTGCTCATTTTAACACTTTGACGTCAGAGGAATATCCTCCCAGTCTGCATGTGAAAAAACACACATCACAAACAGTGAGATGTAGTTATATAGATATAATAAATATAGAACAAGTATTGTAAATACAGTATATTTAATATGTGGTGTTTTATTTGCTAGTCTGAAGCAGAAAAATAGTTTACCTGTTGCAGAGCATTACTGCCTCCTAATGGATACTTTGAGTTACTACAACCTCTCTGGCAAGGATCGTGGTATCAGTGGAAAAACTAAATATTTGTCTATTTTCAGCCAGCAAAGAAGAAGCAGAGGGCGCAGGTTATCGAGTTCTTCATCGATGTGGCTCGGGAATGTTTCAACATTGGAAACTTTAACTCCCTCATGGCCATTATCTGTGAGTCTTCACTTGTACAATCCACCAATATGCTACCAACCAAAAATGTATGAGGTATTTAAAAGATAAAATGTTTTTTTTTCATAGCTGGTATGAATATGACTCCAGTTTCACGACTGAAGAAGACTTGGGGCAAAGCCAAGACAGCCAAGTTCTTCATCCTTGAGGTAAACGTGGCCCAGTCATTCACTTTTTAAAGGCCAGGTGATCAGCTGAAGCTCATGCTGTGTTGCTTGTTGTTCCATCAGCATCAGATGGACCCTACAGGAAACTTTTACAACTATAGGACCGCCCTGAGGGGGGCTGCCCATCGCTCTCAGACTGCCAACAGCAACAGAGAAAGGGTGAGCCTCACTGCTGATGCATCCTAACTTTAATCCGCTGGCTTTTACTTGTAGATCCTAATGTACTTTCTGTTCCTTCCTTAGATTGTGATTCCCTTCTTCAGCCTGCTGATAAAAGACATCTATTTCCTGAATGAAGGCTGCGCTAATCGCCTGCCCAACGGCCACGTCAACTTCGAGGTGCTTCTCCTTCTGACTCCGCCTCTTGCACCGTTACATTCCACAGATAGATACCAGAAAGCAACAAACCCAAACTCATGTTCTGTTCTTGTTTGTGGCTTAGAAATTTGTGGAGTTGGCACGACAAGTCGGAGAGTTCATGACATGGAAACAGGTGGAGTGTCCATTTGAGGAGGATCAGGCCATCTTACACTACCTCCACACTGCTCCCATCTTCAGCGAGGATGGTGAGAACCGGTTCTTCTTTGCTAGTTTGGGCCTAAAATCTAAAACAGCTCAGCATTTTAATCCAGATTAATGTGACTGATATGGAGGGGGAGGGTTTTAAATGTATATTGCAGCCAACTACTAGGGGGCACTTGTATCGTTTCAGTTTCAACAGTAAAATTGTAAACAAAATCCCTCTGCTGTGATTGGTTCAGCTCATTTCACTGTTTCTGTGTAAAGACATGGACTTTTGTTGAAAAATGTTCAGGACATATAATTAAATGGTTATTTTTAGGTATTTTTTAGTGGAAAATGTTGACATTTATGAAATTCACAAAACATGATGAGAAACTTTATGTTTTTTAACTCTATTTGGATGTACAAAACTTTACTGATCCCTTTACGTTTCATTTCACTCTGTGAAAACATCAGATATCAGCTGATGGAACCACATTCCCGTTATTGTGTTCAGAGCTAATGGTTAACAAGTTAATGTTAGCATTAGCTCAGCAATGGCTTTTTATAGCCATTTGTGCTGTTTAGTGGAGAATTTTCTGTTCTGTTCCATTTCTTCACAGTTTATTTAATTATATGTTTTGTATTTATAATTTTATGAACCTCACCCTCTTGTCAACCCTGCCCAGGACTCTATCTCGCATCCTATGAAAGTGAGAGTCCAGAGAACCAGGTGGAGAAGGACAGATGGAAAGCACTCAGGTAAGAACCTGCTAAAAATGTATTTGAATCCAAATTTAAAACAACATTTATGTTCATCACAGCTTTACGTCCCGCAGGTCTAATGTACTGGGAAAGACATGAGTCATCAATGGCGACGAGGAACCCCCCTCACCAACATTTTCAAACGTGCTCTCTCATTGCAATGAACCGGACTGTGAAGGACCCTAAAGCTGGTACTTGAGGTTTTTTTTTTGTTTTTGAATGAACAAATTGTGGGAAGAAAATAACTAAAGTGGAAAAGATGATGAGCAGGATTCATCAACACGAGAATAAAAATATTTTCAAACATTCAGAAAAACTGGAACAAAAATAATGGAGCCACAGCATGTTGGAGAGAGAGCAGCAGCCTCGCCTTCGACCCGCCCTTTTTTGTGTGTTTACTCTGAAAACCTTCGAACATAGTTACAGGGAAAATAATGCCCCATTTTACCATCTGTGTCTATCGCCACCTTCTCTCAACCAGAGCCATGTTTACGTATTTAACGTTTACTTGTAAAGTATTGTAATGAAACATGAGATACTGTAAAGGGCGCTGGTTAGCCCTTATTGGTTCATAATTCTACCATGGCAACTGTGTAAATGTGTTATTACATGTATGTGTGACTCAGAGGTTTGTGCACTTATTTATGTTATACCATCGACATATATAATAATACATTGAAGTTGAAGCCAAATCAGAACAAGCTGCCCTCTAGTGGCTGGTTCCAGTAATAGTTTAAGCTCCGCCTCCTCCATGTAAACAAATGAAACATTTTTCTGATTAAAACTAAAAATACGCCTCAGCTAATTTTATTAAGGTGTTGTACTGTGTTGATTTGCTTTTATATTTTTTTAATACGTTTTGCTCTAATTAGGTATTTGAGGATTAAAAACACCATTAATTTGGCGTAACTTTTGTACAAAGAAAAGCACTCTCCATCTTTATGTATATGTCGATGGTTTCACTGTCTTGTATTACAGCATGTGTTTCATCTCTTGTTTGTGTGTTTTTATTTATTCCATTTGAGGGAAATAGAAAACCTTTTAACAATGTTTACTCTCTTTTGAAAAGTTTTGTGCCATTAGCATAAGAAAGCGACTTTAGGCCAGGTGTAAATTGTGTACAGGTGATACTGTATGTTCTCCTCATCTTTCTGACCGATCAGGAAGTTTCGTCTGACTGATGTTCAGTTATCAGATATATTTATTGGAGACCTCTGTGCTGACAGATGTAAAGTTTGTACGGTCACGTTGCTTTACCGAACACGAAATCCGAGGGCAGGCCGTGTCAGCTGCTTCTAAAGGGGCATTAGCGTATCAACCTTTAAAGAAAAACAAAAACAGCTCAACTTTGCAGTGTTGAAATTTGAGGATTTCTGTGTTGCTACGAAGCAAAGAAGGGAAACTTGCACCATATGGTCGTCATGACGATTCGGGTTTAACTTGTTTAATTATTCTGTGGAAGTTTTCTTGTGATTTCTGGAGGATGGGGTGAGAGACGGAGACAGGAGAGGACACGCTGTAATTACACGCTTCTTTACAACATTTAGGTTTGAGGTTTTATTGATCGATGTCAGTGTTTTCTCTTTAAGAAGCACCTTTTCCTCTCTGTGACAAACTGACTTGGATCCTTTTCCTTATTTCTCATGAATGAACTTGCTTTTACCGTAACTCGTTCCTGGATTAGTTAATTATTTATTATAGAGAGACAGAAATGTGATGTCAAATCTGTCATTCCTGGTGAAATTGTGTTTAAATTAAAACATTGACTGTGATGATAAATTTGTATTTTCAGTGACAATCATCTACATGCCTTCAGTTTTTCTCTCTTTAACTGCTATCAAACTGCCAACCCCCATCCTTTTTTTTTTTATGCCCAATTCCGTTGTTCCCCTGAGCGTTTGCACTGTAAAGAAACTCATTAAGTTTTGACATTGTTGCAGGATTTGTAACTGGTTCCTGAAAACTCCTTTAATAAAATGTAACCATGTCGACTTTTTGGGTCTACGTTTCCTTTTAAATCTTTTTTCTTTTCCTTTCCTGGTTGATTCTAAATTCACAATTCAAGGTTTTATTGACTAGCTGTTAGATTTTCAAAACAGAAGCAGAAAAAAAAATCATAATTTCATTTAAATACATAACTATTAGAACCCGCATCTTGCAGGTTAAACATAAATTTTCATCTTTGTAGTGAGAAAACACTCAAAAACCATCCAGTTTAAAAATCAGGTTGAACTTTTTCATTTTCAGCATGTTTTTGGCTATTTTATACAAGTTTAATTACTGACTGAAATTGGCACAAAAAACAGCTGATTTTTTGAAATTTTTAACCCTTTGACTGCCAAAGTAGCAGAAATGCACCAGCTTCATTCTCCTGATAAAAAAAAAACCCTTTAAATTTTTACTTGCCACCAAAGTTGACAATAATGTATGTTTAATTTTAACACGAATACACAAAACATCAGAGTAATAAAAGAAATACTTTTTAAAATCTGAAGTGATTAAATCTAGAAAGTCTTCGACATGCGAAGAGATTCATTTAATTTTCAGACAAACTCTGTTAAATCAGATGATCATGTTTATTTTCAGTCCAGTAGACTTTATATTTGTTATTCTTGCATCTCTTCCACCTTGCCCAAAGTTATCTGGGTCAGTTTGTGGTAGCTTTCGAAGTGCCTGGATCCCAGGTAGGTTCCGAACAGGGCCTGAATCAGAAAAACAGCCCTCATCTTGTTAAACACCGGTCTGGAGATGTCCACGCAGTACCGCAGCAGGTTCCCTTTCTCAGGCAGTGGAGCCGAGCTGTACCTGGATGCAAGTCCGATATTCAGGGGTAAAGCCAAGATGATAGGGTAAAGTCCTCCACCGAAGACCCCGACCAGCGCGCCTCGAATCATCGAGCAGGTTGGACAGTTTAGATCCCCCCTGAGCAGCGGGTCACTCACGATTCCCTGGTACAGCGCGCATGTCGTCAGGAAGGGCAGAAACGCCATCGGTAGGCTGGAGGCGAAGCGCGCCGAGCTGATGTTCAGAACCCTCCTGAAGAAGCTGTTAGATATCAGCCCTGCGAGCCCAGCGTTTCCGCCAAGGTAAAAGGGCCCGAACCGGAATAGTTTCTGGTCCAAGTCAGGCAGCTTCTCGAAATTCTTCATCAACATGTCAGCAATCATGACCCGCGTGACGGAACCCTCAGCGCCGAGCTTCTCCTCGGTGTTTTCAGACATCTTCAGAACTGAAGGTTTAACTCATTTCAAAACATGTACTTCAAGTGGTCTTGGGCAAAGACTGGGCGCAGACATGTCATTTACCCACAGTTCAATGCGCGGCTACATGGGTTTTGATTCCCAGAGTTTCGTTTCTCAGGCTGAGCTAGAAGGCGGCAGAGGGTAATGTAAACGGTAGATACAGTATAGAAACAAAGAAAAATAAAGAAACAGTTGATAAATAAGAAAATACATAAAGGATGGGAGTAGGGACAGTCTAGTTTATTTTTCATTCGGGAAGACCCGCATTTCTAATGGTGGGACACAATTAATTATAATTTAGAAGCTACTTGTTTTTTGTTTGTTTGTTTAAACCTCATTTTGAAATGTAACATTTTATATAATCATTACAAAAATCAGTTGTCAGTTGTTACTGAATCAGTTTTATATGGCTTTGTTACGCGGATATCTCGAATGAAATGACATCAAATCCCACAATACATCTCAGTGGGCGTGGTTAAGTCAGTTGCTTCCGGTTGCGTCATGAAATTTGGTGAAGAAAGTTCCATCGGATTCTACGGAAGGTCGCCATCTTTGAGGACGAGAAGTTCGAGGCAGGCTTTCAGAGGCTTTGTTCATTTTCTTCAAAATAGCGATAATTACTTCGGTTTGACCCTCCCAACGATTGATTAAGGTAACATATTTTAACTTAGTATTCATTAATAAAGTAATTTACTTTGCTAAATATGTGTTTGTTCGTCTGTTGTTGTTAAAAAAACTCGACGTCTCTCCGACACGGTAGATCGTCTTTTGATAACCGACCGCTTTTTTGCTACTTCTTTTTATTGGTTCTGCAAAACATTATTTTTGGTCTCAAAACTGTGTGCAGCTTATTAATTATAATTTGATTGCAATTACCCTCTATAATTTTGGAAAAATATATATATTTTTTATCTTTTTTGTGAAAACAAGGTTTTGCTTACGTAACTCGAATGCTTTGCAGGAGGCTAGAGGTCACCAGTTTTCTGTTGCCCCATCCTAAAAAAAACTATTAATTAAGCTTTAAAGAAGAAATATAACTAATATTAAAATGATATATTATTTTAAGACCGTATGTAAGTACAATTTTGAATCTACGACAGTCAACGTGGCCAAGCCCTTTCAAGGCCTTCCAGCCGTTGTGAAAACGTTGCATATATCATTTCATAGAATCTTATGAATATATGGAAAATTTGATGCAAAAGGTTTAGTCGCTAAAATCTAAACAAATTTTCTTTCTTAAACTTGACAGTTTGTATTTTACTTTTTTAATACATGTAATTACGGTTCTGTCAATTAAGATTAGCATTAATGTACTTAGTTTGAAGTTGTATCAGCCTTATGCAACGCCTTCAGTCCACACCTTCATTATGGGTGGGGAATAAATTATAAATATGCTTCTTTTCCTTTACGTTACTGATGTGCAAAATTATGACATTTTGGTAATTAGTTAAAAAAAATGTCCCCGTGGATATTCCAGCTCATGTGTCTAAGGTTTTTGTTGCCATGTCTTCTAGATGCGTCATTCCAAGCGAATGCGGTCTCCGGGAGTCTGGCTGGATGAAAACAGCTGGGAAGAAAGAATGGAGTGTCGTAAACGCAGAAAACGAGATTCATACAGTAGTGAAAGGGAAAACAGATCCAGGAGAACTCCCCTTCACCACAAGACACGGGAGGGGTAAATATCACAGCACTTGCAGAGCAAAGTAACAGTCGGAGTGCAATTTCCTATTTCAAACACTTGAGGGCAGTATTCGATTTTGATCTATGAAATTCCTTTTGTATAAGGTGACCAAATTACTATACTGTCATTTAAAATAAATTAATTGTTTTTATTTAACCTAAAGTTATTGGGCAGATTATTACTGTACTTCAATATGCTGCCATTCTTTTGATGTGGGGAAGAATAATATAGCAGCTCTTCTCATATGTAATGGCCATTTATCATTGTAGAAGATGTGGTTGTTGGGTTTGTGTTAAATCTGTTCTGTAAATTTAAACAGTCTGAATATTTTGTAGTATATTTAGCAAATGGGTAAAGACAGAGACAGGCCTCTTTCTGTTAGAGCTTTTTAGGCAATAAGGTTATATAATTTAGCGCACTGCAGCTTGGGCACCACCAGAGGTCAGTGTGTGATGTTGGATCTCTAATGAATGGGGACTGTGTTATCAGGCTTGTATTTAAGAGCATGCACTTGATATGATAAACTCCATCATGGACATAATTTGTGTATGCTATGCTATAATATTTCCAAATAATGTTTAATAATAAAAAAGGAAAATATTGTTGAAAAACTCCAATCTGTATTTAGAAGTTTAATACATAAGGAACCTTTGAAGTTACTGTGAGTCTGTTAAAGCTTCAGGTTTTTAAGTAATCACATTAGGTTACCAACCACAGGTCATCTACATGTACATTTACATCTACATTTTTTTTTTAATAATAGTTATGAAGGGAAGTTTTTTTGTGTACGTGTTGCAATGCTGATGTTTTGTGGACATGTAGGAGGTTGTTAGATGTTTCCAGGTCAACTCTAATTTTAGTTTTGTCGCAAGGCAGACTTCTTATTGGCAGACAGCTGATACCTACTGGGTGCTAAGGCTCGAGGGGTTTCTTGGTCGTTTTTAGACGCTAACATGAGGTGCCAGGTTAGATTATGGTCCAAAGGGCAGGAAATGTGGTTAAACAAAGAACTTACTGTAATACTTTAGAAATATTGTCGATGGGCAGAAATTGTAAAAAAGATTGGTATTTATCTGTTTTAAATATTCCAGCATTGGTCATTTTTAAATTGGCAGATATGGGTTCACACAGGTGTTTACTTCTGGAGTACGAAGATGAGTCGCAGATTATATTACATATCATCAACTTTCGTTGCCCAGCGTTTCAGCTCTGCCAATGTGGCTCTCAGACAAGGTGAAGGCTTTTTAAGGCCATGCTAGGTGTTAGCTATATAACTGTTAAATTTGTTGAAAGGTGTGGCGTTACATCTTGTCCCTGGTAAACCCATAAACCGGCTATTTTTGCAGTGATAATCTGGTTATTAAATAGTTGCCTGAACATTAGCCTGTTATTGAACAGGAGATGGGTTATTTGTTGCTGTATGTTAGCATGCTGCTAATAACAAACGTTACATAAAGGGTTCAGGGATAAAGTGTCAGGGGAACGGCTGACTATTAGCACCATCTCACTCGGTCTTCATTTTAGCGCTTGATCAGTCAAGAGCCTGGACTGTACTGAATCTGATCCTCCTTTTCAGTTGATTGATTGATTTTTTTTTTTCTTGTTTCTCACTGTTTGATTACAGGCACTACCTGGAAGCCCGCAGTTTAAACCAGAGGCTGGATTCTCAGGAGAGATACACCCGTGAGCCCAGTTTAGATATGGCCTGCCATGATGACAGTCATGAAGACACCTGCAAGGACAAAGATCGTGACTGGCATCATTATAGCAAGTCTTCAGCGCGTAGTGGGCGCAGCAGACGAAGCAGCCACAGGAACAAAGAGCGGAAACACAGATGTAGTCATTCTCGCCACGGATCCTCCTCGGTACGGGAAGCTCCTTCCTCTCTGCCTTCATCCTCTGTCTATATCTCCAGATTGAATGGATCATTATCACTGGTGTTTAGCCAATGCTAAATACCGTCTCTTTTTGTCTTTCTTTATGTCTGTGCCGTACCCTTCACTATTGAATATGATGACAAATAGAAAACTTTGGGGTTTTGAATTAAGGTGTAGTGGGTATTTAGACATGAAAGAGAAAAGTGAATTCTGTTGGTTAGTCATGGGACATGATTGTAAAGACATTAATCTTTATAGGAACATTTGAAAAAGAAATTAATGTACAAACAGTAAAATCAGTCAAGTTGAAGTTTTTTTGTACTACTTTGAGAAAATCTCTCATCTGTAAATCTTGTTGCCATGTTTTTCTTCTGTAACACACACCATGTGGTGGCCGCCGCCCAATTTCTCTGACGGGGCTGAATTTGCATTTGCTGCTCCGTCCATGCGCCTGGTGGTGTTACTGAACGGGCTGAATCTGTCCACCCCTTCACCTCCCCCTTGGCCTGGTTGAATGAATGACGGTGTCGCGTTGTGGTGGCCGGTGCTGGCTGATGGGTTATTGATGTGATGGCGGATTGCGGCGGTTCCGGTGCAGAGGAGGAGCCATCGCCACAGGAGCAGGAAAAGATCCAGGAGTGTTGAGGATGATGAAGAGGGTCACCTCATCTATCACAGTGGAGACATGCTGAGCGCGAGATGTATAGAATATATACCTTTTTTTTTCTACTGTTGTTCACACTTTGTCTCTCTCACTCTCGTCTGGTTATTTCCAAACATTAATTTAAAGGCTGATATATTTGGGCCAGTAGATAAATCATATATTTTTCTTAACTTTTATTTATTATTTGTTTTGCTATTTCTTAGCAGTTAAACATTAAGCATTGAATTGTAAACCAGTGTTCAGAAGACTTTTTCTAGAATTTTAGCTAAACAGAAAATTAAACATGATGCAGTGAAACGGCTAAAGGCCAGTGTTTCACCTGTCAGTGCAGCGTGTCTAATGTCTCCTCTTTATCTCCTGTAGATGAGATTGTGTGCACTTTAGGAGAAGGTGCCTTTGGGAAAGTCGTTGAGTGCATCGATCATGAAAAGTAAGTCTTGGAGAGTGAATTTAAGTTTTAACTTTTCAGTTTGCCGATTTCTAAAATCCCTGCTTTTTTTTCTTACAGTCATGGCGCTCGTGTGGCTCTGAAGATTATTAAAAATATAGACCGCTACCGAGAAGCAGCTCTGTCTGAGGTAGAGGTGCTTAAACACTTGAACTCCCTCGACATGGATGACAGATAGTAAGTAGCTCCATATAAAATCTGCCAGAGAACAAATGCAAGTGTTTTCCTTTTTGTAACGTGTCGTTCATACCTTTGTCTCTGTCCCTGAAAGTGCTTGTGTTCACATGCTGGACTGGTTTGACTTTCATGGTCACGTTTGTATCGCTTTTGAGCTGCTTGGTCTCAGCACCTACGACTTCCTGAAGGAGAACAACTTCCAGCCTTTCCCCGTGGAACATATCAGGCACATGGCTTACCAGATTATTAGAGCAGTAAAATGTGAGTAATGGAGTGTGACTTTGTCCTCTGAAGGAATGTTATTTCAAAACAATGTGGATTTCAAATGTTTGTTTTCCTTTCTTTCAGTTCTGCACAAGAACAAACTGACTCACACAGATTTGAAGCCTGAAAATATTCTTTTAATAGACTCCGATTATGAAATGGAATATAACCGAGAAAAGGTGAGGAAGTCTTACAGCAGAGTCTAAACCACCTTGATCTGAGCTGTAAGATCCTAATGTTTTTTTTTATTTATTTTTTTTCTCAGAGACGAGATGAACGAACACTGAGGAACCCAGATGTGAAAATTGTAGACTTTGGTAATGCGACATATGATCACGAGCACCACACATCTGTGGTGTCAACACGTCACTATCGAGCCCCAGAAGTCATTCTGGGTAAGAATGTTATTTTATTTTATTGTACAGCAGCTGAAGTTGAGACACGTTCCCCACGTGGTTTTATAGTTCCGAATGTGTCTTTCAGACTTGGGCTGGGATCATTCCTGTGATGTCTGGAGTATCGGCTGCATACTGATTGAATATTACCTTGGAACAACACTATTCCAGGTAGGTGTCAGCAGAGAGGAAAATAAAGCAACTGTTTAACAGTATCTGGATTTTACCTGCTTTGTTCTCCCATTCAGACGCACGACAGTAAAGAGCATCTGGCAATGATGGAGAGAGTTCTGGGCCCCATCCCCACAAACCTCCTGGAGAAAACCAAGTAAGACCTCAGTTCAATTAATCAACTGCATTGTATTCGTCACGTACAGTGGGGCAAAAAAGTATTTAGTCAGCCACCAATTGTGTAAGTTCTCCCGCTTAAAAAGATCAGAGAGGCCTGTAATTTTCATCATAGGTATACCTCAACTATGAGAGACAAAATGAGGAAAAAAAATCCAGAAAATCACATTGTCTGATTTTTAAAGAATTTATTCGCAAATTATGGTGGAAAATAAGTATTTGGTCACCTACAAACAAGTAAGATTTCTGGCTTTCACAGACCTGTAACTTCTTTAAGAGGCTCCTCGGTCCTCCACTCGTTACCTGTATTAATGGCACCTGTGTGAACTCGTTATCAGTATAAAAGACACCTGTCCACAACCTCAAACAGTCACGCTCCAAACTCCACTATGGCCAAGACCAAAGAGCTGTCAAAGGACACCAGAAACAAAATTGTAGACCTTCACCAGGCTGGGAAGACTGAATCTGCAATAGGTAAGCAGCTTGGTGTGAAGAAATCAACTGTGGGAGCAATTATTAGAAAATGGAAGACATACAAGACCACTGATAATCTCCCTTGATCTGGGGCTCCACGCAAGATCTCACCCCGTGGGGTCAAAATGATCACAAGAACGGTGAGCAAAAATCCCAGAACCACACGGAGGGACCTAGTGAATGACCTGCAGAGAGCTGGGACCAAAGTAACAAAGGCTACCATCAGTAACACACTACGCCGCCAGGGACTCAAATCCTGCAGTGCCAGACGTGTCCCCCTGCTGAAGCCAGGACACGTCCAGGCCCGTCTGCGGTTTGCTAGAGAGCATTTGGATGATCCAGAAGAGGATTGGGAGAACATCATATGGTCAGATGAAACCAAAATAGAACTTTTTGGTAGAAACTCAACTTGTCGTGTTTGGAGGGGAAAGAATGCTGAGTTGGATCCAAAGAACACCATACCTACTGTAAAGCATGGGGGTGGAAACATCATGCTTTGGGGCTGTTTTTCTGCAAGGGGACCAGGACGACTGATCCGTGTAAAGGAAAGAATGAATGGGGCCATGTATCGTAAGATTTTGAGTGAAAACCTCCTTCCATCAGCAAGGGCATTGAAAATGAGACGTGGCTGGGTCTTTCAGCATGACAATGATCCCAAACACACCGCCCGGGCAACGAAGGAGTGGCTTCGTAAGAAGCATTTCAAGGTCCTGGAGTGGCCTAGCCAGTCTCCAGAACTCAACCCCATAGAAAATCTCTGGAGGGAGTTGAAAGTCCGTGTTGCCCAGCGTCAGCCCCAAAACATCACTGCTCTAGAGGAGATCTGCATGGAGGAATGGGCCAAAATACCAGCAACAGTGTGTGAAAACCTTGTGAAGACTTACAGAAAACGTTTGACCTCTGTCATTGCCAACAAAGGCTATATAACAAAGTATTGAGATTAACTTTTGTTATTGACCAAATACTTATTTTCCACCATAATTTGCAAATAAATTCTTTAAAAATCAGACAATGTGATTTTCTGGATTTTTTTTCCTCATTTTGTCTCTCATAGTTGAGGTATACCTATGATGAAAATTACAGGCATCTCTGATCTTTTTAAGTGGGAGAACTTACACAATTGGTGGCTGACTAAATACTTTTTTACCCCACTGTAAACATCACTGTATCTAAAACAGTTGGATTTCAATGTTCCTTTATTCTGTCCAGTACATATTTGTTAGAAACATTTTCTACAGCAGTGAAAGGGTTAAATCAGATTCCCCTTGAAATTAGAAGTAATCACATTTTAAAAGGATCCAAGACTGAATGTTCATCACGTACATTGTCATTCGTGTTCGACAGTGCAGCGAAATGTTCCTTGCGTTAAGCTAAAGCACAACTTTGTGATTGACAGGAAACGGCGATACATTCATCGAAACAAGTTGGACTGGAACATTCACAGCTCTGCGGGGAGATATGTCCGAAAACACTGCAGACCCCTCAAGGTGAGAGCAAAGCTTCCATCAGCCAGGTGTTGAGTTCATACATCCACCAGCGTGGAATGTAAAGTCCCCAAATTCTAATCTGTAAACAAGTTCATCAGGTGTCAAGTTACAGCAACAAGTTCCAAACCTCAGTCTGAATTCTCCTTCATTCCCTCAACAGCATTACATAGTTTCAAAGAGTGAAGACCACCGGCAGCTCTTTGACCTGATCGAGAGGATGATGGAGTACGACCCGGCAAAGCGCCTGAGTTTGGAGCAGGCACTGCGACATCCCTTCTTCTCCTGCTACTACAAGAGCAGCAGCAGCCGGAAAAGCAACAGCAGAGGCAGCAGCACCAGAAGCAGCAGCAACAGTAGCAGAGGCAGCAAGTGAGGCTGGACTTGTGAACCTGTGACCTCGGCCAGAGCCTTCCTGTCACCGTGACCTCCATTATGGTGTTATCTGCCTCTACTTCCTGATTGTCCAGGAGAGATGCTCTCTGACTGCATCAGTCGCTGCTCTGCTTCCTGCCCATTACAGCTGTTTGTTCAGTTCAGAAATGTTTCCTAGCCAGTCGTTTATTTATTTAAATTGTAGCATCTGAACCTGTTGTGATGCAACTTTTAAAGTTATGAATCAGGCTGTTTTTGCTTTTCGAAATGGGTGAAAGGTTATGTAACATTTTAAAATTCTGTTTGTGTTTTTCTCTGATGGATGTATATAAAAGATGAACACAAAACATTGTACATAGAACTTGTTTCGAAATTGACTTTTTCATTGTTTTTGTCATTTTTTCAAAATATGCCAATAAACGTGACATCAGACGGGAGACTGTTGAGGTGTGTTTAAGTTGTGTTGCACGCGTGCAGTAGCTGCGTTAGTCCACATGGTGGCAGCAACACGCTGATCTCACTGCAGACTCATCTCTGAGATGATCAAACATCAACTGTTCAGAAGAAATGGTGACGTGACCACCGATTTAATCCTATTACGACCAACCGTTAAGTGCATTTATAAGTAAAATTATTTACAGCATTAAAACCGATCACGCAGTTCGGAGTTGATTATTAAAGCGTTTCACGTTTACCGACATTTTCTCAGAGTTCCTATAAATCAGAATAGGTACACCAGCGATCTCATCATTATAATGATGAAGGCCTGCGGGCTCAGAGCGCACGTGTCATCCGGGTCAGTCTCACACCCAGCTGTTAATCTACCCCCTCCCACGTGCTCCGGCAGGGCGGGCGCATCCACAAGTTGAACGCGCAACTTTTAGAAAGGAAAACATCTGATCCCTCCGTAGTTGCGCTCGTGCATCTGAACAGAAAAGCGCGAGCTGACAGTCTCCTCCAGGTGACATTCAGATCGCTTCTTATCGACGCGTAGTGTAAACTCCGCGCGCACTGCGTCCACCTCTTGTTCCAAAACTAAACCAAACTTCACTTTGGACGCATTGCGCTCGTGTCAGAGGTGAATTGTTCCGTTTAGTCAGTTTCCCGACATTCATTACGGTTCGGTGGCTGATCTGCATCAAGAGGAGACGTTATTTGGAGGTTGTGTGCTTTGACGCACGATCGCATCATGGAGACCTCCAGCGACTGTCTGGGGGGGAAGAAGCCGGTGTGTGAGTGCGGCAGCCGGGTCGCTGTGCAGCGGGGGCTGCCCGGGTTTCCCATCGCCCTCTGCCTGCTCATGTCACTGAGCTCCATCACCGTGTGCCTTCTGATGAGCTTCAAGACCTACGAGCTGGAGAACAAACTGCAGATGGAGTTGGACAGAGTCTCCACGGACCTCCAGCCCGTGCGCACGTCTTTCCAGAACCAGGATGGGAGCCTCGTTTCAGAGCTGCGCACCCCGATCGGAAAACTCGTGGAGGAGGTAATAGAAGAAGCGGATTGAGTTAAAAACCCACTGGTTTGAGCTCGCGCTTGCATGCGCGTGTGAGTTTCCAAACAGTTTGACAGATTGTATCTCTCCTTGTTTTTCCTAAAATCTTTCACTGTCCTGTTTGATGTGATAAACCGGGGCGCAGTTAAAATCCAGCAGAGTATAAAAATAAACCGCCTGTTTTTCTTTGAAATACAACAACTTTTCTCAAGTGCTCGAACAGACGATTATTCCTGCTTAAACTTTTATTTAGTCTAATTTCTCACTAGATTTTTCTGTTTGTGTTTGCAGAAAGTTTTGGATCTGATGCCGAAATTACGCACAGCCAGAGAAGTGAACCAAGAGTGCTCCTGTCCTCCAGGTACCTGCTGTCCTCTATCAGATCAAAGTCCTGTGTGTGTGTGTGTGGGTGTGTGTGGGTGGAGTGGGGTGGGGGGTTCACTTCAGGATGGAGCAGCCTTGTGCTGGGACTTGGCACCGTTTGGCTTGTGGTGTTTATTACAGGGTCTGTCATGGTTCCTGGGGTGGAGAACAGTGTGTGATTCACATCATGTTACTCACACACACACACACACACACACACACACACAAGTGTGTTTTGTTATCCTTATGGGGACCGTCCATTGACTTCCATTGATTTTAGTAACTAGATTTATACCTAACCCAAACCCTTTTCCTAACCTTAACCATTACTGATCTATAACTAACCCTAAGACTAACTAAAACTCTATTCACACCATACCTATAAACCTAACCCCTAACCCTAAAAAGGGGAGTCCCCCTCATGGGGACCAGGCTTCGGTCCCCACAAGAACCCTCGGACCCCAGAAAGATAGTAAAAGTCAGGAAACGGGTCCCCAGGAGGTCAGAAATACAAACACACACACACACACACACACACACACACACAAGTGTGTTTTGTTATCCTTATGGGGACCGTCCATTGACTTCCATTGATTTTAGTAACTAGATTTATACCTAACCCAAACCCTTTTCCTAACCTTAACCATTACTGATCTATAACTAACCCTAAGACTAACTAAAACTCTATTCACACCATACCTATAAACCTAACCCCTAACCCTAAAAAGGGGAGTCCCCCTCATGGGGACCAGGCTTCGGTCCCCACAAGAACCCTCGGACCCCAGAAAGATAGTAAAAGTCAGGAAACGGGTCCCCAGGAGGTCAGAAATACAAACACACACACACACACACACACACACACACACACACACACACACACACACACACAATCTCCTCTGTGGATTCAGAGATGCTATCTCTGTTACTCGAGTTGAAGCTGCTGTATGATGATGTGCATGTGGGGGGGGGTGAGCCCCCACTGAAGCAGGACCAGCTGACCAGTTTGATAGTTTACAGGTTCCAGACCTTTGATTGACAAGAGTTCTTTGGTGTGTATAGCAACAGGATGTGAAAAACTGTAGTTGCATACGCTGCAGCTATTATTTATTTTCTGGGGGGAAAGCTGAGTTATTAGTGTATTTGCAGATTTGGGGATTGTTCTTGTCTGTTGTTCTTTCTGCTGCAACAATGACTGAAGGTGAATTTCTGTCCCTCTCTCACTCTGATATGTGTTGTGCCTCAGAGGCTGTTAGATGATCTAGACTGAGATGTTGCTGATTCTTTTGCTTCTTGAGAAATCAAATCAGACGTGTCATAAAAACCCTTTTAATCCCTCTGCAGCACCTTCATTTGAATCAAACTGTTTCATTACATTTGATCACGCTGCTTTCTGTAATACAATTCTAACACATTTTGATAAGTCTGTTTAAAGTTCTTCTTCTCTGTGTGGGAGATTTGATGCTTTCAGACCTTTTCTTCAGCATGATTCTGTCCATTAGTGCGAGTCTTGGCTGCAGACTTGTCTTACAGGTCACATCTCAGTGGCTGTGTGAGGCGCCTCAGAGTTTCTGTCCTCGCAGCCTTTGAGGGACCGACGGAGTAAGCAGAGACTCTCCTCTCCCCTTAGCACCGACTCTCAGCACTTGAAACTCGAACCTCGAGCCACCGGAGGGATCACAGGCCGAGGTATTTCTGCCTGTCTGTGTGTGAGAGCCGCGCTGCCACGCAGCATGAGTGGCATCTCTGCCATTTCAGCCATGCCCTCTCAAACATCAGGGTGCTCGACTTACAGCGTGCTGGTTGACGAAGGCACCAACAGGGGGCAGCATTTCTGCAGCAGGAGCATAAACCTGCAACTCTTCACTGACAGTTTCCCTCTAATAAACCAGATTATTATTATTTTCATGTTAACGTCCAGACAAGTGGTTGAATCTTCACCTCTTTGTATCTCAGATACAACAAGACCAGCAGTTGTTAAGTGTTAGTCAAACTGTCACTGAGAACAACTCTGCTTACAAGCTTCAGGTGTTTGCAATTATCGCCCTCCCTCCCTCAGCTGACACACACTCACACACTGCTTCTAGCATGCTCGCCGTACAGACATTCATTACTTACACTGGAACACGTTCATGGTGCCTGCAGTAATAAGAATCATGTGGAGACTGTTTGTGTCCCGCGCTAAAGGACGTTGGTTGAATTGTTTTCTTTAAAAGTTGTTAAATGCGTCTGATAGTTTAGACAGTTAGCTGTACAGTAACT
The DNA here is from genome assembly GCA_006937955.1 of Pachypanchax playfairii. Classification (NCBI taxonomy): domain Eukaryota; kingdom Metazoa; phylum Chordata; class Actinopteri; order Cyprinodontiformes; family Aplocheilidae; genus Pachypanchax; species Pachypanchax playfairii. The sequence continues at coordinate 1,619,745 of SSNP01000056.1, read as the reverse complement.
GGTTCTTTTAGATTTTCACGTTTTGAATTTTTTGTTTATTGATTAGCGACTGAAAATTCTCGATTGCGTCCTGCTGAGTTTGGACTGAGCTCATTCGGCCTGTGCAGCGCATCAAAGTCTTTGGTGTAGAGGCCAAGAGGTCGGGCCCACTGCTGTGCAGTCAGATCATTTTTCATCAGATAAAAGCTTATTTACACACTAAACAGGGACCCATTTTGTATGTGTTTGTGTACATAATGGAAAGGGCATGCTCACAGCTGGGTTCCTCTTAATCATCCCCCCGGAAAATCTCCAAACTCCAGCCCGGTGTGTTTTATAGGGTCTCAGTCGTCCTGTACTTCTGATTAAAAGTCATCACACTCCGAGCAGCTTGCAGCCGCGTAGGAGTACAATGTCTAAATAAGCTGAAAAATACACTCTGGCATCTTTTATGAAGCTTTCCCCGGGTCTGTTTGTGTTAACTGGCTCGTCCGGGGATCAACCTCTCGCCTAGGAGGCAGAGGCGAAGCTGCACGCCGCATCCTGCTCTCCCACCTGGAGGAGGAGACAGGAAAAGGCACTTTTCTGGGGTAGATGGAGCACCGCAACGGGGCCAACACACCCCGGGGCGGCATTTGGTTTTTAAAGCCTTAATAAATCAGACAGGAAGCTCGCAGCTACCTTTTTGTCCACAACCTATCACCACAGGAAGAATAGATTCATTAATGACCATTATAAAATAATAACTGCAGGAAATTTGTTTCCCCACAGTGGCCTCATCCTAGATTTGTTTCACTAAGGGGCTGGAGCTGCATTAAAATGCTGCGTGTGTGTGTATCATAAAGTCTGCACATGTTTTAGTGAATGTCTCAGTGATTTGAATGCGTTTAAATTCAGCGTGTGAAGCCAGTTATGCAGAGAGTATCCTGTAGCTGAGAATCCAGGTGGCTTGCTGCATCGGGGGGGGGGTAAAGTATACAGTCTTTAAAACACAGGACATTGTTTACCCTGCCAGAGTCAGAGTCAGGTGTCTGCTACGTTTTGTCGCCTGTTCTAATCTTACTGTAAACTTCGTGTAACTTTCTGTGTTCCTGGGCAGAAAGGAAGCTGCTCAGTGCTTTATGACAGCTGTGTGAGCCCCGCCTCCTCAGGTTACATCTGTCTCTCAGCCTGAGGAGTCTGCAAACGTCCTGTCATCACTTTAAAAAGGAAATCTCTGTGAATGACTCCTTTGGCTATTTTCTTCTTAATTGGAAGGCTGTGAAAAGCGTAAGCAGTTTATTATTTGTAGCAGGTGAAGGTGAGGGGAGGTGGGGGGGGGGGGTCTCACAGATAGCTGGTTGGATGGATGAGCCTTTACAGCTGACGTCTCGGTCTCAGCTGTAGATCTGGGTTCAAGAAGTGTCTCTAGATGGATAACTACATTCTCCAGGATTGAGTTGCTTCAGCTGTTGTAAAACCCCAAAAACTGTGACCTACAGTCTGTAACTGTCCTGAAGAACAACTGCAATTCCTCCATTTTCTTTGGGAAAGTTTTGCACCTTAGTTTCTTTAACTCAACACATGAGTTGAACTGAAGGCTCTTTAGTTGAATGCACAAAACAGAAACTGCTGAAGCTGCAGCTAAGTGGCTAAATGTCACATGACCGTGAAGCAGGTTTAACATACCCTGGCGTTAATAGATCCAGCTTAACTAATCTGATTGTTCAGGTTCAAACTACGTGGTTATCAAACCAAAATTGCTGTCTCTGGAGATGGTGTTTATATTCAATTACAAAAATGAAATCATGTGACGCACGTTGTAACATCTCAGACCGGCGTCCTGCTACTTTCCGTGTTGAGATCCATGCTGCACCTAGCTTAACTGTGTTCTGGTTGCATGTTGGAAAAACAGTTTTACATTTCTGACTGATCTACTGTGATAAAATAAAAGACAGAAAAGCAATTTCACAGTTTATTTCTGTAACTAGCTCCACTTTTTATAGGTGTGGCAGCCATATTGGATTTTGAGACCACAGCTAATGAGAAACCTTCAACTCTCTGGGCTGAAATTCCTACTTTGAGATGAGCTTCAGTTAATGTTTTTTTTTTCTTTCTGATGATTATGTTGACGAAGGAAACAGATTTTTTTTTTATTTTTAAAGGCTTTTTTCACTTGCAGATGGTCATACAAGTGACTTCTAGCTTGAGTCGTTGCACTTGATGTTACTTCATATCTTCTCACAGTTTTTCACTTGTTGACTTTATTTTCATGGATTTTCTTGGGATCTAAATTTATGGGTCACGTTGTTACGCAGAATGAAACAAGTTCCTTCTACACGTTTCCATCAAATCGAACAGCAAATTGTTCCTGAAGAATATTTTCGATGAAATCAATAGTTTTATGTCCGTCTACAGCTAAACCCTTGAGTTGAACAAGGTTATTGTTTGACATGAACACATCTATGTAACCCTCTCCAGGTGTGCACTTTTAGAAGCATCTGTTCAGCTTCTATTGACAACCAGTTTGTCTGAACTGTATACGCTCGTTCCCCCACTCAGACAAACACAAGACCCCCCCCCCCTCCCTCTCAGTCTCTCATCAGCTTTCTTATTAAAGTTAGCTTTGTGAAACCGCAGTGTTTAACAGCAGGGCCGACATTCTTCCTTTTGAAAAATAAACAGCTGGACGCAGGCCGACCAGTCAGCAGCTCACAAAGTCCCAGAAGGACCTCAGGAACACAGAGAGGAAACAAAACAAGACCTGTATCAGACCCCAAAGTACGAAACTGCCACACGAAACCACCTGAAAAGGACTAACTCATCCTGTGATTGTTGCTCGGATGCACATTAAACATACGTGTGATTATCTCTGCGTTTAGTCGTCAGAATAATCCTTTAACCTATCGAACCGTTATCCGTCTCGTCTCGGCTCGGAGTGGGAAACGATCCTTTCCCAAACAGAACTAGCTATTGAGCAACAGCTCTGTGAGGTCATGTTTATATTTATGTCATTTTCTTTTTCCAAGAAAGTTGGAGATCTCAGGAAGTGGCAGGACTCAGTTTTCTCATGTGCTTGTTCTTGTACACGACCTCAGTGTAAACACGGGTAAAATGAAAGTTTCCTACAGCCACAGGTGGACATAAATGTTAGTATCGTGCAGGAAGGGAACTTTTTACACATTTTAAACACTAGTGCTGAAATATTACACTGTATATGTCAACTGCATGATGCAGTTATTTTTAACATTTTACAGATAAACTGTTTTTTTGGCAGAATACGACTTATTGCCTGGAAAACTTTTGTCATAGTGGCTGCTAAACAGCAGCAACACTCTAAAAAGTTGATACTTGGAAAAAGCCAGTAAATGAATCATAAATAATCTCATGATGGCTCATGGGAGTATCAACATGTCACTTTTCTAACTTCCTGCAGTGGCTAACTGCAATGCTAATGCTAGCTTGTATGAAATCCGGTAGCGTTTCAGTTTTTGTTGTTATTTATGTTTCCATCCCACTTGATAACAGGGTTAAAGCAAACAGTGGGCTTGTTTTGAAATGTTGATGTGTTTTGCTTCTTTTATATAAAGTTACTGTTGAATTAAGTAGCATTATTCTTCATCCACCACAAGGGGGCATCAGCAACTTTATGCTTCTTGCTCTAATTGCTCTAAAGGCCCACTCCAATGAAAAATCATGTTTTTCTGTGTTTTTAACATGTTCTTGTGACACATTTCTGATGCTAGAGGACATATCTTGAGAAAATTCATCTCAAAATTGATTTTAAAGTATTTCTGCATTCAAATTGCTGTGAATCAGTAGCAGACGCTAAAATGTATCTAAAAAAAAGACTGGTTTTGTGATGTATAAAAGCCACTGGGTGGGTCACAAGCTCCCGCTCCACTAGCTGTAAGCGTGCGGTAGCGCTAGCATAAACAGAGAACTCTCAGCAATGGGGAGGAGTGGTGATCGTTACTGCTACTATGCAGAAAGTCCTAGAAAATGGCACAGGTTTAGAGTAGGAGACTATTTGCACTGGAGAAACAGTTGTGAATGTGAATATTTGATCCACAGAGATTAGTTTAATTAATTCCATAAGAGGGTACTTAATAAACTGCAGCTAAATAAATATTTACAGTCAGTGTCTGAAAAGAGGCATCATTCCTTTGATTTGTGTTTTACATCAAAGTTCGACATGATTGAAGAGAACATTTGATATGTTCTTTTCGCACGGCAGGGTTTTGCTTGACACACATGAACTCTAAGCTCCAATTGTTTTCAACAGACCAGATCAAGCATCAAAAGCATCAAGTGGCGGGTTCAACCACAGCGCTGTAATTCAATTCTTCAGTCTTAGATTGATTTAAGAGCATCGCCACAAATTTGTCCATGTTGTTTGTGGAGATCTTAACTCGGCAAATGATCTTTGAAAGGTTATAAAAACACATCAGTGTTCTCTCAGTCTTGCGTTTATTTCAAGATCTCTTCAGTTTTCATGTTGAATTGATTGTTGTTTGTCTGGAGAAAGACCTAAGGACAGAACTTAAATTCCAAATTTCTGGCATAATCTGTCTAGCACACACACATATATATACTTCACAAATAAAATATTTAAACGAATCTAACGATAAGCTTTAATTGATTTTTCAGATATTTTAACAGTGTAGTTGAACATTAGCCTGTGACTAATATTGTGTCTTTAGATTATTTGCAAGGATCACGCAGAAACGTAATTAAACAACACAAAGACTAAATGTGCACATGCTATATATGTAACTAGCTTAGAACAAAGATGCACTGCTGGGGTTTGAACCCAGGATGTCCTGTTTACTAGGACAGGCTTTTTGACCAACTAAGCCACAGCATCACGTGTTAGTTGCCATTTATTTTATTTTGTAAAGAATTTCTGAGAATTTTAAATGTTAAGAGTTTATAAATTAAAAAAGAAAGGGTGTAGTGGAACATTCCCACTAGCATGTGACTAGTATTGTGTCTTTGGATTTGTTTGCGAAGATCGTGCAGAAAGAGCATCAAAGTGGATTTTGGTGGAAAAGTTGTAAACAGTTGTCTGACTTGGTCTTTGAGTGATTTTGGTTTGAACAGATTGATTAGCTGTGTTTGGATTGACATGCTAATGGCTAGCTCAAGTGAAGTTTGTTACAATGTGGATTAAAGAGAAACTCCTCCGATCTTTTTATGTCAGTGATTTATACTAACTTTATTTATACTATATTTATTTAGGTTCTTACAAGATGTCATTTTGTTCTCTGTCTAACTTGTTGTATCCGTTAGCTTGTCTCAAATCTTTCCTCCTCCTAACGGAGATCGTTCAGTGAATCATCTGCTACAGATAACCTCATAACTTTTTCTCAGAAACCCTGTTCAAAACATTTTAACTATATTTTAAATCTATTATTACGTCCTTTTGATCCCAAATTCTTGATTTGTAAAATGGGGAAAGTTTTATTTTAGCTTAAAACTATGACAAAGCTCTTCCCTAATTCCTTCCTAAAATAAATTGGAGAGTTTTTATTAAAAATCTCCCAAACACACCAACATAAATATCTGAGATAATCAGTCAGTATCAGCAGTTTGCAGAATTAATTGTCTAGTGAGGTTTTACAGAACAGTGCTGAGTTAAAAACTGGAACCTGTTTTCTTTAATTAACTCAAGTGGCAGGTGAAGATGTGAACAGCTCTTTAATGGAGGAGCAGACAAACTCTTTAACACCAGCAGGTGGCTGACAGCATTAGGAAATCCTACAGTTTCTCTCCACTCTGACATAAACATGTTAAATCATTTATCTGAAATCATAAAAAGTCTAATTAGGTGCTTTTCAGGTCTGATTTTAAGAGAAAATAAGTTTCCTGTATGTTCCCTGGCATTCGAGGTAGCAGCAGTGGGATGAGAAGCAGACAAGCACACCTGGATTCATTGTGCAGATAACGTCTCTGGAGTTAAAACCCCAGCAGCCAGCAGAGGGACTGAACTGGACTGAAAGTTGTTTATTTCGGTCTCTTGCAGAAACGAAGTGAAACATAAACTAAGAGCATCTCTCCCTCCGAGCCGTTGTCGGAGGTGTGAAATAGAACATTATTCCAGATGTGCAGATCGTGCTCCTGCTTGGTGTAAAAGCTCTCGGATGGGCTCGTCACTCGCGCTACACCTTTTTAATGAGAGCCGAGCCCTAATCACCTGAACAAGCCCTCGCTATCACATGCGATTCAGTCAGGGCAGCTCGACGTGGCCGTGCTGGAGCGCAGAGCGAGACGGATTTCAACAACTTAACACCAGCACTTTGGGGAGGGGGTTCATCGACATGTATAAGGCCTGCTTTCTGTCTCCCTCTGACCTTATTCTATACCGGGGGGTGTCCAACTCCAGGCCTCGTGTGTTTGAGATGTTTTCCTGCTTCCCTGATTGAAATCTACAGTAAATCCTGCAGCTTGTTAATGACCTGTTCACCTGAATCAGGTGTAGAAGCAGGAAAACATTTAAAACTTGCAGGATGGTGGTATTCAGCCTGGAGTTGGACACCCTGTCCCTTATGGATCAATCTTTGTCTCTATTTTCTATTTCTCCAATAGTCCCAGCTCTGTTTCTCCTCATCATCCTTGTCTGGATTTAGGATTTCAGGTGTGTTTGTGTTGCACCGAATCGGGTCAGTTAATGTGCTGGTTGTATACTTTCACCCAGCCAGGAGGGATGAAGATAGTTATCACACACAGACTGAAATCAGACAATGACAAAGACGCAGGGGGGATTTTTAAACAGGCTGTCCGTTCGGTGGAACAGCGGCACGAAAATGGCAGCTCTAACAACAAACAAATGTCACATGTGGATAACAGGATCCAGGAATTACGGCTTTGGGATGTAATGAAACAAAATTCAAGAGAAATATGTTGTTGGACGATTGTGTTTTCAGTCAAAAAAAAAAAAATGTACATGCATCTCAACGAATAAAAACTCAAATGGCAAATATCTGAGCACGACATGCAGCTTCAACGCTCTCGTGTCTGCAGCCATGTGTAACACATCTATGGCTTTACACTGAACCACAGTAGCTGCATACAGACTCTCATCAGAAATGGCTTGTATCACTCACTGTCTGAGGTTTCTCTCCACTGATCTGAAGTCAGTCGTTCACCACCAGCTGAAATATTTGAACCGAACTTTAATAAAACCGCAGCAGAATTGCCGTGTCGAGTCCTGGTCCAAGTGTCACTTTGGATCTAAATCTTTCCATTTTCCTCCACTCGCGCGATAACACTTGCCAACATGGTGGTATATTTTAAAGTGCTATAAAATTGTGCTAATTGTTGCTAAATTAGTTCAAAGGGGCGCTCAGCGGTGGACACGCTCTCGTGCCACCGTTAAATTGAAGCGCCGTGTTTCTGTCATCACCGTGGAGACCAGATGGAGGCTCAGACCGATGGAGCAACTCAAACACAGAACAATGCTCAAGCTCATTTTTCTTCTCAGCATTCCATCTGTTTTCTACATTCTGAGTGAACATTTGTGTGTAGCCTATGTGTGTTTTTTTTGTGGCCCACATATTGGCTCACCTTGCACATGTGTTGTTATTCTCGTGTGTGTGTGTTTGTTTCTGCATCTTTGCATGACCATCCAAGAGCCCATCTCCTCCAAGGGACTTCTTCTCCTATCTGCATATTCACCCTTCCTCTCACGAATCATGATAAAATGAGTCCTGAATGCATTTTGGGAGCCAGCAGAGTATATCACAGATGTCCAGTCAGCTCGGGTTACACATGAAATCTCTTGCTCCAACATGTGGACAATCTATCAGTTCTACCATCTTTTTCCTCTCATCCACTTTCTGTTTGTGTCCAAAATTTGTTCCCCTTTTCTTTCTACCTTTTATACACATCTGGTCTTTCTTGATGGTTAGCACACAAAGCCCATCTCCTGACAAACACGCACGCTAATTCAAACCGAAACCCAATTGCGTCGAAGCAGCAGATTTGTGGAGACGTGCTCCGATAGTCCCGTCCAAGATTACCGTCTTGTTTCAGCGGCGTTGAGACACATCAACAAGACAACAGCCACTAATTCCTACACAGCTGGACACGTGTGCACGTTTTTACTGTCGCTCTTTTCTTTTGTTGTTAATACCCCTTGATGCGCTTTTGGATCGCCGCAGTCCCCCTTTTTGATTTTGTTTATTTATTTGGAATGTTTTCTCGCCACCATGTGGTTCCGATTGTGTGATCTGGAACGAGGACAAAGACACGGATGAGTTGAGAAAGTCGAGAGCGGAGGGAGGGAGCGTCAGAGAGGCTAATGAGCAGCGCAGTGTGATTCTAAAGGATTGAATTCAAGATTTATATGTGATATACAGATGGAATCTGACATTACAAACCATTTTATTGTCCTTGTGTCACGTCTTGCATCAAAAGGCAAATACAGGATTACTGTAACACACCAGTGGGGCACGCTGCACTGCTTTCTCAGCCAAAAGCCCCGCTTGAGTCTTTATTACGTTCAAAACAAAGGGATTCAGCTGATAAACCACAAAAATATGTCCACACAGCTATAACCGCTCAATCTGGCCTTTGAATATGGAATTATTTATAACACACAGAGGACCAGTATTTATAAGACCTAAATGAAGCTGTTTATTATAACACATGCCGAATGTCACAGCCAGACCGCAAGTGCAAATATCTCTGTAACGTGGTTTTAATTGGGACATTTTGTCTGAGAGGGAAACAAAAGCTGTCACTGGCTGGAGAAACTCTGCATCTGACCAACATTAGAGAGGATGATGAAGATATCCTGCATGGTGTTGGGTGATAAGATGGGAGGTAGGATTACCACAGGTGGTTCTGATTTATGCTGCTCTCTGTGAGCAACACTGACCTAACTAATGCAACCTGGTCCTTTCAGTTTCTTAATCACATTTGGTGTTGCTTTGCTGCTGCTTTGATGTACATGGACGTGCTAATCTGCCACTGTCGAGTGACAACAATAAACTGCTTGCTCTGCTTGTGTGGATCATGTCGTCATGCACTCTATTGTTTTATTCCAATTTGCTTTCTCTTCAGTGGGATAAAATGAGAAAACATGTCCTCTTCCCCCTTCTCTTTACTCACTTTCTTTACATGCTTTATATACAAGAACCTATGTCATTTTGAAATGGGAATAGTGTAATACTGGTTGATTGTGTTTAGTTTGTCTACTTATACAGTTATTTTTAAATTGTTAATAAAGAAGCTCCAAATTTAAACAATGTTTCCTAAAGTGAGAAATAAATTATCAAACTGTATGATACCATATAAAACCATATCATACTGTATCAAAACATATCATACTGTATCAAACTGTATCATACCATATTATACCGTATCATACTGTATCAAACTATATCATACTGTATCAAACCGTATCATATCGTATCAAACCGTATCATACTGCATTAAACCATATCATACTGCATCAAACCATATCATACTGCATCAAACCATATCATACTGTATCAAAACATATCATACTGTATCAAACTGTATCATACCATATTATACCGTATCATACTGTATCAAACTATATCATACTGTATCAAACTGTATCATACCGTATCAAACCGTATCATACTGTATCAAACCGTATCATACTGTATCAAACCGTATCATATCGTATCAAACCGTATCATACTGCATCAAACCATATCATACTGCATCAAACCATATCATACTGTATCAAACTGTATCATACCATATCAAACCGTATCATACCGTATCAAACCGTATCATACCGTATCAAACCATATCATACTGCATCAAACCATATCATACTGTATCAAACCATATCATACTACATCAAACCATATCATACTGTATCATACCATATCAAACCGTTTCATACCGTATCAAACCGTATCATACCATATCAAACCATATCATACTGTATCAAACCATATCATACTGCATCAAACCATATCATACTGTATCAAACTGTATCATACCATATCAAACCGTTTCATACCGTATCATACCGTATCAAACCGTATCATACTGTATCAAACCATATCATACTGTATCAAACTGTATCATACCGTATCAAACCATATCATGCTGTATCATACCGTATCCAACGGTATCATACCGTATCATACCATATCATAATGTATTATACTGTATCAAACTGTATCATACCGTATCAATCTGTATCATACCTTATCATACTGTATCAAGCCGTATCATACTGTCTCATACTGTATCATACCTTATCATACTGTGTGGCTTCTTCAGATCTGCTGCAGCACAGACTGCTACAGGAGATCCTTCTTGTCTACAACTAGAACCCTCTACAATTACTCCCTAAAGAAGAACTGAGCTAGAACAACATTTAATTTCCCTTTGGGGATTAATAAAGTATTTTTGATTTGATTTGATCAAACTGTATCATACCGTAATGTGTCGTACTGTATTGCATTGTTTCTTATTGCATGTATCACACCTTAACACATCATATAAAGCAGTCTATTGTTTTGTTTTGGATCAAAACATCATATGAGCCATTATAATGTTTTGTATCATATCATGTCATTTTGTCTTGCATCATAATTATTGATAACTTTCTATTTTATTGTTCCTGCATTGAAGTAACAGTACAAACGTAACATTTTAATGTTTTAAGGCACAATTCTCCTTTCTGGACAACATTTCTACCTGACACATTCAGAAAAAACAGGGATCCTGCAGAGTCTTTTTTAACAAGCAGATGTCTTGGAGACAACTTTCTTTGCAGAAAAAACCCAAAACAAAACACCCTGCTGATTCAGCTGAGGCAGATGTTTGGATTAAACTAGAAAGTTATGACACTTTTGTATTTTTAGAACACCCAATTAATTTTCTGCTGATTTCATTTGGTCTAATTATGACTTAACCTTTGAACTCAGTTTTCACACGTATCGGTTTCTGGCTCCACAGAAGAGACAGACTGTGGGAAACAGAACTTTTTTTTTTTTTTATCCTGTCTAGGTTTGTTGTTGTGTGCACATCTGTGTTTGTTTATTTGTTTTTGCAAGTCAAGGTATTTATTTTTGTGAGCACATACTAAGAGGCTAACATCCGTGGTATTTCGTGGTGTATTTTAAGTGAGCAGTGAGTTGACTACTGGAGGTCAGGAGAGCAGGGACCCTAGCTGTACGTGTCCCCCACCCAAACAAGCTGGATAAGATCTGAATGGAGGCAGCTGGAAGCCCTCGCGATGTGACCTCCTTTCTTGGACTCTCCAACATTCGTTCTGACTGCCCTCTTTTTTCCCGTTCTCCTCGTGCGCTCCTGTTTTAGCTCCTATTGCATCTCTCCTCCCTGCATATCGTCAATCCTCAGCTCCCTCCCAGTGTCTCAACCTTTTACTCCATCCATTATCTCTATTTTCCAAACAATATCCTCATGTTTGGAGTTTCCTTGGATCATTTTTCTCCCTCCGTGTGGTGTCTCCCCTCCTGTTCTTCACTTTACTGCCTCTTCTCCATCTTCCCTGTCCTCCTCCTTTCTCCTCTCAGCAGGACCTCAGTGAAGTGGGGTCAGCGTTCAGCGTGTAATGCTATGTCTTTCCTTTGTCTCCCCGTTGCTCTTTGACTACGTTTATTAATACAGGCCTCCATAAACTGACCGATCACCTTTCATGTTTTCCCCTGGGTCACGTCCTCGACGTGACAGTAGACCCGACCTTTCAAAGGAAGGTCTCTCCACTGTAGCATAGGGGATTTTCTACTAAATGTACACAAGTGGCCATTTCATACAAATTTCTGGACTTTGTGGTTATTTCTGAAGTATTAACCAGTAATATGAAGCATTTTATATCTAAAAAACGTCAGGAAACACTGATTAACAGACTTTTCAATCTGTCTGCATTAAAATTAGGGTGGTTCCGGCTCCTTCCGTCAGGCCTTGAGCAGCAGCTCGTTCATATTCATTATTTGGATGTGCTGAACTCAGATTGGCTAACAAACTAGCCTATGAGAGCAAGGTATAATGTTTCCTGCCCCGCTGCGCATGGCAACGTCAGACGTTCTCTCTTCCTGTTTGCTACGTCTTATGCTAACAGCTTTTAGCCAGCAGCATGCTAGGCGTGGTTTCAACTGTGGGAGCTGCCGAATACTAACGAACGAAGGAGTCGTGACAAAACAAGTACAGGCCGTTCGGACTCGGGAGAACTCGGGTTTTATCACTACCTGCGTAGTTTGAGAGATAAAAACTGAAAGAGAAGTTGTTGACCTGTTTTCACACCCACTATGAAGGTAAGAACACCTGTGGAGCTAAAATATTCAACAGTAACCTCAGAAAAATAGTTTTAATGGAAGGGCCTCTTTGACAGGATTAAGCAAAAGCAAAAAACAAACAACGTCAAAAATGATCGTCCTGTTTGTGAAAAGTAGAGGTTTTCTCTCTTTTGTTTTCCTGAAAAAGAAAGCGGATTGAGAAGGATGAGCTGATGGAACATGAGAAATGCTGAAGAAACAAAACCACCACCAGCAGCATTTTCTTGAAATGATTGTTGCATATATTTAGCTCGGTTTGGATGGTAACACAAAGACAGCTGTTGTTGCCAACACACTTCCATGCCCCGTCGTTTCAACCGGACCCCTGATGTCTGTAAATAGTCTGTGCCGCTGACAGGCTGTTGAGGCGGCTCGCACAACTGAGATCTTATCTTCTGTTAATAATACTACCCAGACTTCAGGGATCTAATAACCCAAATTAACTGAACTCGCTCTCGTGTTGACTTTTGGATGTCTGCCATTGGCCCCCACCGCCATCAGGGGTGTCCGGTTATCATCTCCGACCTGCAGCCTCACAACCTCGTGACCTTTTAGTACCACTGGAGCCCCATAATCTCTCCTTCAAACCCTAAACAAATTTGGTGTGTGCAGCAGGATGTGCAGCCTCCCTAACACCCTTAACCAGCACACCCCACCAGTCCGTCCATCAACACACACCCGTCTGCTTTTCCCTCCGTGAATCGGACCCCTGGTGAGGAAGTGAAGGGTCGACGAGGTGAATGGATGCTGCAGTAATCACAACTGAACCAAGAGGGAAAAAACCCACATAAAACTCATATTTTGCTTTCTGAATGTACGTGACAGTCCGTTCTGATGTTTCTGCACAAACAGATGCCCATGAAGCAAAATGCTAAACAGTTTTATTGCTTTTCTTTTTAATCAACCCAAGTTATCTGTGAAATAATGCAGTTATTTAAGTATCTACATAACACTCTATTTGGATGTCTCATTATTCACTTGTTTATTGTGACCATATGGATGAGATTGGGATCTGATTTACTGCTCATGTAAGGACAGTGTCCTCCAGGCAGTAGACTCTTACTGCAGTAATAAACCAAACCAACAGCACATCTGCCATGTTCCCTTTTTGTCAGATTGCACATCTGTACTTGGGACAAATAGATAATACTATTTGCTACTCAGAAAATTTGTCTTTTCATTTAGTTTTTTACCAGGAGCAAATGAAGACGACGTGTCTTTTATTCCCATTTGTCAGATTTTCTGTAGTTGAAAACAGACTGCAGACATAAAAATATATGGCGTAAATGGCGTTTACTTGTATAGCGCTTTACTCGGGTCCTACGACCCCTAAAGCGCTTCACACAGTACAGTCTGTCATTCACCCATTCACACACACACTCACACGCTTGGTGATGATGAACTACACACATGTTGTAGCCACAGCTGTCCTGGAACACACACTGACAAGAGGCAAGGCTGCCAGACACCAGCGCCGCCGGACCCTCCGACCACCACCAAGCAGGCAAAGTGGGTTAAGTGTCTTGCCCAAGGACACAACGGCCAGGCGATCTTTTTTCTCTGGTAGGGCGGGGATTCGAGCCGACGACCTTCCGGTTACCAGACGACCCGCTCTACCGCCTGAGCCACGGCCGCCCCGTATATGAAAATATATAGCAAGGAGCCTCCGTCACGCAGGATTAGGACCCTGCTAAGTTCTCCAGAACCCATTAGAATGTGACTGAATCACAACAAATTTAGAAAACCTCCTTTTGTGTGACAGTAAGGATGCTGCTCTGAACACTAATCAAATTTTTTTTTTTTTTTTGCCTCTAAGACAAATTTTAAGCAGCAAATTTCAATTAAAAGTTCTTCCTCATGCGCCCATGATCACACCACTCAGCAGGTCCAGGTGTAGCGTGACCCTGACATCATGCAGGTGCTCAATGGAAGCTCAAGCCATAGCTCCATCATGGATTTGCTCCCTCATGCGCCACCTAATGATCACCGGGGTCATAAACCACCACAAGCATCTGTTACACTCAAACATTTCTCAGTACCAGCTTGAGGAACCTACAGAGACTACCGGGTCTTGATAATAAAAACAACCTTTCTTGACAACACAACAATGAACAAATGAAGGTTTATCCAGTTTGAAGGTGATCCAACAGATTAAGGAAGGAGAGGAACTAAAGAATGTTTAGAGATTTGAGTCAGGGCCATGACAGGTCCGACCTGCATGTTTAAGGGGGTCAATCAGACCCTTTACAAAAATAACAGATCAAATGACACGACTGTAGTGGCTCTGACATTGTCCCTATGTCTATCTGTCAGTCTGTCAGTATGTTGGACTGTTTACACGTCTGCCAACTGTCAGTCAACACTCCTTCAGTGTCCTACATGTGTAAAACACACACACACACCACACACACACACACTGATACTACTCTCATCTTCGACTCACGATGAAGTTAAAGCTGTTGAGGTTGGAACGCAGTACAAAAAGACTCTGAAGAGTCCGTTTAAACAAAAGAAAGCAAACAAATCCAGTGTAAACAGGTATAGAAATATGTGAACAAAGCCAAGTCTTAAAAATAGATTCACATGATGTGACAGAAACACACATTTGCCAAAAGCCCCGTGAGCGCTGTCAGTGTGTTCAAACATTGTCCAGAGAACATTACAGGCCACAGAATGAGTCCATTGTCTGTCAGTGCATGTGTTTTTCACTCCTCTTCACATAGTTATCCTACATGATCGATGTTATGGATGAAAAAAAACCCGGCCTCATGCCTCGGAGACCCGCGACACGCCCCTATCGCTCTGCTGCTTGTGATTCTATGTGGCATTTGGGCTGCTTTGTCTTTTACATTGTAGTGTCACATTTGTACTGTGTGGTGTGGCGACTGTGGTGACACGCTGGAGACAAAAGACAGGCTGAACTGGATTCTTCTTCAAAGTAAAAAAAAATCTAACGTTTCAGTGTGGATAAAATCATGTTTTACATGCACATTGTTTTCACATACACAGAAAAACTGACATGTGTGGATACTTTAGGTACTCCTGTCTCCAATTAGACCCATTCGCTGCACATGCAGCCCATGTGTGCACGGTGTGACGCTACCTTTGCTGATGGTAGTGTGTTCACATGCTGCAGACAGCTCCAGGAAAGCATCAGTAACATGCACCAAAAAAAAAAAACCTACTGAATTTGGCTGTCATAACGGACAGCAGCACGTCCTCTGAAGCAGAATGAAAGACATTCTGTCTTGAATATCTCTATAAAGTTCTTACAGTTATGGATGGGGCTGATTATTTAACAGTAATAGGCTAATGAGCTCATGTTAGAGCTGCGATCTGGGATGTTTATTTTGTATGTAGTTTTGATCATTAGCAATGATCCTGCACAGATAAATCACAGGTTTAACATGAGAACATAGAAGATATTTAGTGTTTGATTAATGCATCCAGTTAGGAGGACTCTTGTAAGGACTTAGGCAGTGTCCGAATTCAGGGTCTGCATCCTCCGGAGGATCCTTCCTACCCAGTTGAAGGAGGATGGGTCCTTCAAAGACTGCCAAAAACTGAAGTAGGTGTTTTCAAATTTGGACAGCCTTTGTTGCAGCGCTGTGATGTGGCATCCTTCATGTAAGTCCTTCAAAAGGTGCAAACCCTCAATTTGGACACAGCCTTACACTCACATCTCATCGAGCCACTGCTGCACTACCAAAATAAAAGACCATGTATGGAAAACCTGTCAACAAGCAAAAACCTTTTTTTCTTCATTAAAAACATTTAACTGAATTTTGTATTTAAAATCCAAACTGAGTTAACATGTTCTCCTTGTGCACGCATCGGGTTTCCTCCTACAGATTTAAGAAAAATACATGTTGGATTGACTGGTGAGTCTATATTAAGGTGTGTGGTCATGTGATGAACCTGTTCAGGTTAAGCCCCACCCCTCACCAAATGACTGTTATAAGCATCAGTTCTGGTTCCAGCTGTGCAGACATTAATTGTTTTGGAGATACTAAATAATACTTAATATGAATTTTATTTTATTTTTCACAGACCAGAACTGGTTCTTTTCTGCTCACTTAGTCCTCCTCTGACCCGGGCAGACCTTAACATCCCGCTCATTTCCTCTTCAGCTCTTGTTGTGTCGCTCCCCAGAGTATTTTGTGCCCACAAATCCTCAGAATGTAATCTCTCTGTTTCCCCATATAGCCCACATGTGTCATCAGAGACATGCATGTTAGCCTGGAAGCACGCTAAGTAATCCTCTCCAAATTCCTCCGATAGTTTTTAATGAAGCCACTTGCTTTATGGGGATCAGAGCAGCTGTGTTAAATTTAGGCTTCTGCAGGTGTTCTGCCACTGTCACACAGAACGCTTCATGTGTGGTGCACAGCCTGCGTAAAGTTAGCATCCCAGTGATTAAATCCAGGGAGAGATGAGCAGAAGGATCATCGCCTCCGCTGAGAGGCATGTAGCTGGTAATAGATGCATCAGTGTTGGGAAAAGAAGGACGTATAGATAGAAGCAGAGATGAACGCTTGGAGGTTTAACTGAGGACCTGGTCTGCAGACTCGTAGGGTTGTGATCCCTGACAGGTGTAGAGAATCAGCAGCATCTTTGAACATATTCGTGCAGCACAGATAGAGACAGCAGACAGAGGAAAGGGGTCGAAGAGGCAGATCACACATCAGCACTTAACCAGTGCAGCCTCCCGCTGTGTGTGTGTTACAGAGAGCAGGAAACATGTGTGCGCTCACTTTAAAGACCCATCACAACACATTTGGAGGCTAAATACCAGCTGAAGATCTCTTTTCACTTCAGTTTTGAACTTCTTTCTCGTGTTGAAATCTTCCCCTCCGCACGCCAGCAGATCACTCAGCAGATCTAGTTTATCCATTATTTTCACAGTTTTATGAATGTTGTGTGTGACTCATATTAATGAAAGCTTCACCTGCCAAACCCCAAAGAGGAAAAATAAACGACAAAGCCGGGTGTAAGACAATCTCTTTCCTGGCAATCTTTGACTCACTCATGCTGCTTCGTGTTTTTAAATCTGAATTTAAACAAAGTTTTTCTCTGTTTAATATTTGCACAAATCAAAACACAATGTATTAGATTATTTTTAACATCCATTAAAAATATTTAAAGAATCATTTTTACTTAATAAAAATTGTAGCTCTTTATTTTTGTAATTATTATTTTTGCTCTCAGTGATGATTTTATACACTTAGATATTCATATTAAACAATTATCTAAAATAAAAATAAAAACTACAATAATTAACTACAAAAACTGATTAAAAAGTACAAATTTTAGTTATTTATTAGACTTTTTTCCATTCAAATAATGTTATTGTCTATTGTTTGTCATTAGAAGACATTTATTATTATTATTATATTAATCCTGAAGTTTTTACTTTTTATATCTTTTTTTTAAATTATGGAATAATACTTTAGACATTAGTGATGGCGGAACACATTTTATTATTTATTCCTTATTAAAAACAAGCAAAAGACTTGACAAATGACAGCGACGTTTCGATCAAGAATTTAAATATTCTTTTAATTATTGCCCCAAATAATTAGCATTTTTAAATACAGTTAATTTTTCTGTGTATTTATAAAAAGATTTAAACATAAGTTTCATTTTTAAAATGTAATTGGATGTTTGTGTGAATATTCTCCTGGAGTTTAAAGCTCCTTTTAATAATGAAATAGGAATATTAATTAAAAAAACTTGGAGTGACATCCATTCAGTCCGAGCTGGACTGCTGAGTGGGGACTGGGTTGTGGTTTTGGCTGGCTGGTGCTCACGTTGTTTACATGTGGATGTTTTGGTGGAGAAAATCTGGTAAATCTTCTGTGACGTGAACCAGAATGTCTGGAATGTCGGGAATGCTGGATGCCCTTTTTAAAATGACCCTTGTTTGGCGTGTAAGTATGTGCTGAAAGAGAGAACGAGATAAGTGAGTAAACTAAAGCAACGTCCTTGAAGAGGTCTCATTTAAAAAGCTACGTTACCTTCTGAGCTAATCGAACTAACAGATATCCGTTCCCGCTCTAGTCACACAGAGCTTGTTTCATTTATAAGGTGGTTGAAGACAGATCTCATTTGGGTTTTCATTAAAACTCTAACTATAGTTGACTGTTTGGTTTTTCAGCTGTTTAACTGAAATATATCTGGACATGAGGATCAGCTTTGGACTCAGCATCATGTAACAGAGAGCAGATGTTTATTTTTTTTAACCTTTTTTTTTTTGTCAGATCGTGTTAACCTCAGTAATTTAACAGCTAATAAAACAAAGTTCAAAGAAGCACAGGGCCGGAGCTCTGGTTGTCTTGGAGCATTTAGCAGAGCAGTGTTGATATAATTTGTCCCAGTGATAAGTCTGTCTGTTATTTATGCTCCTTTCTTAGTGAATCCAGGCTTTGTGTTTAACATCCATCATGTTCTTATCAGAGCTGATGGGGGTATATTGCTTCCTGATCGATTGACTGCTTCTGGTTAAGTCAACGCACCCAATTTATTAAACAGACGACCATCGAAAAAAAAGGTTTTACTGCAACAGAAAGGACTTCAGATGAATAAATGCTGGCTGAGGGACACGGGTCACATTTAGGAACACTGAGTCTCTTTGCACTGAAGGAGTGAAGGCCATGTTTGGAGGAGGTCGGAATGCTTTTGGCCCGTTGTTGTCCCGCTGGTCCGGTGATCCTGGTGTCAGGTTGACTGTGAGCCTGAGTAGCTTGCATTCCCATGGTCCCCTCCCTAAAAACAACACCAACCAACTCAGCTTTGAGACTGGATCATCAGTTCAACAACCATTATTTTCAATTCTGTGTGTGGATCCTTCCGTTAGCAGTAACTGGATGGGAGAGGCTTGAAGACGAGGACACCTTTTCTAAAAATAAGTGCATCATTAAGGCAAAACAAATCCAGAAAAGGGGCCTGATGTGTTTTACATTTATTATTATTACTGTTCTCTTCCACAAAGAATGTCTAAGGGTGACTGTGGCTTTAAACGTGGATCGAGAAGTGTTTGAGTGCTCGAATACACAAGCTATTCTTGTCTTGCCTGCGTGAAAAGTGCCAAGCTGGTTATGTTACACTGGCAAGGGTCATGAAGGATTTGGAGGGCAAATTGTGAAGATGGATAACCTTTCATGCAGCAGCTAAATGTCACTGTCATTGTTGCTGGCTCGATGGGCTGTGTTTTTTGTTATTGCACAATTCATCATAAAACTTAAACGCCCCCATTATGGGCATAATTGTTTTGGTTTGGAGGAATGTGGGCTTGGTCTGTGTGTGGCCAGGCCTGTGATGTGAATCGAAATGCTTCACCTCCCCTCAGGGAGAGATGCCCTGCACTGTGAAAAAGTCCCTCAACATATAATGACCCTTATGGCTGCTTGCATAGAACAGTTCATAGGGACTTTAGTTATTCTCTGATGTTGTTGCAGTTGATTGACTAGAAAAGGAGCAGAGAGCAGAAGGTGCACAGATTCATCGGGTATTCTCTCTAAACCTTAAACATTTGTTTGAAATAGTTTAATCAGTTCCTGCTGGAAAAACAAGCAAGGCCAGGAGGACATAAAAAATCTGCCATAAGGTGGAAGGACTTTGCAGGATCTTGGTGAGGTCTTTGTAGGGTCTTTGTGAAGGCTTTGCAGGGTCTTGGTAAGGTCTGTACAGGGTCTCATTGAGGTCTTTGCAGGGTCTTGGTAAGGTCTTTACAGGGTCTCGTTGAGGTCTTTGCAGGGTCTTGGTAAGGTCTTTACAGGGTCTCGTTGAGGTCTTTGCAGGGTCATGGTAAGGTCTTTACAGGGTCTCATTGAGGTCTTTGCAGGGTCTTGGTAAGGTCTTTACAGGGTCTCGTTGAGGTCTTTACAGGGTCTTGTTGAGGTTTTTGCAGGGTCTTGTTGAAGTCTTTGTAGAGTCTTGTTGAGGTCTTTGCAGGGTCTTGTTGAAGTCTTTGTAGAGTCTTGTTGAGATCTTTGCAGAGTCTTGTTGAGGTCTTTGAAGGATCTTGATGAGGTCTTTGCAGGGTCTTGTTGAGGTCTTTTCAGGGTCTTGACGAGGTCTTTGCAGGGTCTTGTTGAGGTCTTTGCAGGGTCTTGGTGAGGTCTTTACAGGGTCTTGTTGAGGTTTTTGCAGGGTCTTGATGAGGTCTTTGCAGAGTCTTGTTGAGGTCTTTACAGGGTCTAGTTGAGGTCTTTGCAGGGTCTTGGTAAGGTCTTTACAGGGTCTCGTTGAGGTCTTTACAGGGTCTTGTTGAGGTTTTTGCAGGGTCTTGTTGAAGTCTTTGTAGAGTCTTGTTGAGGTCTTTGCAGGGTCTTGTTGAAGTCTTTGTAGAGTCTTGTTGAGATCTTTGCAGAGTCTTGTTGAGGTCTTTGAAGGATCTTGATGAGGTCTTTGCAGGGTCTTGTTGAGGTCTTTTCAGGGTCTTGACGAGGTCTTTGCAGGGTCTTGTTGAGGTCTTTGCAGGGTCTTGATGAGGTCTTTGCAGGGTCTTGTTGAGGTCTTTACAGGGTCTAGTTGAGGTCTTTGCAGGGTCTTGGTAAGGTCTTTACAGGGTCTTGTTGAGGTTTTTGCAGGGTCTTGTTGAAGTCTTTGTAGAGTCTTGGTGGGGTCTTTGCAGGGTCTTGTTGAGATCTTTGCAGAGTCTTGTTGAGGTCTTTGAAGGATCTTGTTAAGGTCTTTGCAGGGTCTTGATGAGGTCTTTGCAGGGTCTTGTTGAGGTCTTTTCAGGGTCTTGACGAGGTCTTTGCAGGGTCTTGTTGAGGTCTTTGCAGGGTCTTGACGAGGTCTTCAGTTCGGTATTCAATGCACATTAAAGGCTCCTCTGTGAGATACAGCATGACAGGTCTACAGTAGTTTTGAACACTCATAAAACTTTCCAAGCTGGATTTACGAGGTTTATTATCATGGTTGAAGTGCATTGGGGTCCTGGACTGTCTTGGCAGTGTATCCATGATGTGGGGCTCAAGCACATGGGCACAGCTTAGTCATGCAGACTGACTATGTTGGCGTGGGGCCACACCGAGGTGTGTCAGTCAGAGGAGTTGTGTGGAACTTCACTGCTGTTGTATAGAGCTTTATGGGGTGGGGGCATGCAGTAGAGCATCAAAGGGCAATCTATTTGGCAGCAGTGTCATGATTGTCTTCACACTGAAGGAAGATTTACAAATGAGTTGCCATTCAGCTGCGTTGTTTTGTGTACATCGCTGAGCGTAACTGGGTCGTCATCCTGCGTGAAGGAGGCCAAAAGAAGATTCTGTCACTAGTTTACGTTCTAGTTCCATCTCCAAATAAATTGCACGTAGTAAGTAATTATGAGCCGACTGACGATTTCAACACCACAGTGATAACAAGCAGCTCGCAGATGTTTGTCATGAAGCCTGTGGCTGGGAAAATCTGGCTAACAAAGTTAACAAGCTCTTAAGTTTTCAATTGTCCTGAATAACAAATAAAGTAAAGAATTTCAAATTCTGCTCAGATCCCTCCACTTTGTAACCCACTACCTCTATCAAAGTTTATTTTCTGTAAGAATCAGATTCATGATGACTGTCGAGACTCAGTTAAAAAAAAAATGAAGAAATTAGGAATCTTGAAAATCCCATTAGGTAATTTTAGTAAATTTAGTTGTTTGCTGCAGGAAGAAATATAAAAAAACTAACTTTTTCAGATGTTCTATATTATCATATTGTTCTTTAGTTTTATATGTTTAAAAACACACCTAAACATAACAATAGATTGAGTTTGACAAACAAGTTCTGTAAGTTAAAGTCCAATCTGACAGGGAAAATAGTCTCCAAATATATACACTATAATCTCCTGTTTGAGTTGTGTTTGCACAGGCTACAGTGGCCAACCTTTTTCAGAAAATGACATGCCTAAATCCAAGCTAAATATTTGGTTTTGTAGAGATTTATGTCTTCAGGAGAGATGTGGTGTGTGTGTTTGCAACTGTGCCACAGACGTCGATGAGAGACGCCTCGTGTTTTTGGCCTTTTTCACAGAATGCAGCGACAGGAAGCAAAATATTCCGATTTGTTTGGCCTGCGCTGTCGTTGAGTTTTTTGAGTAGCCTGACTGACCTGTGCTGATTTATAGGTTGCAGAAGCAGAAAACTTTTCGAAGGAAATCCCAAACCATTACCTCGGTGTGGCCTGGCATGTTGCAGTAAAGTGTGCAGAGTGTGTTTGGCATGCAGTCGCCCTCTGATGCCTATCACTGTGATTAGAAGTGTCATTAGTTCCAGCTCTGCCAGCTCCAGTAGAGCCTGAAAAAACATGTTTATCTACAGACACATAGGAGTGTACACACACATTCACCCCCCTACACACACACACACACACACACACACATACACAATCTCTGCTTTCATTTCTAATTTAACCTCTACAAAAAAAGGTCCTCACACTACAATTGCATGATTCATAACACAGGCAAACGGAAATTAAATCCTTATAATGTGATTTCTGAACATATTTGTGTCCCCACCACATAAAGGACTCACACATACACATACCTACACACACACACATAGAACAGACAGGAAATCAAACCGTACCACTCTCCCTCTCTGTTTGTCTGTGTTTGTCTTGTTGTCCCTGTGTTGCTATGTGTTTTCCATGCTGTCTCTGTTTATCTTTACCATGTGTTTATAATTTATGAGTGGCTAAAAAGGGATTTAAAAACTATTCATTTAAGGACTTCTTTACTAAACACTGTTTCTTTTTTACGGTGTTAATGTCTTCAGTATGGCGTACCGGCTGGCACTGCTACAAGGTTAGATTTGTGAACTTTTTTTGCTGGATAAGCAGATGTTTGTGTAAACACTCCCACTGTCCCAGATGGGACTTCAAATGACTCTCAATGGACAAAAAGTTAAAAAAAAAAAAAAACATGTCCTTGAGTGCTTTTATTTGAGGAGTTATGGATCCAGATTGTGTGTGATGAGTCATTTAGCTCAGAGCTTCATACACTTTGGACTTAAGTTAAATTTATTAAAGGTTTTCGACCCTTTCATCTAGTTAAATCTATCTAACAGGTTTGTGTTTTTTGTAGTTAGAATGTAATGTCTCTCTGTTTACGGTGGAATGTGTTTGAAGTACTTTTAGGAGTCCTTCCTCTGCTCCTCATCCTCCCTCCTTGCTTCTCCTCTGCCACCCTTCCAATCCTGTCTTCTCCCCTTGTCAGGTTACTCAATGGCTCAGAAACCTCCATATGTCACTCTTTAAGTGCTTCTTTTACCCTGACCCTTCCCCTTCTGCAGTCCATCTTCACCTTATAGCAACACTGTCCTCCATCCCAGCAGGAGTTTTCATGCATCATCACAGACTGTAGAACCATTTGACATAGCTGGTCTAATTTTTGTTGTTGTTGTTTGTTCCTGTAACTTTTTACAGTTCTTAAATGACTGTGATTTTTGGGCTATTGAGTGCATTTAATACAAGTCACACCCACTAAGTTTAAAAAGAAAGAGATTTGTACATACAGTATATCACTTGTCTATAAGCTGCAGGTGTCCATGTTGTAGCATGAGATATTTACAAAGAAAGATTTTTTTTAACCTTTAAAGAGGCCATTTCATACAAATTTCAGGACTTTGTGGTTATTTTTTAAGTATTAACCAGCAATATGAAAAATTTTATATCTAAAAAACATCAGGAAACACTGATTAACAGACCTTTCAATCTGTCTGCACCAAAATTTGGGTGGTTCCGGCTCGTTCCGTCAGGCTGCTTCGTCAGCAGCTCGTTTATATTCATCATTCGAATTTGCTGGACTCTGATTGGCTAACAAACTAGCCTATGAGAGCAAGGTATACTGTTTCCTGCCCCGCTGCGCATGGCAACGTCAGATGTCATCTCTTCCTGTTTGTTACATCTTATGCTAACAGCCTTTAGCCAGCAGCATGCTAGGTGTGGTTTCAACTGCGGGAGCTGCCAAAAACTAACGAACAAAGGAGTTGTGACAAAACAGATACAGGCCGTTCGAACTCGGGTGTTATCACCACCTGCGTAGTTTGAGAGATTAAAACTGAAAGAGAAGTTGTTGACCTGTTTTCACACCCACTATGAAGGTAAAAACACCTGTGGAGCTAAAATATTAAACAGAAACTTCAGAAAAAAACATTTTTAATGGAAGGGCCTCTTTAAGTAAATTTGTATAAGTAACAAACACAAATATATTATACAAATGTTAATTTTTGAACAGTTCCTGTAACATGACTGGTAAAAAAATTAAAAATACTAACCTACAAGGAAAAATCCTTGATCCTTATCTTCATCTTCCTCCCGAGCACTAAGTTCACATGCAGCGGCTCCATTTCCTCCTTCCAACAGCTAGATCAATCATCCTTAACCCGAAACTTGCATCATGTGCATTTCTTCGTGTTTTCCATGATTAAGGCATCCATAAATTAGCTGCATCATTGTTTAAGTTGCAGTGTTCAAAGCTCGTGAAAAAGTAGCGGTTTATAATCCGGAAGTTACGGCACATTTCTTGTTTTTGAGTTTTTTTTAGCTTTAAACGAATTCGCTGAGGAAATCAAAGACTCTTTCCATCCATTTATTTCTTTATACAGTCGATCCTGTTCAAAGTTGCTGTTATCTAGAAAGGTTGCTAGTTCATCACATAGCTAATGTAGGAGCTACATAACTAGTGTTCTGCCATGATCTGTCTTTCTCTGTACATGTGCAACATATGTGCAACACAATGATCTGTCATATGTCTTGGCTCCTATATCTTTTCAAACTTGACTTTAAAAATCAAACCAAAGAGCTAAAACTGGTCCTCCATTGGAAATGTTGGTGGATGTCACATGATAAGTGTTGCCTGATCACGTTTATCCGGCTGTGGAAAAGAACACATGAAGGTCCTTATAATGAACATTTCTTATAACTGTTTGGTCCAAAAACACCAGACATGTTTTGGCTTAAAGGATCTTCTTGTATATTGGTTATAGCTCAGTCCTGGTTCACTCTGTATATTCATTAAGCTGAACTTTTCAAAAGCATCATCTTCTCAGGATAATGGATCCTGACTTACTTTGATAACATTAAGATAGTAAATAAAACACTTCGTAACATTATTATTATTAACACTTGTTCACTCACTCTGTAGTAGACCGAATAGTGAGTGGGTGAGTGACAAATGAGTAAACAACTCTCGCTAATTCAAACAGAAGGATGTGTGAAAAGTACATTTGTTCACTTTTGTAAGTATGTGTGTGTACAAATGGTCGAGACATCCCTCTTGAGCATTATTAGGTCAGTAAACCACAAATTAAGGATTCTCAGTTCAAAGACTAATAAATAAGCTTTTGTTTTGCTGAACAGTTGGAGCCATAAACAATGAAAACAGTTTCCATCATGCCAGGATTTAAGCTATCAATTGTTGACAAAAGACTGAAAACGAAAGCAGTCGGCTTCTCTTATTGGCAGCTACACACGTTTTAGTTGTTGTGAAATTTAGCTTGTGATAAATCGAGCTCTTAATGCACTCAGCAGCATAATGTTTCTTTAAAAGTGCCCTTTTCAAACAGTTTTAGCCGAGGACTTTCCAGTTGGATTTCTGGAAAAAAAAAACATTTAACACATCTTGTTATTGTGAAGCTCCTGACCATCAACCAAATCTTCAAGTAGAACTCCTCCATCTTTATCAACATATCTATCCTCCTAGCTATGTGTTGAGTTCTAACTGCTTTCTGATGTTAAGCCAGAGGAACTCTACTGACCTTTGAACCTGCACCCCTCTACAAAAAAGGGTCAATGCCAAGACTGGAAACATCAGTCTTCTGCTGAAGCTACCCCACACATGCCTAAAACTACATGTCACTCTACTTTGAACAATTAGAGTTAGAAATCGAAGCAGAGAATTGCAACACATTCATCTCTCCAGCCATTATTGAAGTTAACTACAGATATAATTCAGCATTGTTTGACAGAAGGAGACATTCCTCCTCATCCAGACTGAAGGAGAGGGTGCGTGAGAGGAGTGATGGATGAAACCCAAGTTGGTCGAGTCTGACAGAATAAAATGTTGGTGCTTTGAATCTCTTACATAATCATCACGTTAAAGGGAGACTTGTGTGAGTGCAGATATTCTTTCTGAAAGCCCAAAGCAGTAAACCAATGGCTTTTGTCATCATTTCTTACAATAAATAACAATACATGTTCAGTGAAATAAACACAAGACTGATTCAAAATCTGTACCTCTATATATTCCTTTAGGGATATTTAGCTGTAAAAGTTTCTGCTGTACACCTTTTGGTATCTTTCGCTTCTTTTCCTGCCATTTACTCAATTGTAGCTTTTCCCCAAAGGGAGACGTGAGTTGACCAGTCCAAGCTGCTTCGTTTCATATAATCTGAGCTTCCTGGTGGGTGATAAGTGATGGAGCGGGGCCTGATGGTCAGGGTCGATGGGGAACAGCCCCTGACGGGTCAAAGGACATGTCAGGGGTCATGTGTGAGGAAGATGAAGAGTCTTAGCTACTCGAGGACAACACAGATGGCGATGTGGGGGTGTGTGATGAGAGCAGGAACGTAGTCCAGGCCAAAGCGAGGGAACTTCTTGCCTCCATCTATAATCAGATACTGTGAAAGTGTAACTCTGCTGGGGTAACTTACACACTAATGAAGAACTCTTCAGGCTCAAACACCCCACTCAAGGCATAATAATCAAAGGGAAACACTGTCTGACCGAGACAATTAGGAGGTTTGTTTTGCTGACATTCAGCCATTAATCTCTCATGGAGCTCAAGGCAGAAAAATCCTCATTAGATTACAGAAAAGTGCACTTATTTGGGCAGGCTGTTTATTTAGCACGAAATTCAGAGAGTCTATATAATTAGTGTCACACACACTTTTTTGTTTTGCTCTGAGCTCGCCTTAAAGTGCCCTCAGTATTTGTCTGCAGGTGTAACTAATTAGGCAGCATCAGCATTAACTCAGCACATGTGTGTGAAAAAGAAAGAAAGTGAGAAAATAAGTTTAAGATGAGTTAGTGGAGCACATACATGTGCGTGCCCATGTGTGCTCCTGACTGACTGTTCAAGACTTTTAGCTTTTGTATGTGCAGAGGATCAGATGAGCTAGCCCTTTAGCTATAGGGTGGGTCCTAGCTTAAGTCCTACAAAATATTTGAGGTCTGATCTGCTCTGTTACCTAAACCCCCTTTTCCCCCAGTGTATTATGTTTTAGAAAAGTTGTGTTGAGTTTAGGGAGTTGCAAAAATAAAGGAACATAAGGGCTTTCCCTCTGAGTCTCATCGTGGTGCATGTTTGTTAGTGTGTGTGTCGCATTAGCAAGGTATGCTAATGACCGTCTGGCTTCTTCCCACAATAAAAATCCAATCTCTTTTTAGACAAGCATTTTTTATTCAAAGGGAAATTGACTTTAGAGATAAGATCGGCACATTTGCATACAGGTGGCAAAAGAAAAGAACATTTAAATATTTGCACTGAGAAGGAAAATCAGTTGTACTTAAGGGTAAAGTTTTTTGGTTATTCTTACTCCATTTATCTGATGATCCTGATAGTCTCTTATCACAGATTTTAGCCTAAGGATAGCAGTCATGTACTTGGCAGGGAAGGAGCATTGTTACTCTTTCCCAATTTGCTGATTCGTTTTTGCTATCGAGTGTGTGACCGATATTTATTCAGTGCATGACAGGCAGGGAATTTATCCGAAAAAAGTTACTTTAAATCAAGGAAGAGGCTTGCAATTCAACAAGATAACCATTTTTAATATATCATACATGTCATGGTGTTCACATACAGATTAAGTTACACAGATAGAACACTTGTGGCACTGTTGGTAACTGGGTCATGCAATGCATTGTGGTTGATTTTGTGTCATGTGCTAAACAATGCAGAACTCGACTGATGGGCAAACATAATCTGCCATCGGAGGGCCCCTTCCATGCCCTGAACCAGATGCGTGTCTGGTGCGCGGTTGGACAGTAGTTCTGCACAGCATTGCCTCTGGGGCTCGGCGCGAGCATTCGCCCCGGGTTGCAAACCATGGGTAGCGAGCCCGATCTGCCCTGCCTGTCCCAGTCAACTGAACCAACGGATCACTGCCCTTCTGCCCACAATCTGGATGGGGGAAGCAGTCCCCAGCTCTGCCACAGTCCTTCCGGAGATTACAATGTTTCTCACGCCCTGCGGACTAGTAAGTCCAGCTACCGAGGCGTGAGCAGCTGCAGCAGCAGTTACACCGAGAGTGTGAGGTGCGGGTGTGCAGCCGGCTCAGCCTGCACCTGTCCCTGCCCAGTCTCCCTAGACCCAGAGGGCTACCTTATTGATCCTGCCAGTAGCATAACTGTCTCAAAGATTAAGTCATACAAGTCTAAGTACACATGGGCTGTACAGTGAAACTGTGAATGGCTCATTAAATCTGTTCTGGTTCCTTTGATCTCTCAACCAGTACTGTGGCAATTCTTGAGCTAATGCATACAGACGACCTTCGGGGATATGGTATTTATCAGACCCAAAACCCACGTGAGATACCTTAGTGTGGGGGACTTAGTCATTGTAGGGCCCCCTAGTTTATCTGTTACATGTAGCTGAAGCTTGGCTGCTGAACAGACACCTGGATCTCTGGTGGTAGACCAAGTGGGACAGAGTCTATCACTGGTAATGAGTGGTACTAATCCCCGGAACAAGGTTTAGCTATCGGATCCAGACCAACACAAGGTGCCCGCAAGTGTGAAGGACTTAGCCTTAGACACAAAGTTACCCACAATGCATTGCGCCAGGCCAGTTACCGTTGTCTTCAATTGGACTGTCCTATCTGTGGTTCACATGTATACCAGCTTCTTCTTATATTTTTTAACATGAAAACCCAGCACTTGTATAAAAAGCAGTGACTCCTAGTGGCAAACAATTAACTACTTATCATAACATCCTCCTTTCTTAGAGAGAACACTCAACACACAACAGCCTATCCAAAATATAACTGTGCATTTATGTTTTCATCTGCTTAGGCCAACATTTACACTAACTGTGAGCAACATGCTCTTAAATCTGCAAGAAAACTTTCCTTAAATTTAATTTAGTAGTATGCAATGGCATGTTAGCTAAGACAATACCACTTCATAGATTAGTGCAAGGAATCTCAAGTCTACAGTCCTGAACTTGCAACTTCTTGATCAGTTGAACAGATTTTGGTTGAAGTTTTTTGTTTCTCTTGGCCACTTCTTTCACTTCCCAAGAAAAGATAATTCATTATTTTGATTAATTAACATTTAAAATAATCCCATGACCTAAACCCCCTTTCTCTGAAAGTATTCTGAAAAAACTAGTTCCATTTATTTCATGAAGAATTTCTGAGATTTTAAAATATTAAGTATTTCAAAATTAAAGAAGTTTAACAGTGCAGTTGAACATTTCCACTAGCCTGTGACTTGTATTGTGTCTTCAGGTTGTCTGCAAAGATCACGCAGAAAATTAATTCAACAAATCAAACATTAAATCTGCACATACTATGAAAACAAAGAGACACTGCTGGGATTTAAACCCAGGATATCCTGTTTACTAGATAGGCACCTTGCTAAACCATAGTACCATACCTCATACGAGGTCAGTTGGGTGTTAGTGACAGTTAGAGGTGCTCATGAATGTCAGTTCAAACACTTTTTATACTCTTATTGATACCTCATGTTTCAGTTACATTTTCAGCATTCTTTCTTTTGGATTTCCATATTTTATCTCCATCTGCAAATTTCCAGATGCAAACAGTTTCCAGTGTATACTGGAGATACTTTAAATAAAAAAGCACTTTAATTTAAGGTGGCCCTTCAAAAGTGGAAACATATTGAACATTAACTCAGTGCAGTGGTCAGGGATGCACTCTGGCTTTTTTTTCAGTGAACACCATCTGAAACTCAAATCAATATCTCATGTTTTTTGTATAGATTGTTGCGACACATGGAACATGCTACAGAAACTCTTCCAGCTTTGAAATATTAACCTTATCTTTCAAAGTCAAAACTACCTGCTCCTGCAAATGTATATCAAAACAGCACCCTTTATTTCTTAATTTAACATAGAATTGTTTTATTCAGGGTTTTATCGAGTAGTAAAGAATCTGTTTTGAAATGGAGTATAAAACGTGAGCAACTTTTTTGGAAATATTAATCTAAATCTTGCAAAACCAACAGAATAATTAGTGTTCGCTTAAAATCATCCGGTTTAAGGTAAGAGTTTGGATACAGTTTAAATAGTGACAATTTAAAACACCTTGTTGTGACAACTTCTTCTTGGATTCCGGTTGTGATACAACAAAATACTGTAATTTAATGCAAAATAATTTCTAAGTCTTTTTGCCACAGTAAATTTAGCATTTCACAATCATTTACATAAAATTCTGTAGTTATTTATAAGTATTAGCTGTATCTCCACTTCTGTTTTACCCCCAATCCAAATCTCTGAATGTTTCTGCCAGAATATCCTTGTAATGTCAGTAAAAGTTTATAAAATGGTGTTTGCATGAACCCTTATGACATCTTCGAGACTAGCGCTGTTTTAAAGCAGTACAAAATAACTTTTAAAACTTTGAGCTACAGTTTTGAAAGTGGATACTCACCAAAAACATGTTCAGCTTCATATCAGACACTCTGTGCACCTCCGATAGCTTTACAATAGACTAAATAACTTCAGTTATTTGGGTCGCAGCTGGAAGTGGTGTTCTGATGATTTATGCTGCCCTGATGAAAAATGCCACCATAGTACGAAATG
The DNA here is from genome assembly GCA_006937955.1 of Pachypanchax playfairii. NCBI lineage: Eukaryota > Metazoa > Chordata > Actinopteri > Cyprinodontiformes > Aplocheilidae > Pachypanchax > Pachypanchax playfairii. The sequence goes on along the minus strand of SSNP01000056.1, from coordinate 1,588,750 downwards.
ACAACTTATTTCATAATATTCTTGTTAATGGCGAGTGTGTCCTGTTAATTATTTATATAAAAACCCTCGGGGTCCTTATCGATCACTGTTGGATTCTTCTCCTCTGGGTGTGTCCAAACATTTTTGCCTGTCGCTCTGACGATGCAAAGAAAGTAAAAATAACATCATATTTACTGTTCCTGTCCTGGGAGAATTTATTTGATAGGTAAACTGTATTTATGAAAAAATATAGAAACAAAAATAAACAATAAATCTGTTTATTGAGGTCACATGTGGAATGGCACATGTGCAGAAGGAATTGGTAGCACATCTCAACGGGTAGTATATTTCTGCATAACACTGTTCCAGCAATGGCTGTCTGAGACACGGCCGCGGAAAAGTTATTTAGTACTGCTTTAAGACAGCAGAAATTAGCACTTAGCTCATCTATTTGATCAGAAATAAAGTCTGTTTCTCTAAACTAAGGCATTTAAAGATCTTTCCACAGCAGGTAAGATATTATTTGTCCAGAGCCCTTCTACAGAACCCAACTTCAAAAGATCAGTACTATCCCTTTAAACTTGATTAACCTCACCACAGAACCACCACTTCCAAACAAACAGAACTCCCTCGACAGGCTGCATCAGAAGTAACCGTGGAGACTTCTGGCAGCACTTAAAACTCTTCTGTGGTTTTCCTGGCACAATCTGTTGTTGTAGAAATGATGTCGAGACTGGAAGAAAAGACTATAAACTATTTACAGATCTTCTTCATCCTAATTCAAACACATTGGATATTATAAATGTTTACCTGTGATCTGTTTTTAGTGGCAGCTTCACATTATACACACTTAAACACATTTGGTTTTCTGCTGGCACTGTTACTCTCTCTCTCACACATGTATATACAAACACTCGGTACTCGAGTGAATATGTGTCCATGAGTCATCTGGTATTCCTCTTGTTGATGGGTACATACCTGTCACAGCTTATGGAAACAAAGAGCAGGTGGGAGTTATGTTTAACTGTTCACAATTAGCTTAAAGCTGCTATCCTTAATTTGCCTAACAAATTAGCTTAACATATTTTTTTTCATGTCCATTAAAAACGTTTTAACATATATGGAGAAAAATATGTTGTGAAGATTAAAAAAAAGACGAAAAAAAAAATTAAGTGGTTCCCCTGTATTTGTCTAAAAACATCAACCAATCAAATGGTTCGGCCCGAAAGGAATGACTGGACAGTTTCTCCAGTCATACGGACTTCCGCATTTATTTGGCTTCTGTGCTCCTAAAAAACTGAGACATATTACCGCAGCACACCACTGCTGGGAGTGTTCGCCGCTCTACCATGTCACAGCAGGAGAAACAGCCGCCGGCTGGTTCCACGTCAGGTTCAGGACAAAGTAACAATTAATGTCAGTTGTTCGTTGTTATATTGTTTTCACTTACCGGTGATTCCGCCATGTTACGGTACTTGAATGAACTGCAGACCAGTGTCTTGCACTCTGTCGTCTTCTGGGGCTGTGCGTGTTTCCAAACCTGGGGGGCGTGGCTTAGGAATTTTACCAGACGGGAGGGGCTGAGAGTTCCGTGACTTTGTTGACAGTCTAAGCTAGACAATCTGAAATCAGGTATATCAGCTTTAAAAGCAGTTCCGTGGATAATAAGCTACAAACTCTTGAACTGTTTTCAGACAGAAGTTCCGGAATACTTGTGGACAATTCCATTCGGACTTTAAGCGGAGTTGTCTTTTCAAAGACCTCACTTTTTTTCTGGAACATTTCCTGATTGTCTGAAAGCAAACACATACAACATAAAGGATGCTCTTGTTACTAGGTCTTCAGCCACAAAAGTTCTGGAAAAGATTATCTGGACAGACTCCGGAAGGTTGTTTTCAGACTAAAAAGCGAAACGGACAAGTACGGAACATTACGGTTTTTCATGGCCTGTCTGAAAGGGACTTTAGAAACTTTTCAAATATTAAAGGTTGGATATGGAACATGAGCACCACAGTGACATCTAGTGTGTGGATGTTGTACTTGCAATAGAACAAGGTTTCCAGCCGCCGGGATGCCAGGTTTGACATTTCCACATGCGTTTTGATGCCATAAAGATTTTTTATTTGGGTCCATCTATTGTAGCTTCACCTAAACTCACTCTGGTTTTTGATCTTCTCTGGTCGCTCCTCATCTGAGAAGGATAACGAAATCTCCGGGGCTCAGAAGCAGCTGCTTGACTGGCCGACTCCGCCATTTTCTACAGTACTAGCCTCAAACTATTTACCTTATTAGACAAACTGCAATGGTGCCACTATTGGCTGGTAGATGTAAACATAATACCAACGTTGTGCCCGTCAAAATCAATATTTTATTATATTTTAATTGAAATACAAGTTTTAAAGGAAATACTGTACTTTCATTATGCACTACTCTAAACACTATGTGGAGGTATTATTTTAATAAAAATAGCTTTTTATGAAAATGTTCCATATTCAACCTTTAATACTCAGTCAATCCCAATTTTTTCAATCAGAAATCCATAGTTTTAGAGTCTCCTCTAATGTTCAGGGTCCTCAAAAAGGACAGAGATATTGATTTAATTGACACTTCAGATTGTTGTATTTCAAGAAACTAAACTGTAAAACTCAGGATACAGAATCATTTAAAGATACACACGTACTGTTGATTTATTCTTTCTCTATCAAAGAGTTTTGAAGAATTTGATAGCACCTTGAAAAACTTGATCAGTCTTTTTTATTAAAAAAAATGAAACTCTTAGGATAATGGTTCCAAAAATCAATACAGTATTTAACTAAATTACAAACAGCATCTTTATGTGATGGTCTAATGGATATGAAGCACAAAAATAATTATTTTTCTCTACTTGTTGTATTCATTCACAGCAGATGAAAGACTTTTTTGCCACCAACATATTAGTTTTTCATTTTCTGAAAGATTCACTTTCTTGGTCTGTGTTTTAACCTCCCATTCGTTCAACATGTAGGCGATTACCATCTTCTGTAATTATGGGCTAATCAATTATATTTATTGCTTGGAACAGAACAAAAAGGTCTGTAAATGATCATTTCTTCTGCTCTGATATGACCAGAGTCTGCTCATAGTTAGTGGTACAAATAAAATCATGCCCTTTCCAACAACCGCTTCCATAAAAGTCCTCAAAAGTTAAATTATCCTAATAAACAGCACATGGTTTCTGTTTTCCAAAAACATCTCGGACTGGTTTCTGTACTCTGGTTTGTTTCTCAAACTAACAGCAAAGATGGACACATGCAGTAAATGTCCTCCCATACGTGGGGTTAGCTTTGAATTATGGGATGGTTGTTTGGAAACCATATTTGTGTTCAAGTTACACGAGAAGAGATGAGATAAAGTTAGTGGGTAATGTAATGTCATGCTACTCAAAAAGTATAGATGGAAGTAGAGTCCATACCCACGGACAGAGAGACGGAGAGCCGACTGCTCGGAGAACAGCCTGGGGTCCCCTCAGTGGGCCTCATTAGTGAACAGGAAAGCTATGTCACATGTGCTGGTCCTGCTTTGCACAAGGTGCTTTCCACTTTTCCTTCATGTTTACAGTTATTTCTTAATACGTCTTCATATTTTCTGGTTTTGATAAAACATGTTCTTTGAAACATAGACTAGCCTTTATTTTTAATAAAACTTCCTCCCTGCTGCGAGTTCATTTGCAGAACTTATGAACCATCGTCTGACTGTAAACATCAGCTCTGCCTCTCCGTGATGATCCTCCGCCGCCTGCGAGCCCACCAGCGAGGAGATCGACGCAGCTCGACGTCCGTCTGGTGGCCTCTGTAATGAAGCTCAGTCGGGGCGGCTGGAAATGAAACGACTGCACCAGTTTCCCACAGTGAACCGCTGCGCCAGCTTTTTCATTTCCAAATTGTCTATTGTCTTCTCTCTCTTTGGTTCTTCAGAACTCATTAAATTGAGGGACTTTGCCGAATGCTGGCAGGAGAACTTGCACAACATCCATCTGCATGAAGTCCACTTCGAGACTCTGTGTCTCAGTCGCAGGCTGAAATAGGATGTAGATTTATGAATATTTCTGTTCTGAATAGCTGGCAGCACACTCAGAGGAGAGACTTCTTGTTTTAGTTGGATCCTCTTGCTGACTCTCGTCCCACTCCCACAGCTCCCAACCCCCCCCCCCCCGTCCTCTAACCATCTAACCATGTGACCCTCAATCCTACGATTGCTGTTATCAGTTAATAATAACATGCTTAAAGCGGACATATTAGTAAATATCGTCCTTTTTATGCTCTTAGAAGTTCATATTTTATTGTTTCAAATACTTGCCGCAATATCAGGGATTCATATACAAAGACATCACTTGTTCAGTCTAGAGAAGAAGAAAATAAATAGTTTTCACAGTTTAAATTGATTCCATACAAGAAATGTATGAAATCTCTGTCACATAGTGAAATATGACTCAATATTTCTTTTAACTGGTGAAGATGTGCTGGACTTCTTAAGTCATTTTCTCTCTTTCTCTTTTCAATGATCCTGACATTTACCCTGCAGAACGTTCTCTCCCAAACAGCCTGAAAACTTTTGGAATTTGGAGTAAACTCCCAGTTGCTTGACTCCCATCTCTAAAACCCCATGATTAAGAGCCGCGTTGGTTATATACCATCACGCTGCCTTACGGTGAAAACTTTCCTACCAGACAAAGGCAGGGTGACCCTGAGGGATGGACGGCTTTCATGAGGTTAAGCTACACTTACAAGGTGCGACTCTGTGTGTGAAAACTTGGGTTTTATGGTCTTCCTGCCTCCTGCCATCAAGTTGATCTGACATCATGTTCCCAAAGGACGCACAGAGTCAGCTCACGCTGAGGAGGTGAATACACATCAATCCAGGCTTATTGTTATTTGGATGCTCATTTCCTGCTTCTCCCACCTCTCTGCTTTGCCTTTAAACACATTCAAACATACTAAGAACATGTTCAGGCACCAGAGGGAAGGAGATTAAGAAGTTAGCTGAAGGTAAAGGCTCTAAAGTCTTTACCTCCCTGGGATTCCTGGTCAGGATGCAGCGTTGGATGTGAATATGTGTAGGACAAAGCGGGGCTTGTATGTTGCGGGTGTGCAGCTGCGAGGGTCACAGAGCGTTTGAGCTCCTAATCAGAGCGCTTACAACTGGGGTTAGAAGGTCACTGGGTGACTCAGGGTTTTGATTGGACCCCTGGGAACCTGACTCAGCTTGAAGGCACAGAGGCAGGGTGGCAGCCCAGGGGCACAACATCACGACATGGCTGATTTCTTTTGGTCAGTGGGCCCAGCTTGGTTTGACACACACTCAACACACATTTGATTGTCCACCACACACAGACAATAGCCAGAGGTTAGTGATGATAAGGCAGGAAGAGGCTACTGTTTGTCTAATCCAGCTATTATTCATTCAATCTGGAGACCTGGAGGCTAAATCGGGTTATCAGTCATCTAAATGTGACGTTTTCAGCTCTGGAGAGTTCTGATGACCTTTTAAACAGGAGCTGGAGGTCTGCGTGTCAGTGTTTTGTGCATTTGTCACTGTAACAAGTTTTTTTATAAATACCGTTGAATTTTCAGGCGTTGGATGAATCAGAAATTGCCACTGGAAACTTGAATAACAGGTTTCTTGTTCACATTTACAGCACTCCAACGTTCAGGGACTTTTACTGCTGGCATCTGATGGTGATTTGTGACGGTCCTTTTTTTCAGGGTGTTCTGGGAAACAAAAACCGAATCCTTTTTCAGCACGATTATATTGGATGTATCCTGCCTGAAACAGGCCCCCTGATGTTGAGCCATGTGCAACTAACATCAGGAGAAAAAACTGAAATGTCAACAACCAGTATGTCTGAAACAACATCCAAGGCTAAAGTATGAACTGTTTGGCCTGAAGTCAGAGAGTAAAAAGTCATGGCATCATCTTCCTGTACGGACAAAGGCATTTATTATCTCTTACAAGGGATTTGAAAAGGGCAGCTCATTTGCTTATATATGTACAAAAAATACTGTGGGATGGAAAATATCTGGTTTAAAACTTTTAGACAGACCTATGAAATTGCCAAGAATGCAAACTGAAATGACTAAAACTCAAAGATAAAACAAATTCAGTATCTTTAATGTAATTTTATGGTGAAATGTTTGCAGATGAACATCTAAATAAGCCTGATATATTTTGTAAATAAGTCGCTTGGACTAAAGTTGTTTGGTTTGCATCAGTGCATGTCAATGAGACGACAATGTATCAGCTGCTATTGTGAAAAAAGAACCTGCACAAGCTGTGAAATGTGTCAGATATGATGTAAAAAGGGGATAGTTGAGATCTTTTGAAGTGGTTTTCTGTGAAAAAGTTATGAAACATTGTTGTATTGCCTGCAGTAAATAGTTTCTGAATTGCCTCGATTTGGAGAAACAGATTTCTGACCAGAAAAACTCAAATTTTCAAAATTTCACTGTTGTTCATACAAACACTATTTTCTAAAGTTTAGCTCACTGCTATTTTTATATAATGCAATTATTTTGGCAAAAATATTATGATATATCTAAAAAAAATCGCCCCAGGCTGCACTACTGGCCATAGCAGCTAGCTAGCAGATGCTATTTACCCTGTCAAATAATCATACAGTTTCGTGTAAATAAGAATTAATGTGGATGATATTTTGAAAACATTTATTCTGCCATATTTATTTCATTACACAGTTAATTAAAATTCTGCAAAATTTCTGTAGTTTTTTGCAGTGGAAGTGGTGCTAGCTAAATGTAGCACTTCCAGTTTAGCCTGTTGTAGTTCTGGTTAGAATTTTATGATATTTCTGCTGGAATAACCATGTCATGCAAAACTGAACACAGTGCTAAGGTTTATAGAAAAGTCTTTGGATTAAACATTGAAACATTTTGGGGTATTCTATTTTTTTTTTAAGATGGTTAAAATCCACTATAATGTTGTCGCTACTTGGACTAGCTGGTTACCCTCATTAGAATGTTCCTTTTAAACTTTTCTAAAAAAAAATTAATTTCTCAAACCCTTTCCACAGAAACTAAATTCAAAACATCTAAACTAATTTAAAGGTGGTAAAGACGATTTTGCCCCGAATGAGAAGCTCAACGGCTGTTTCGAGTAGTGCGCATGCGTTGTAGCCCCCCTCCCTCCCTCTTCCCTCAACGGAAGAAACTCCTACGTGACTTGCGTAGTTGTGTTTACTATCAGCATTGCTGGAGTTTTTTGTGGAACTACTACAACTTTGTTTCTTCAAACATCTCAGAGTCATCAATGGAAAAAGGCTGTTTATTGTTACTCAGTACAAGTGCTGCTAGTGCTGAAATGCTAGCTAGCGTGGATCACTAAAGCCTGATGCTGCACACTGCTCAGCTTTTTCCCTGTTCATGTCAGACCCGTCTTTCTCCGTGCTCCACAAGAGTTTCTGCTCATCTGTTCATTCTGAGCTATTTTTTCGCCATGGGTAAGTAAATAACATAAAAAAACAATTGAAGAGAGCTTGTTTTAGTTACTCCTGCTTTTAATTTGACATCGTTCATCTTGTCTTCAACTCTTTCTCTAACTCTTTTCCCGTTTGTTTAGACACCCAAAAATCCCACCCCCCTCAATGCAGTTAAGTCATGTAGGTGTATTGTGTTTATTTTCATCTCTATAGTCTGTTTAGATACACAATTAGGATCGCATTTGTCAATCACGGTATTTTATTTTGAAGAATTGATTTTGTTTTTGACCAGATTGTCTCGTGCCTTGGTGTTATTTCCTGCCAGAATTGACAAGGAATGCTTTTGCGGCTCGCGCAAAAAGTAGACCAGACGCCGAAATGATCACTTCACAGTGCTCCATGTCTGATGTGAACTACATCATATAGGTTAACAAGGGCGCCGAATGGAAGCGGTCTCTGTTCCGCTCCGCTTCAGTGTTAACTAGCCCTGAGGCCTAAGCAAACTACGTAGTACATACAGAAATATGATTGACAATCTAGTAGCCAATAGATAACGAAACTGGTTCGTTATCTATTGGCTACTTTATTTCAAGCCCCACCAGGTCTATGATTTATGAATATTATTACTTTATCTTTTGGAAACCATAAGTACAAGTTGATAAAATGATTTGAAAGTAAATTTGACATCTAAATTTGCTACAAAATCCTCTTTACCATCTTTAATATCATTGAACTTTTGGATTTATTGTTTCTTTATTTGCTTAAATTTGGTTAAAATTAAAATTGCATATTACCTAAACATTTTGAAAATTAAGAAATTACCATCTCAAAATCAAACCATTCAGCATCAACATGGATTTTCCGATTTACAGAATTGTTATCTAGCATCATAACATTTTTTGCACTCAAGCTGTTGAAATTGCAACTGAAAGCTGACAAAGTGCTGCAGAGAGCAACAGTTGCTGTAATCACATTCATCCCTGTGAAGACTGTGATGTAGAATACATCTGTGAAGGCCTAATGGGTTTGTCTGGCTTTAAATCACACATCTGCCTTTTTTTCCATCTAAGCTTTTAAAAGTTCAAGAAGAGAACTATAAATTGAAATATGAAAGAAGTGAAGGTGAAGGCGAGGCCATTGCAGGAGCAGTCGCTCAGCACCGGCTGCTTTTTCTCCATCAGTCTGACTTTTGCTGGGCGGACAGCTGCATTCAGATGCAGTTTCAGTTAAATCCAAAAAGTGACACACATACTTATGTTGCACATTTGTCCATATTTTTGCCGAGTGACATGCTCTAATCCTGTCGTATCATCATGTATATCCTTCAACATGCAGCATTAAATCCACATCATGTTTCTTAGCGATGCTGAACATCTGTATCATCTCAGTAGACAGATGTTTTGCAAAACAAATCTTTTAGGATTGTTTTTTTTCTACAAGGCACAACATGTTTGAATGTTTACAGGCGCCTGTTTACTCAAACTTGAACGAAAGCGGTTGAAAAAGGCTCACCAAAGATAAATTGACCTTTTGGATGAGGATGACGGCATACTGGGTTGCTAAGAAAAAGATGCTTCCTGGAGTTGAATTTAAAATGGCAAACATTTTCTTCTGATTTAATGGACTCAGCTGTTGGGCTAATGAAAACACTCTCTCTTTCCCGTGACTCTGAAGTGAAAATGTTTGCTTGCTGCCTCCTCATATTTTCCAGGGTGTCGTTTGTCGTCTCCATGTTTCGTATTCAGGAATGCTGCTAGCATGTTGTATACATGTTTATACCCATGTTAAATGGTGCATATTGACAAGACTCCCACGAGGGATGGAGTGGTGATAGTGAATTCCAGAGTGTTTTAAAAATAGCATGGCTTTGAATACCTTCATTAAAAACTAACCTTTTCATTTTATTGTCTAATAAAAGTGTCTTTAATGACTTCACCCTTGTTAATGATCCAAACCAGATCTATCAGAAAGAGAACATGATGCTGACGCTACCTCACCTTGTAGTAAGGCTTTGATCAGAGCAGAGCCTGAAGAGATGGACGCTACTCGATTAAACAAAGAAAAGATTCAACAGTCTCTTACAGCAAAGATAAAAGATGTGTAGAGAGTTGCAGCATGGTAGAACAAACAGAACCAGAGCTTGTTGGTTATTGGAGATGAGGATTATCTTGCTTTTACTCTGCAGTCCCTTACTTCAACCAAATGAGGTTAAAATTACTTACTAAAATGTTTTTAAATTATGTAATATTGTTATTCTGCTGTGCATTTCAATTTAATTCAGTTTTATACAGTATATAAATTAGGGATGTTCTGATCAAGATTTTTTTTAGTGGAGCTAACGTGGCAACATTCTCAACACATTATCCACCGAACCAATTAGAAAAAGCTTACCGCGAAGAAAATATACGCATCGAGGGTTTTATAAGTCCTCATCTTCTGTTAACATTCACATTTTCACACACATTGCGGTCGGTCTTCATGGAAACGCGTCCCCTCTTAAAATGGCGGCTGCGGGTTGCGAGGGAAACTGTCCCGGATACTGACGTCACACGAAAAGGTGTATATGCGTTAAAAACTAATAAGAATGTCCGAGTCCTGATCGGGAGGTTCCGATCCGGACATCCCTAATATAAAGCACTAGTTCATAACAAAAGTCATAAGGCACTCTACAGAAATGGGAAGTCAAATTCATATCAATACTCCAGATTCACATTTAGTTAAATAAAAAAAGCTGCAGTTAATTGTAAATAGTACCAGATTTAGGTAGTTATGAATGCTAATTAGTAAATAGTTTTCTGTCAAATGAACCTGCTGATTGGGTTGAATCATCATTTCCACACAATCCTTCCTCCTGAGCAGCAGGGGGCAACAGTGATGAATGGACAGGATGAGCGTCCTGCTGCCTCGACCGATCAGGGTCCGAGCTGACAGAAAGGAGACAAACAGGTGGATTTGGACCAGTCGTCATGTCATAGCAGCAATAACAATCAATACAAAAAGTAAAGAGAGACAGCAGAGTGAAGAAATGTGGTCAGTATGTCCTCCAGCAGACTGAGAGTGTAACAGCATAACTAAAGGGATGGATCATTAACTGTAGGATTGACTAAAGAGGAAAGTTTTACTTCTAGTTTTAATAGTACCCAGAATGTCTTCTTCATGGATGAAAACTGGAAGCTGGTTCTAGGAGCCTGATAACTAAAAGCTCTTCCTCCCGTTCTATTTTTAGAAACTCTAGGAACTACAAGCAGACCTGCAGTCGGAGAGTGAAGTTGTCTGTCAGGAAAATAACAAAAATTAATAAAAACAACTTTCTTTAGTTCCTGGTTGAATTTTTCAGTATTTAACGCAGGGTTTTGATGCACTCCTACATCACGTTTAAATCTATGAGGCCTTTTATTCCGAAAAAAAAAACAAATCTCCCGCAGTAATAAAACAACGTAACAAGCAGAGGGTAACATCATATACTGGGGTATAATTTGAGAAAAGTATTTTAAAAAACTGGATCATGTCCAAGTCAAATCAAGACACGAGAGTTTTAAACATTTTGATGAAAACCACATTGGTCAGTTTCACACGTTCTCTCTGGACGTTCGATTAAAGGCGTCGGACTCCTTGATGTTTGATCACTCGAACGCACTTTTCAATAAAAAGAGTTAGAGCGACTGCAAATGAACATGTGATCTTTTAAAATCATGAATGGAATTAGAAGAAATACCATTCAAACAGCTGCTTTGTGTTACTCCTTCAATCATTAAAGTTTGCTTCTAAGATCATTAGATTTTTCTATAATAATTTTGGCTCTTTGCAGGCTTTAAAACACAGCTTGTGGCTATATAATCCGGGGGGGGTTGATGATAAAACTGCAGTACTCTGATTTAAGTCTGCCAGGTTGGACTGCAGGGTGTCAGTGCAGAAAGATTAGCGGCCTTCCGCTCGCTCAGTGGGCTTTGTTAGTTTTAGGTCTTAGCATTGTCACGACAAAACGACTCTATTATTCAGCACCGGATGACCCACAAATTGAAGCGGTAGCTGGGCAGAAAAGATGGAGTACAGAGTAGAACGTCCTGATAAGTGATTTATTTAAATAAATATTACAGTCTGATTAGTGGATATACTTTGATCTAATAACCACTGATTAATTGATAACAATTAACGCTGTGATGCAGCGTCATGTTAAAAAAGCCTCCGAGCAGCAGCGTGTGTGTGTGTGACCTCTGCTCAGCCCTGAGATGAAAGACAGACCTCCCCTCAGTGTTTTGGTTCTGTATCAGCTTTGTTTTTTCAGGAGGCATGAAGAGTCAGTGAAAGATCTCAAGCCAGTCTGCTCTGTTTAAAAAAAAGAGAGAGAGAGAGAGGGCAGTAAGGCGAGAGGGGGGTGATGGAAGAGGGTGGGCAGGAGAGACTTCCCTGCCAGGCGATGCCAGATGTGTGACTTGGCTTTTCACTGCATGTGTGATAAGAGTGACAGCTGACTCCCGACATGATGCAAATGAGAACTCGCATTTCTGCAAAGAAAGGAGGAAAAAAAATGTACAAATCTGTGGAAGATGTTTGAGAGATGACAGAGAGGAGGGATGGGCAAAACGTCAAACGGACAATTCAAAGAGAGAAAATGGGATTTGAGAGAGTGACAGATTTTCTGGTATTCGTCTGTAGCTCACATGTGCAGCTCTTTTCTCACAGTGTGTACCAACCATAACCAGCCGCTCACTCAACACAAGTTCCATCCCTCCTTCCATCACAAACAGACGGTGTAATGAAACCAGCCTGTGTCACAGTGACTTCACTCAGGCTTTTCTGCCGCTCTCCTCCTCAGTGGTTTCTGTTTGTTTAAATCTTTGGTAATTTATTAAGCATGTTGTGTTTTATCAGGGTACAGAGTCCTGATAAAAGCTGCTCCAGATTAAACAAAAGGTTTCTAAGGGTTTTTTAAAGGCTTAAACTTCATCCTTAAGCTTGAAGCAACGAGCTAACAGCTCAGGATGTTCGTAATCTGCCCCTCTGGGAAAGAAAAACTTTCATCTGTGTTGTTTTAGCCATCTGAGGAGAAGGAAGGGATCCATCACTTCATCAGTTCATTCTGTAGCTCCTGTAATGCAAGCTGACGTCAGGAGGTACTTTTAGGCATGTTAGGTTAATTGGCTAAATAGTCTAAATTGTTCAGGTGTGAATGATTGTTTGTGGCCATGTGATGGACCAGCGACATGTCCTGCAATCCCTCACAGGAACGTTTGTGTATAGAAATGAGATGGATGGGAATGGTTTGTATAAGAACTGAGAGTTGTGCAAGAAACAAATAGGCCTTAAAAGAGAGAACGGAGAAAAAAAAAAAAAAGAGCAATTGCAGAAAGAAAACTTGCAGAAACCAGATGATTTTACAGGAACATAACTCAGAGTTTTAAATCACAATCAGCGCTCTGATCCCGTACTGTACAGATCAATCAAATCGTGTTCTGATGAATAACATCTACTGAAAGTATCAGATGTGACGGTGAAAGAGCCCAAGAGAATGTTTTCATTTATGGGATTTAGTAATCATTGCGTTGAGTTGCTTCAGTTACAGTGAATTGGCCGCGCGGCTCTGCAGTCGCAGCGGGACCACCGCAAACACGAGGCTCCTGTACGAACACTCACATCAGTTCCCTTCATTCATTACCCCTCAATAATTACCTGAACTTCCTTCTAAATGATTCATCCAACTACAACAAAACACTCATTTATAAATCACATTAAAGCAACTTGAATTTCCTCCTCTGACATCAATGATCCAACTCAAAGATGTGACAAAAGAGGATCTTTTGTTACTGTTAGACTGGAAGCAGAGCTGTGATGTGTGTGTGTGTGTTTGGAGCTATAAAGCAGCTCTAATAAGAACAGTATGGCTCCGGCTGCATTAAGAGAAAGCTGAAGTGGACTGAACGCTCACCTGCTATCAGCTGAACTGCATTATGAATCTAAGCTAACGACAAAGCAAGTGGAGGGTTTAAAATAAATCATTTAATGGTAATCGCTTTTTTTATTTGATGCGTTTCTTTGCATTTCATTCCTTTGGCGGTCTTTAAAAAATTTATGGAAACCAATAAAATGTGCATAAATGAGGTTAAGTGACTCGTATATTTAAACCATTTTTCTTTTTTTTGGAGAATTTCTTTTTTTACTGGAAGAATCAAAAAGGCAAAAGCAGTCTGGTGAGACAGGGTGGCCTTGATGTCCTGCACGTGTCTGAGTGATTTACAGCTAAACTATTCGTTTTATATCAAATGAAAAGCAAAAGATAAAGAAATTGTTCAATTTACAAGTTGAATTTGTCATATTACACGATATTTAACTGGATGTCATGCTAACACGTATGTTCGAGTAGCTCTGGTCAATTGTTTTATATATATAATATATATGTACATGACCAACCAGATTCTAAAATAAACAAGTGTTTAAAAATACATATATTTATACTTTTTGGCAAACATGTGTTTTTATTCTTGTATTTTACAATAAATCAAATGAAAAAGTTTGCAGATCTTTTTTATAGTTGCATGGAAAACAGATAAAACAGCACTGAGAGGAAAAATGTATTTGAAACAAACTTCCTCATTCATGAAAAATTATGTCAAATAGTTTCTATAGAACTTTTAATGGGACTCTGAAAGAGACGAAAAAAAAATTCTTATATGACGTTTCTCTAGTGTCCCTTCAGGGGCTCCGTAATATTCCAGTTCACATGAGAGACACTCGAAAACTTTTAAAATGACACTCGCATTGTGAAATTTTACTTCACTTACTTTTCTTGAGGTTCAGATCTGTTTCATGTTTCAGGAAGTTTAATATTTACTGTTCTGTAGTCAGTCTCTATAATAGTAAGAGTAGTAACACCAGAAATAAATGAACTTTTTTTTTGGGGGGGGGGTTCAATGTTTACCGTGTGCATGACAGATATTTTAATTTTTTCTTTTTACTTACTGTTCTTTACAGGAAGATTTTGGCCATGTTGAAGTGTATTTCTGTGTAAAAGTAATAATATCTTACAGTACTTTACTTGATGAAGTAATATACTGATCTATAGTATAGTTTGCATGCTTTTATTAAAAATGAGAGCTCCATAAAAACCTTTAGTTTGCTCTTGTTAGAGCAGCTGAGTGTGGATGTTGTGGTGCGTTTAAGGCCATTATTTTAACAGAATTGGGAACTTTGTTTCTGGATTTTGCAGGTATTTAATTAAATCCTGTTCCAGCGGGTGAAACACAAACCCAAAGTATGATCGATCCACTCCTGCGCTCAACATAATGAGAAATTTCTTTTATTCACACATTTGTATTTTTAGCAACCTGAACTTGTCATGTGGGCTAAAGTGATTTTTTTTTTCCATGGAAGTAAAATCAGTTGACAAAGCTGGAAAATAAAGGAGGATGAAGGAAAACGGAGGAGAGAGAGAGAAAGTGAGACGGCTCTAGAGCAAAAAGTCTGAGCCAATCTTCTCGGGCTGTTTAGAGATGTGAAGTGATGTTTACGGTCAGGTTATTATCTACAGGTGGAGACGCTGACATCACCGTCTTCTCCACATCGCCGCGTGTGAGTAAATTCCTCGCTTTAACAAACCTCGTCACTATGAGAAGGTGTCTTTTTTACCGAAGAATAACTTTCTTCTTCAATAGCCAATAAATCAGTCACAGACAGCAGTTGGGTTTTATTCTGGCCATTAAAGTGCCAGTGTTCCTGATTAATGAATAATCTCTCATGTAAAGTGCTTTGAGGCAGTGTTTATGAGGTGACGGAGGCTTCACCAAAACAAGAGAAAAGGTTTTAGATATGCTTTCCACATGGTTCTGTTGGGTCGTGTGTCAGTGGGAAAGAGAGGCTGATGTAAAACGCAGCTTCTCACCTGCTCGGCTGCCAGAAGGCTCCCTCTGGTGTCCAGATTAATAAAGAGATGCCTGAACTCTGATACTCTGCCTTCAGACAAATGAGCTGACAGATCTAACAGATCCACTCACAGTTTGTGTGTCTTTGTCAGAACATTCCTGTATCACTTACAGTCCAGACTTTCTGAACAGGCTGGTCTCATGGACCACCTACACTAAAACCACAATCCTCATTTGGGGAAATTAGCATAGCTTTCTTATTTGGGTGAATCAGGGGATGATCACCTCATAAAAGTAGAAAGTAGGGATGATTTTTCCACTTGGGTACGTTTATGATGATGGGAGTATTTGGAGAGCTGCGTATTATGGCTTGGCTCAGGAATGTGAAATAAACCCATTCTCACTTACAACAAAAACCTTCTCTAAGTGGTCTTTTTTTAAAGATTTTGATGAATCGGTGTCTTTTTATTACTAAAACAGTATGTGGTGGTACGTCGTGTTCTGGCTGTATAAACGTTTGGCTTCACAGTTTCAAAGTTTTTTTTGAGGATTAAGGTTTAGATTGGGGATTAGTAATACAAAAATCAATAGCAGGTGAGCTACAGGGAAACTAGGGTCATTTCTCAATATGTATACTTGTGTGGACTTGTGTACTCGCGTACTTAAGAAACTTAATCAACGTTGGACCAAGTACTGTTCCAATTCTAAGTGCACTTCAAGGCAAGTACAAGGCAACAAAGCCTCCTTCTGCGTACTTGGGCCAGCAAGGTATCCCAGAATGCCTCAAAAACCTTTTTACCTAAAAAAAATAATGTTTGTGTCGAACGTATTTTCTTTTTAATTTCTTTCACTTGTATACTAAGACAGTATGTTCATTTGTGTATTTCATGTCAGTTTTTAATAGTAGCATAAAGCAACATTTGTTGCCGTGACAACGCAGTACAGTTCTGTTCCAAATGCCATCCTTGTACTCCCGTACTCAGTTGAACAGACTTTCTAGTGTAGGCTACTTGCCAAAAACGTACAAGTATGCAAGAATGTACTTGTGTACTTGAGTATTGAGAAAGGACCACGGACTTGATGAGATCCAGTATGGTGGTAATGCGGATGATGACAGGTGGTCACAATGTCACTAGGGGTGTTGGATCAGATCTGACTCTAATGCTGGGCAGACACTCTGCGATTTCAAGGGGATTTCGCCACGATTTTGCCGTCGCAGACCACGCTGCGTCATCGTGGAAACATCATAGCATCGGGATGACGGGTTGGGAGGTCGTAAGCCGTACAGTGTGAGAACACTCACGAGGAAGGATTAATTGCTGCTACGTTCTAACGATAATGCTGCGACCTCCCGATCAAACTTCTGGCATGTCAGAAATTTTCGCCGTAGCTCGTACAGTGTGAGCGGTGTTACGCCACGATTCTACTTTCGCACCTGCGCAGAAGACACCAGTGGAACAACATTAGCTGGCTAATGCTAACGTGAAACCATCATAGCTACTGTAAAACAATATATAGTTTAATATTAACGTTACCTCAAGCTCCTGATGAAGGATGGACATCCCATACCGACCACGTCTCCTCAGCCATTCACGTACCCAAATCCTTATCTTTTTTTTTTTGTTTCAGTGCACAAGACAGAGCACACAACTGCAACAACTTTCTGCCTGCTCGCCATCTTGTTGTCAGGCACGCTGTGGTTATCATAGGAACTAGGAACCTTTGTTTTTTGTTGTTCACACTCGAGCACGTCGTGCCGTCACACGCCGACTGGTAGTCGTGGTTGTCAATAATCGTGGCTGACAGCAGTCGTACAGTATGAGTACACATGTCTTAGGGTCAAATAGAGTACGAGTGACAAACCCGGTCGTGCAGTGGGAGCATTTCCCACGACAGTCAGATTTCTAAAATCGCACAGTGTCCACCCAGCATAACCTAAACTAAGGTTAACTATGGATCGTTTGAAGAAATTACCAGGCTGGTTATTTAGGTACTTTGCTGAAAATATTTTGCAAAAAGTTGATAATCGGGGGGGAATTTTCTTCCATCTGTTTACAAGGAGCGTGAAAATGAAAACCTATGCTGGTACGAGCCACTAGGGGGCGCTTGTTTTGGCTTCAACTTCTACGCTCGGTGCTGAAAGGCTACGTGTCAAAGTGTCACTGGACAAGATACTGAACCCACAACTGCCCCAGGGCGACTGTAGTCTAATCAGGAAGGAGTTTTTCCTCTGATCAGAAGACCAGGGTTTGATCCTGAATCCTGGCAGTGTGTTCAAAGTATCTTTGGGCAGGATACTGAACTCTGGAACTGCCCACAGGGTCGTACAAAAATGGCTGCCCTCTGCTCCTCACCTCACAGTGAGGATGGATTAAATGCAGAAACAGAATTTCCTGAGAAGAATCAATAAAATATATATTATTATTATTATTAGTAGTAGTAATAATAATAATAATAATAAATAGGAAAATAAAAACCCATGATGGAATAACTTTAACTGAAAAACAATACATGAATATTAGACATTACATTTTGAACCATAAGGGGCTTCATGGAAGAAGATCCAGGAGGCTTGACTATTGACAGAAAACACTAACATGGATAGGAACATGCAAGTAAATGAGCTCTAGTTTCTGTAAGAAAAACCTTTGAACTAAAGAGACAAAACTAGAGCTTTTGTTGACATTGAAAATGAATCAAAAGATAAGAACACATCACCTGTTGTGAAACACGGAGGGTTTAGTTTGGGGGGGGCTGCGTTGTTGCATCTGGTTTAGGAGATGTCTTGAATCTTCCAGCGTAAAATGAAATCTCAAGCCTATTGAGGGATTCTAGAGTGAAATGTTCAGTCCGCTGTCAGAAAGCTTGGTCTCAGTCTTTCAGAAGCCCTGATCTAAATCCTGTTAACATCTGTAGAAGGAGCTGAAACACGTAGTCTGGTTGACTCCTTCAAACCTGAGACATCTGTAGCAGATTGCTCATGATGAGTGAGCAGCAATACCTGTCATCAGGTGCAGACGTCTTCATGATAGGTACTGAAATCACTTGAATTCAGGGATCGACTCAACTAGTTGTACAACAAAAATAGAAAATTAAGGGTTCAATCATTTTTGTTCAGGTCAGTTTCAAAAGTTTGTTTAAAAGTTATCCCGTTTAATCCCATTTCAAAAGACGTCTCTGATTTCTCTTTCTGCATCTGAAGAAATATTTTGGAGCCACTGTTGAAGCAGGTCTGACATTTCTAACCAGATTGAAACAGTAAATAAAACCTGTAGTCAGAGGCAAAGCCATTGCAGAGACTCTCTCGGCTGACATGCAGAAGTTTTGGACTCCATGAAGACGTGTGAATCAGAAAACAACTCCTTCTGTTTAAAACCTGTTAACATACGATCACTGTCCTCATGAGTTATTTGTCTAACTAGCTGGTTTAGTTAACATCTCCTACAAAAAAGCCACTCTCTTGACTTCAGAACAAGGAAAAGTTTAAGATTTGTGTCTGAGGGTGGTTGAAACCAGTTTTAGTGTTTTGATGTACATGAAGCGTGAAGGTACATGCGTGTGGTTTGAGGTTTGTGAGATGATTGAGTGAAGTGTTGATACTTTGATCGACGGCTGTGTTTGTTGCTGGTGACTTGCATCAAACATACAAACCCTCAAATACAAGCCTCATGTTTGACTGTAGTTTTCTGTTTGCTTACAGACATCCTGAATTCACCTACCATTAACCCTTGTTGTTTTCTTTTTCTCTCCCTCCATGTTTCCCTGGTGATTCACCTTCATCCCTCCTGAAAATCAGGTAAGTGTTTCTAGTTTTTCCTAACTTTCCTTCCTAGTTTTACTTTCTGTGTCATCCTCTCTGTGACTCAGTGAAGCGCTTCACTGTGTCACAGAGAGGACAACACAGTGAAGCGCTTCACTGTCAGGACATACAGGTTGGGAGTTTGAATGATTTCTTTTGACCGGGGTTATAAACAGCTGTATATTCTGCTCATACTGACAGTGTGCCTGTAAATACTATTAATCACCGTCTTGTTTTGGCTCTCTTCAAGCCGACATGTGGAAGTGATTTCAGGGGGTTTAAACTCTCTTCAGCTCATGGTTTCTCATTGTGTGCTTTCGGCGTGTTTGTGTGTTTTTCCTCATTTTCTGTTTAAGTCTGAGTTGTTTACAGAGTGACTCCGCAGTTATTTACTTCTTCTAAAAATACTTCTTCCTCTTTCCTGGATTGACTCGGGAAATGACAGACGTGTTTGGTTAAAACATTTATAAGAGGGACTTTTGCTGTTTTGAACAGTAACAGTCATCGTTGAAATGCATTCATGGTGTCTGCTGGTGGGGGTTTAACTGACTGGGTAAAAGACTGTCGAGTGACTCGTTCATGACACACACGCGTATCAGGACTTTCACAGCGTACAGTAATGATTGTGTTTATCACGTCATCGCCAGATTCAGCATCGGTTTCCCTCCCTTTTATGCAGGAGATAAATGTAATCGTGTACATCTGTGTTTTTATTGAGTCTGATCATGAACATCAGATAGAGGACTCCTCAGTGAGTCACAGTATGTGTCTGACACTGGAACTGAACTGCTGACTGCCAGCTGTCCACACCATCCCGCGCACGTTTTCAGACATGAAACGAGCTGCAAGTGGTTGGTTTGTTCTGTAACGATGCAGGATGTAAATTAGACCAAATAAATAGTTTGAATTTAAAGTTTATTTAGATGTGTGTTTACATTGAGTTAGAATCAGTGCAGGCCTTGTGAACACTTTCTGTTTAAAGTCGTCACTCAGAGTGAAAACAGGTTTAATAAATGTGTAGAACTAAAGTTTTAGTTGTAAATAATTTCCTTGTGTCTTAGTTCAAAGTGAAATTTTTATTCAGAAAAAATTTTTTTGTTTGAGTTGTTGCTCTTATTATAAAATTTTTAGTTATTCCAGCGAAGCAGTTCTTCTTTTTGAGTCCACTGATGAATAACTTCTAGATATACTGAGAAAATAAGTCTGATCCACATCAGGCGTGTTGTCATGGTAAACGTGATAAACACCTAGTGATTAACAATTTTTTTCTTTTCCTGATCTGAAATCTGTTGTTCTATAAATCTTCTCTAAATGATTATAATCTCTGACGAAGCTGCTTGTCAGTGGAGGACAGTCCACACCTCAGAAGGACCTGGTCTTACAGATGTGTTCTGAGGAGGGGGTGAGGTTGGTGGTGTGTGTGTGTCGAGGGGGGTTTGGGCTCTTTAATGTGCCGGAGCAGCTTCATGCTGGAATGCTCTACACAAACAAGTGCAGACGGCCTGAGAGGCTGCGTGCGCGGTCAGGAGCAGGAGAATGAATGTAAGGATGTGCATATCTCTGATTCTTGTGCCAAACATAGCCCTGGATTCATATGGACCCTTGTACTGACCACAAACTCACTCTGTGGTCTTCAGAGAAAATAGGCCCACTCGGCTCCAAACAGAGAGGCTCAGATTTCCACTTCTTTTTTTTTTTTTTTACGTCAAGCTCTGCTAGACATTTATCTTTTCTTTTTGAATGACACTAGTGTTACTGAACACACATTTCACAATCCTTTTACCTCCATTTGTTCGACCACAGAGAACTTCTTTAGGCTTATATTTCCTTTGCTCTCTGTTGTTTTGACTACTCTCACTTCACATTGTGTTATAAAGTAATACATTTCTGGTTGAGTTGTCTTGCTGGAATTTCAAACTCAATACCAGTGTCCAAGAAAATGGCTGATATTCGATACTCGGTTTGATAGCGTGGGGGCTAGAAAAATTCAAATCAACTTTTTCCACTCGTGGCCGAGGCTCACCCACTAAACGACATCCAAACTTACTGATTTTTGTCCTTTTTGGCAGCAATTCAGAAAATATGTCATATTAGATTACTAACCTTCTGTTTTATTTGTAATAAAATATGCCAGTTATACTGTGTTTTATCCATACAGTTCTACATTTGATATTTGTTTCTAAGAGCTCCACTGCTTTAACAGGATTAGTACGTTCATCTAAAATTATGAAGGTAAATTTGTGTCTTTTATTATTCAATCAAAAAAATGGTTTCTTCATTCAAAAAGTATATTTTCAAATAAAAAAATGTCACTTCAATCCAAAAAACATTTTCAATCAAAGAAAAAAAGTGTTTGAAACAATGCATTTGAACACTGTTTTTCTTTGATTGAAACTGCTTTTTTTGATAGAAGTGAAGTTTTTTTTTGTTTGAATCGATGCTTTTGATTGAAGGAATGTGGTTTTGTGTTTGGGCCATATTATGAGTAGGACAATTGTGTCTTCATTATTCAATCAAAAAAAAAAGGTTGCTTCAAACAAAAAATATTATTTTCATTTTAAAAAATCACTTCAATCAAAAAGGAAAAACCTTTTCAATCATAGAAAAAAGTTTTTACTGCCAAAAAATATTTGAGACTCAAAAAATGGAATTTCAACACTTTTTTTAATTGGAATGTTTTCTTTGATTGAAATAATCTTTTTTTTTTGTTGCTGCACTATAACCTTTACGAGTCATCTGCCCTCTAGAGGAGGATAAAAGTACTACATGTACAAATTTATTGGACAATTTTATTATTATTACATTATCATTTAACTACATGATAAAATAGATGATTTATTACAGATTTATTATGTAATAAATAGTGAAATAAAAAAAATAATGACACAGGCAGCAACATGAAATCAGGTAGTGTTTTTATTTAAATGCTAATAAAGTTTGATGTGATATAAAAGAAATAAATTTGTAATTAGATTCTATAAAATCTGCTCCTAACAACATTTTGGGCAGTGATAAGACGCCAACAACTAGAGTTGATTTAAATTTCCTTTATTCTGTTAAAAGTTGGCAAATATGTGACCGATTCTGGTTTTGGAAATCCAATAGCAGATCTGTAAACAGGCGTTCTGGAGTGTATTATTTTTCTGTGTGTTTCGCATTGCAGTTTTTGTTATGCTGAGAGCGCTGCCATTTGTTGTTGTTTTACTTCACCCTCATCAAATGGCTACAACCACCACCATCTCTGTCAGCCATGTTTACATTGTAGTGTAAACATCTCATAAAGCGAGGCGAATCGTGCCACAATAAAAAAAAAAAAAAGGAAATAAAAAGTCAGGCAGGGAAAAGAAAAAGCCTACATTTCTTTTATTAAATAAGAGGAAATGTGTCAGTGATTTGGTCTCTTGTGTTGTTTGAAAAGGTCTCGCCATCTGTTTTTTCGTGCTTGATGGCGACCACGTTGATGGATTTACATGCCAAGCAGTTAAAACAGAATCTGAGTGAAGAACATCGACCAAGAGAAAAAAAAAAGATGGAAGGAGCTAGTTAGACGTTTGCTTTTACCTAATACCTTAATTCATCTTATAAACAATAAATTAAGCTGGTTGATGATTTCATGAATCCTCTACAGGGAGGTAAAAGCAACCAAAGCAGGGAGCCGAAATTAAAAAATACCGTCTCGTTTCTTTATTGCTTATATCTTTTTCCAAGACTAACCCGAGACCAGCTGCAGTAGCTTTTATTTCGACATAAAAAGAATTTGCTACAGTGGAATAATGTGCAGTAAAAATGAATTTTCTACACTACACGAATACAGTCCAGTGATATTTGATGTTTTCTTACTCCTAAATTAATCTCATATAAAAGCAGATGCTAATAATAAATCCTAATAAAAACTGTCTGGGGTCAAAGCTTTAAAATTACTTTTGTTCCACAGATCTGCAAAATCTAACCAACATTTTCGGAACTAACTGGGCATTCTGGCAACTTTATACAGTCAAACTCACCGATTCCAGGAAACAGATCGAACTGTGAAGAAAATCTCCAAGTTTTAAATCTCTGACATGAATAGTTCCCTTTCTATCACTCATGGCTGCACAACATTTGTTAAAAATAAGTCCAGCTGTTTTTCCTGAGGATAAAAGTTCTATTCATTAAACATCTGTGGAGATAAAAAGTCCCCGTTTTTATTTGGAATGAATTAATCTGAGGGAGAGTCAGAAAGCTCTGAAACATTGATGGTTTGGGTTGTTTAATAGGATATTTATTGATCATTTACAGTGATACGGAACCTGGATATCGTTTCTGAATAGTAAAACTTTTAAAAATAAAATTCCCACCTGTGTATAAAACTCAAACAAGCAGCTGTAAGTGAAGGAGAGTTTTTTTAAGGATTTGCAACTTGCTTTACTTCAAGAAAAAAGTTATTAAAAACTATAAAGACTCATGGGTTTGAAATACAAATATAGTTTTAATCCCATCCGAGCACATAATATACAAAAAACAAACAAATAATTTAGGAGAAAATATTTACAGAATTATTTTTAGTAGACGTTCTTCAGACAGCGTCCCCAGAAACACCCTAAAAACTGAAAATAGTTGATTTTAGTAGTTTTAGCTGCTCATAACTCGACTGAAATACATTATTTTTGATTTGTACTAATATCCATTGAACTGAATGATACTTATCATACAAATAACTAAATAAAAAAACAAAAACTGGTTTTAAAACTGCAAATTTTAGATGACGTGCACTGTGAGTGAAATCTTTAGAGAACACCATGAATAGATCTGTTTATTATGTTTGTAGCTTAGAAACAGCTGAGTTGATGATGTTGCATTCAGCGTTGACGGGCTCTCAGGTAGATGGCTCTGACACAAACTCGTAGCTAACGGTTTGATGTCCCAAGTGCAGGTCCAGGAGTTCATTATCTGTTGTTAACGAGCTCTGCAGACAGAGAAATGGAGGACAGATCTCCGTCTCCCTTTGTGTTGACAGCCTGAACTCTGAGAGGAGGTGTTATATAATCCTGCAGTCACAAGCGTTGCATCCACTCATCTGGATTCCGATTCCAGGCATTACTCGGGCTTCAGTCAGCTGCTCTCTCGAGTAAACAACTTACTGTTGTTTCAGATGGTAGAACTTGGCGGAAGTACCAGCAGAAATCAGTCTCAACGACCCAAAATTCAAATCAGTACAGAAAACAGGCTCCCACTAACCAAATAGATGCATGTATTCACAGAGTAAAGTGCAAAAGTTTTAAACCAATAAAATGTTGTTTTCCTTGTCATTAGATCAAAAATGGACATAAAGGCATAAGAAAGCAGTCAAAGTCATTTAAAAAAACTTTATAAAGCCATTTTGAAACTTCACAATAAATCTGGATCCTCGGGAGGAAAATGTAAAAGAACGAGGGATGATTCAAGACTCTTGAACAGATGGATACATGGACAGACAGTTTATAAGCTGATGTTTTCTATATCATGTTTTGTCATCACTGAGGCATCCCAGGTGTGTGCAGACCTCTGAGTAAATGCATTTCTTTCATATTTCACTCTGAACATCGACTCCTTGTGGGTTTTTTTGCACCATCTTTCTCTTTCCCACTCTTTTCTATTGCATCTTGCTAAGTGCGCTTAACACTGTGGCTGTTATTAATAAAGTGTGGAAACATATGTAAGTACTGTGTAACCCAACACTGGCTATACAGTATAGTGTAATTATGTGTGTGTTTATACAAGGCAAAGACAAAGAAAAACATCAGAAGGGACAAATTAACCTTGCTGACTTGCTTGGCTGCTGACGCATTGGCTCAGCGGCCTCCCCTAAACATATGTTCTTTCTATCATTGAATCAGAAAATTCCAGATCTTTTTTTTTTTTTCGTAATGGCCTTGTTCTGCAATTTCCCAGCTCGTCTCCTGAAACTCGTGTCATGAGCGAATGTGCTGAAAATCTGTGAAACCCAATGACCTACCTGACTGTAATGCAGGGCTGTTTGAAATATGTTAGCTCACTGGTGAGTGGTCAGGTTCTGCGGTTCCTGAACAGAACCAGAACATGAATTAATAGAGTCCTCTGTCAGTTTAAAAACTTCTCTGGTTTCATGTCAGAAACAATCAGCTTGAAATGTGAAAAGGTCAAAGATGATCTCACTCTTATTATCCTTCACCTTGTGTAGAAGAAAGAAAAGGGGACAAACATTCAAGGAAAAAAGAATTCAACGTACAGGCTTAAAATAAGCATTCATGAGGACGTGCGACGGGTCGAGACCGAGAACGGGATCAGACTGAAGGACGCCTGAAGAGGTTTGAGGTTCATCATCATAAAAACACCCAAATTCTCTGAAGCTGCAGACTTTTTATAAGTTTTTTTAAGGTAGTTAAAGTAATTCTTTCTTACCCCTCTTTTCCACCGGACGCGTCAGCAGCGTGTTACTGGAGCAGCACGTGTCGCTCGCGTATGCTGCTGCTTGGCCCTTTCCACCTGGTGCGCAAGAGGCACGTAACAGCAGGGAAGCAGCTGTCACCAAAAGAGCACGAAGTCACACGAGATTAGCAAAATCACGCGTGACTTCGTCAATATACACAACAACAGGCAGAAAAAAACTACAACATGGCTCCAAAAGGTTTGTGTTTTATGTTCTGTCCGTTTTATAATCACCAATACGTTTATGTTAAGTCAGGGAATATCCAAATTCACTAGGTGAAAACTTCTCACTGGGCCGCACAGGTTTTTAAATAAAGCAACCGGAAAGCAGTACATTTTATTCTGAAAATCTCTGGAAGCTTCTCTTCGTTTCCGCATCTGATTTCCAAAATGTCGAACTTGACGCGTTTCAGAAACGTAGCGCGTAGAAAATAGGACCGCCGAGTAAGGGCCGCGACATGTCGCCCCTGAGACGCGGCCGACTCGATGCTCCAGTAATTCGCTGCTTACGCGTCCGGTGGAAAGGAGGGGTAACACTTTACTGAATTAAAAGGAAATTAATTAAGTCAATGTTGAGTTTCACTTATTTCAGAACTTGACTTCAGAGATAACGGCGTAATCTTCCAGCAGGTTAGCTAGCTGTTGTGTTCAGTGACCAAGCTAATTGTTAGAAACAAAATAATAAATTGTGAGTGTGTTTCACTCAATTTTATACTTTTAAATGCTGTAAAATGTTCATTCCCTTATGTGAAAATGATTTCATGAGATACAAACTGACAGAAGTGAAAATAAATAGTTTTTCCCTAAAGCTATGTTTAATGAGCAAGGCAGCCATATTGGAAATTGAGACTGGGGTTGATCAGAAAGCTACAATTTTTAAGCTCAGAATTTGGACTTTGGAGAGTTGTTATAGTTGATCCTCCAACCTGGGACTCATAAATTTTGATTTTGAGAAAACACAGTAAATAAATTTTGAGTCCAGATAGCACACAGCCATATAACTAGTATTAGGTCTTCTTGGTCAATTTACTTTATTACCGCTGGTTTTCTTGACAGTTTGTAATTTTCATTAGGGGATGGCCTATGTTTGTTAATCACAACCAGGTTTTATAAGAATAAGGGTCTTTACTAAAACATAGCAATCATCCCATGATTTTTTTTTAACATATAACAACTTTAATTTTCATTATCTTATAACGCACTCTTATGATAAATTTTGAAATATTTTATAAAACTTATTTTCATTTTATAGAAATTTGCATACTATGGCATTTTAATACAGTGGGGCAAAAAAGTATTTAGTCAGCCACCAATTGTGTAAGTTCTCCCACTTAAAAAGATCAGAGAGGCCTGTAATTTTCATCATAGGTATACCTCAACTATGAGAGACAAAATGAGGAAAAAAAATCCAGAAAATCACATTGTCTGATTTTTAAAGAATTTATTTGCAAATTATGGTGGAAAATAAGTATTTGGTCAATAACAAAAGTTAATCTCAATACTTTGTTATATAGCCTTTGTTGGCAATGACAGAGGTCAAACGTTTTCTGTAAGTCTTCACAAGGTTTTCACACACTGTTGCTGGTATTTTGGCCCATTCCTCCATGCAGATCTCCTCTAGAGCAGTGATGTTTTGGGGCTGACGCTGGGCAACACGGACTTTCAACTCCCTCCAGAGATTTTCTATGGGGTTGAGATCTGGAGACTGGCTAGGCCACTCCAGGACCTTGAAATGCTTCTTACGAAGCCACTCCTTCGTTGCCCGGGCGGTGTGTTTGGGATCATTGTCCTGCTGAAAGACCCAGTCACGTCTCATTTTCAATGCCCTTGCTGATGGAAGGAGGTTTTCACTCAAAATCTTACGATACATGGCCCCATTCATTCTTTCCTTTACACGGATCAGTCGTCCTGGTCCCCTTGCAGAAAAACAGCCCCAAAGCATGATGTTTCCACCCCCATGCTTTACAGTAGGTATGGTGTTCTTTGGATCCAACTCAGCATTCTTTCCCCTCCAAACACGACAAGTTGAGTTTCTACCAAAAAGTTCTATTTTGGTTTCATCTGACCATATGATGTTCTCCCAATCCTCTTCTGGATCATCCAAATGCTCTCTAGCACAGACCACAGACGGGTCTGGACGTGTCCTGGCTTCAGCAGGGGGACACGTCTGGCACTGCAGGATTTGAGTCCCTGGCGGCGTAGTGTGTTACTGATGGTAGCCTTTGTTACTTTGGTCCCAGCTCTCTGCAGGTCATTCACTAGGTCCCTCCGTGTGGTTCTGGGATTTTTGCTCACCGTTCTTGTGATCATTTTGACCCCACGGGGTGAGATCTTGCGTGGAGCCCCAGATCGAGGGAGATTATCAGTGGTCTTGTATGTCTTTTCTAATAATTGCTCCCACAGTTGATTTCTTCACACCAAGCTGCTTACCTATTGCAGATTCAGTCTTCCCAGCCTGGTGAAGGTCTACAATTTTGTTTCTGGTGTCCTTTGACAGCTCTTTGGTCTTGGCCATAGTGGAGTTTGGAGCGTGACTGTTTGAGGTTGTGGACAGGTGTCTTTTATACTGATAACGAGTTCACACAGGTGCCATTAATACAGGTAACGAGTGGAGGACCGAGGAGCCTCTTAAAGAAGTTACAGGTCTGTGAAAGCCAGAAATCTTACTTGTTTGTAGGTGACCAAATACCTATTTTCCACCATAATTTGCAAATAAATTCTTTAAAAATCAGACAATGTGATTTTCTGGATTTTTTTTCCTCATTTTGTCTCTCATAGTTGAGGTATACCTATGATGAAAATTACAGGCCTCTCTGATCTTTTTAAGTGGGAGAACTTACACTATTGGTGGCTGACTAAATACTTTTTTGCCCCACTGTATATATTTTGAAATGGTGGTATAAAGAAGTTCCTTTCCTTTCCAGGATCACACTGACAGATTTGTCAACTATAACCCCTAAACAGCTTTGTTTAAAACAAAATGTAACCAGAAGACGATGTGTTTGCTATCAGTTCAGAGACTAAAAACACGAAAAAACTGGAGAAAATCCCAAAACATCCCAGATGATAAAGTAAAACTTGTGTTAGGTGAAACTGGCTGTAAATCAGACTTGTGTTGAGATGCTTGTAGAAATAGAGCAGAGTTTTGGCTCGGAGACGGATTTCAGCGCTGATGGATGGAGTGTAAAAATCTAATACACCGTGTATAAAGGGTGGAGTCATAAATGCACGCATGGATTTGTCAAATAATGAAAAATTCTCTTTACAGTAAGTTTTCTTAAATCTCAACCTGCTGCTCATAGAGAATGTCACTGTGGGGCCTAATATTTACTGTATCCTGTCCTGGTTTCTGTTTTTGTTTAAATAACAAGTTAATTTAAATTAAAATCAACTGAATGTAGTTTGAAGTAAGAGATAAATGTATTAGGGTTAGAAAATGTTCTGATATTAAGAGCCTGCAGGGAGATTTTGGCTCTTTGAGCTGTAAAG
Organism: Pachypanchax playfairii; assembly: GCA_006937955.1. Lineage (NCBI taxonomy): Eukaryota > Metazoa > Chordata > Actinopteri > Cyprinodontiformes > Aplocheilidae > Pachypanchax > Pachypanchax playfairii. The sequence goes on along the minus strand of SSNP01000056.1, from coordinate 1,559,733 downwards.
TATGTTTCATGTAAAGGAACCAGATCTGCACCACCGTTACATCATAGCATGAAGGTCCTGGATTTAACTAACAGCCAGGACCTTTATGCATGAAGCTTGCATGTTCTCACTGTGCACTCATGGGCTTTCTTCTGTTGCTTCAGTTTTTCACCCACACTCTGAGATGTTAGTTTAATTGTCCACATATAAACAAAGTTTCTGAACTGATTATTTATTTGTCGTTTATAAAAAGTAACCTCATAAACACCACAGTTTCCAGAAAATTTGAATCCACATGAATACACAGATAATGACCCAAAATACTGTAGTAAGTGATATGTCAGGGGTAGTAAATTAGATTAGAGGTGGTGACATGACATCACTGTTTTCAGACTGTTGGCTGTTCGCCAGAAAAACTACATTTTGACATTCCACATGTGGCTTTAAAGAGGAAACAATAAAGAACTTCTGTTTGCTCCTCTTGGGTCTGTCAGTCAGTTATTAACTAAACCTGCTTTTCCTGTTGAGGGTCACGTGGAGCTGGTGTCTGTCTCCCACAGTCATTGGGCAAGAGACGGGGTTACACCTGGACAGGTTGCCAGTCCATCACAGGGCTCCTGTGGAGCTGGAACCTATATTAACTTGAAGTGTGAGTTTGTGTGAGATGTGACAGACAACCTGTCCAAGATGAACTCCACCTCTTGTATTCAATTTGGTTCAGTTCAGTTCAGTTAGACATTATTAATTAATTAAGAGAATTTAGATAAAATGACTATTAATAATATAAAAAATGACAGGTATGATGACTGTAGATAGAGATCAGCTGAACAGGAACAAGCGGATGGATGGATGGATGGATGGATGGATGGATGGATGGATGGATGGATGGATGGATGGATGGATGGATGGATGGATGTAATAGTGATTCTTCCATGTGTTTCACAATAATCTGGGTTTTACAACTGCTCAGACTGTGTGTCAATATTTGCATGTTGGAGAAATTCCCTCTTCATGATTACATTGCCTGTAAATGGAACCCAGCTGTAGCAAACCTCTTCCTGCCTGTCCTGTCCGTGTGTGTGCGTGTGTGTGCCAACATTCAAACACACAAGTGAGTGCTCTTTCATCCCTGATTAAGAATCCTCTGTCCTCATTCGCCTAACACTTAAGGTAGACTTGATGACACATCACTTCCAGGAACTACAAAGAAAGCTGCGGGTTTAGTTGGAAAGGCGGTCGGATGGTGATGTATCACCTTGATCCAGCTGGGACACATGGCTCATTACTGCTTATTGCACTCTTACTTGCAGTGATTTGTTTCCAGCTCTTTGTACAGTAACTTGGTCTTTCCTTAAACACCGATAACAGAGGACCTTTTGTCTTTTTAATACACATATTTGGCTCTTTTTGCATCAGTAGGCCCCTCTTTATGACCATAACCGAAGGCCCCCGTCTCTTTTCTGTGAAGTTCTGACATACCAGGTTCTGTTATCTGATTAAGTGACATTTCTTAGCGGTGTATCGAGTTTAAAGTTGGTGGACTGCAGGTATTTGTTTGTCACACAGGTAGGAGAGGAAACGTGCGGAGCAGCTGCAGACCTGCTGCCATTCGCCACAGTCCGAACCAGAAATGAAGTGCCAGGGGAGTGACATCACAGAGCGGAGACAGGCAGAGCGAACTGAGGAGGATGATGTTTATTAAAAGCAGGATGTGAAATGTGGAGAGGGAAAAGGCAGAAGCAGACGATGGCAGAGAAGCTGTTCCTTGCCGAGATTCCAGCTGACGAAATAAAAAAAAATGAGTGATCCAGAGGTGCCGACGTCACTCTCGCTTTAACGCACTTCACTTTAGTTAAAACAGACGACGTCTGACACGCTGATTTATTGTGTTACGGATTCTGTGAGTAATTACTCCACAGTGCAGATGACACAAACACAGTTATGTCATGATCTTCACGTCAAAAGGACAAACAAACTGCAATTATTTATGTAAAAGAAGCAGAAATTCAGCTTTTCTAACAAAGTACAGACGCAGATTTTCATCTTAAAAGATGGATGACTGCGTTGCAGGAACTGAGATGAGGTAAGCATTTCTTTTTTTCCAGATGTTTCTTTAAACCAGCATTTCTTCGCATCACTCGACACATTTTAATTAGCTTTCAAACAAGCATGTAGAATTTAAAACAACAGTAATAAATTGGATCAAATTCACCATCAATAACGCCAAGAACGCTTAAATCGCTTCCCGTAACGCCGAGCGTTCATTTTGACAGATGTCTTTCTGGACTAATGAGGCAGGTGATGCAGACGGCAAACAGAGGAAAGTGACTGTAAAGAGGAATTCTGTTCGGATCCAAGTGAATAAATCTTGTGCTAAAGTTCCTGGAGGCTAACAGGCAGCTTCTACCTGATCGTAGTCACGGTTATCTGCCCTAAAGGAAGTTTCAAGTCAAGTGAGATGACTTTCTATCTATAAATCATGAAATTAGAAGAATATATTTTAAAGTGTTGACAGTTAAACCTGAATGTCATGGATGTAGCTGTGTTGTCCTCCCTGCAGAGCAGAATGAGCCACAGTTTGATCCTCGTGTCAGGCGAACACTGTTTAGACTACAGGTCGTCTGAACGTTGGCTCCTCCCTGCGGAGAGAGCCAGACACCTGATCCGAGGTCCTGTCAGGCACAGTTAACCCGACAGCACATCTGAGGACCTGGAAAGGAGCCGACGATGTGGTGGAAGGAGAATTTGAGTTTTATCTTTAAAGGAAAACATAAAACTGTGGTTAGTATAAGTGTGAGTTGCTTGTTGCACGTGGAGCTGCAGCTGAGTCACAGTCATGTGTTTTTACTGTAAATGACGACGTGACTCGCGTCACCTGACTCCGATTGGTCGGCCCCAGCTTCGTTTTGTGTTGCGATTGGCTCTAGACCTTCATGACTTTCAGGAGGGAATTAAAAACAACAAACAAAAGTAAACGAGTCAAAAGTTTCTTTGTGTTTTTTAAAGAGGCCCTTCCATTAAAAACAGTTTTTCTGAGGTTTCTGTTGAATATTTTAGTTCCACAGGTGTTCTTACCTTCATAGTGGGTGAAAACAGGTCAACAACTTCTCTTTCAGTTTTAATCTCTCAAAGTACGCAGGTGGTGATAAAACCTGAGTTCTCCTGAGTCTGAACGTCCTGTATCTGTTTCATCACAACTCCTTTGTTTGTTAGTTTTCATCAGCTCCTGCAGTTAAAACCACACATAGCATGCTGCTGGCTAAAAGCTGTTAGCATAAGATGTAGCAAACAGGAAGAGAACGTCTAATGTTGCCGTGCACAGCGGGGCAGGAAACAGTATACCTTGCTCTCATAGGCTAGTTTGTTAGCCAATCAGAGTCCAGCAAATTAGAATAATGAATATAAACGAGCTGCTGCTCGAGGCCTGACGGAAGGAGCCGGAACCACCCGAATTTTAATGCAGACAGATTGAAAGGTCTGTTAATAAGCGTTTCCTGATGTTTTTTAGATATAAAATGTTTCATATTACTGGTTAATACTTAAGAAATAACCACAAAGTCCTGAAATTTGTATGAAATGGCCTCTTTAAGATCAAAGAACGTGTCTGAAACCTCTTTTTTGTTTTATTTCATTCAGATTGGTTAATGTATTTCTTTTTTGAAGGGACTGACATCTTGTTATTTGAAATCAAGAGTGTGACAACAAAGTAGTTTGTTCTCAGTGCAAGAAAATGAATCATCAAGCCCCGGAAGCGTGTCTTAATTTGAGTGGTGTGAACTGTCTCCGCCTTCTTTTCATTTCTGTCCATTTTAATTCCTCATTTAACAATAGACGGAGTCACTTACTGCTTAGCATGTGATGTGCATACCCAGCTTGTAATTTTCCCTGATGAAAACCTGCTGTATCTGTAACTTCCTTTCACAAAGCTTTCATGCAGATTTTGGTTAACTTCCAGGAGGAAAATGCAGTTTAAATAATGATTAGCTTGTTTAGATGAGCCTGATACACAGTGTCTATGCTCCGTCCCTGAGCTCCTCTGTTACACAGCAGGAACTGTCTGCTCTTTTAAAATACTGCTGTGTTCACAAGAGAGGGCTGGGAAATTTGTGGTTTTTAGTTTACACTCCAGATAATCCATTACCATACTGTGTCATTCCTCTTCTAACTAACAAATCTTTCTTCAGAGCTTTTCATTGTGAAGACCCTTCACCACAGCTCAGTGTTCCTCCTCAGCCTTTTGCTGGCAGCCCTACACAGGAATTCCACCCTAAATAATTCATCTTCGTTATCCGTTGTTGTGAAAACCACACTAAAAGCTTTGTGGGTAACAAAAGGAGGAGTTTATTTATTTATTTCCTATACACAGCAAATTAAAACTGGCTGTGAAGTTGCACAAAATCTTACAGATTTGATTCGGTTGTGTTCACGGGATGGCTCAGATTTTACTGATATTATATCATATTAGTATGTATTATAACATGCTTTAACACACCATATCATATCACATCATATCATACCATATATATCAAAATGTAATTGATAGTGTTATTTAATATAATATCATAATTTATTGTATTATAGTGCATCGTATCATATTTTGTATTTCAATGCATCGTACCGTATCATATCACATCAACCCGGTTAAAGTTTTTCTACGTGGGGTTTATGTGTTCTCCTCATGCATGTGTGGGTTTCCTCCGACTTCTTCCCACAGACCAAAAATATGCATGAGGTTAACTTGCAGCTCTAAATTAACCCATGGTGTGTGTATGTGTATGTGTATGTGTATGTGTATGTGTGTGTGTGTGTGTGCGTGTGTGTGTGTGTGTGTGTGCGTGAATGTCTGTGTATTTGCGGCCCTGTGATGGACCTGTCCAGGTGTGACCCCGCCTCTCACCCAGTGGTCACTGGAGATAGACACCAGCTCCTTGTGACTCTGAACAGGAACAAATAGAACAAGAAAACGACTGATTGCATCATATCATATTGTAGTATGTATTAAGATATTGTACCATATTGTCATCTCATCATATATCTGTGTATAATATCTCTATGTGTAACTAATGCACCTACTTATTAAATATGAAGGTTTCATTTGGAAGGCAGTGGGGGGGGTCTAACATACAATGGGACATACCTTCATGAAATCAGTTTTAATAATCCTCCTGCTTCTTGTCTGCAGGACAGCTCAGCGTGTTAACAAAGCTTTTAAAACCAGACTCTGTGCTCTTTTCTGATCACTACAGGAACCGTCAGAGTAAATAGACTCCTTTCAGTAAGTCGAGGAAGAATTCTCCAAATGAAAAATAATAACTGTCCATACGAGAGCTTCTGTGGGACTTAAAAAATGACGAGTTAGAACGGAGGTTTTCATAGACTTGTCATTTCCAACTACACTGAGGTAAAGATTAAAAGCTGCTGACATCTGCAGCACCCCAGTGGACAGAGTGGGAGGTATTTTTACACCTCGCTATATTAATCCATCACTGCGTATTAACCTGAGGCTTTCATCAGTTCTTCTCGTTCAAATGAGAATTTGTGCTTCTCATCTTTTCAGTCACAACTCGTTTTCTTTTCCACACAGTCCTCCTTCTTCTCCCCTCTGAGCGCGTCCTTTAGCTGTTGTGATGAAAGAGATCTGCTGCTGGCTGCAGTTCGATTGTCTGCTTGACAGCTGGCCCAAATGTTTGTTTTTCCCTTTATCTCCTGCGTCCTAAGCTGACATGTGCTCTGCGACATCAGCAGGCCCGACCCGCCGAGAGAGAGGGAAGAGAAAGCTTGTGAACCTCGGATCTAGAGAAATTGTTGGTAGAATTATTTCTTTAACTCATGTTATCATGTCATCACACTCCCACCCATGTTCTTCAGTGTCTTAATGTGTTCTAGGTACCTGCTGATTGAACGCTAAACAGATTTATTGTGGTATTTTCCTCAGCTTTCCGTTAATATTCTTCAGCTGAATTTAAAATGCCTTTTATTAAACCTTTATTTATGTGAAACCTGAGAAACTTCTCTGTCTGTGATGAAGCTGCTTTTTGCAACGGGGTCAATCTAAGTTGCAGAATTACAGAAAGAGTCTCTCTTATTTTTACAATTTGTGGCATTTTATCTTGTGATTACAGTTTCTTAAAAAGGTCATTTCATACAAATTTCAGGACTTTGTGGTTATTTCTTATTAACCAGTAATATGAAACATTTTATATCTAAAAAACATCAGGAACCACTGATTAACAGACCTTTCAATCTATCTGCATTAAAATTCGGGTGGTTCCGGCTCATTCCGTGTCAGGCTTCGGGCTGCAACTTGTTCATATTCATTATTCGAATTTGCTGGACTCTGATTGGCTAACAAACTAGCCTATGAGAGCAAGGTATACTGTTTCCTGCCCCACTGCGCATGGTAACATCAGACGTCGTGTCTTCCGGTTTGCTACGTTATGCTACAGCTTTTAGCCAGCAGCATGCTAGGCTTGGTTTCAACTGCAGGAGCTGCCAAATACTAACGAACAAAGGAGTTGTGACGAAACAGATACTCAGGAGAACTCGGGTGTTATCATCACCCGCATAGTTTGAGAGATTAAAACTGAAAGAGAAGTTGTTGACCTGTTTTCACACCCACTATGAAGGTAAGAACACATGTGGAGCTAAAATATTCAACAGAAACCTCAGAAAAAACGTTTTTAATGGAAGGACCTCTTTAAACATATTTGTGATGTGCATCAATATTTCTGTCATGTTTTTCCATACATTTACAAAATAAAATCATAGAAACTATAATTTATTGTTTATCTAGAATCAAAAACCTGAAAGTGATAATCCATTTATAGAAATCTTTCTGGTTCCTTAATAGTCAATACAAAAAGTGGTAGGAAACATTAATGTCTGTAGGGAATTTCAAATCAAAAGCACAACCACAAAAACACAGAGACACAGACTTTCACTCAGGTTACGCCTTCCCCAGGCCGACATACCAACAACTTGTTGTAAAAGTGCGATGCCTCCTGCATCAGCGCACATCTGCAACGGACCAGGACGCTTCTTCCATCCCAGCGAAGGGTTTTTCTATCTGTTCCTGCTCAGGCGTTGCAACAAGTTTGTTCCACCGGCTAAAACTAAAGAGAAGGGCAGGTGAGGTCACATGACCTCCTGACTTCTTAACCCTTGCTGTGTTAACCTCTGGCTTTAGCTGTATGTGCTTTAGCTGCCAACAGGATGCAGAGTTTTGCCCCTGAGAGGTGACTGTTTGCCCTGTTGCATCTGTGCTGAGTCTATAAGTCTGACCGGACATTCCCACACCTCTGACCCGCCAGAAGATTCTCCTTTTTCTCCATTACTTCGTTTTGTTTGATACATTCCTTCTGACTGAACTACATTGTCACCTCAGGGGGTGAAAGATGAGTCGGTCATGAGGTTGGACAATCAGAGACAGACTCATTCAGCTTTAGAGGAGAGGAAGTGTTTGTTATTGACATTAGTCTGATGGGGCTGTTGAAAGAGACGAGGAATCATAGAAACAACTAATGTTTAATTCTTCCTCTGTTTGCCATGTCCATACAAGACAAGCTCCCACAGCTACCCACAGGACGGGATGTTCTTTAAACTGTTCAAGGTCGCGGGGGGGTGGGGTTCACACAGGACTCAGATCATCACACGACTCTATTTTAGGAATAAAGCCAATTATTTTTTCTAGTTTCTACTCAAATGAGAATGAGGTTATTTTTGTGTAATATTAGTGTAATAATATGCAAGACAGCAGCTTCTCTGGTACCTAAACTACGAGGATTATTCTCTTTATTTTTAACAGTTCAAAAAATTTTTTCCATTTTTTGGTTTTTAGAATTTCACTTCTTTGCAGAGCAGGAGCGTATCTAGAAAATCTTGTTGTTGTGGGGACCAGGTAAATTTGAATTTTGATTTGGAAGACGGTGGCACACGTAAATGTCCCGTAACCTTTAAAAAATTATACTTTTTACAAAATTTGGACCATTTATCATAAATTTAAAGCTTCACTGTGAAATCATCCTCATAAATTTGATTGAGCTTGGGGGGGGGTATATATATATATATATATATATATATTGTTTATAAATAAAATAAAACAAACAAGCAAAACTTTATTATTTTCTGGTACTTTGATTGTAAAAATGTGCATATTTACTTATTTTTTAATAATGTGTAAATGTCTGAGAGGAACTTCTTGTGAGCTGCTCAGTGAGACGGGTCTTTCTTCCTGGGACAGAAGCTAAATGGAGCCAGATGTTGTCCTCTGCCAGGTGTGTTTTTATTCCATTTGCGATCAGTTTGGAAGCATTTCAGGAGGTTTTTATGCTCCTGATTTCCAGAGGTTTTTAAAAGTCTTCAGATACGGAGACAGCACGTCTGGTTGTCGTTACTCTTCCCTCTCTTCTTCCTTCTCTTTGGATTTTGTGCTCTGATTATCGTGAGCTGTCAATTTAGATTGGAACTACCCTCAGATTTTAGCAAATATTTAAACGATCAGATCTGCTGCGTCTGCGTCATCCTTGCTTTTGCACTTGTCTCTTCTCCTTTATTTATGCGACTGTCAGTATCACTGAGTACTTTCTCGTCTGCTCTGTTTATTTGTTTTATGGAGAAGAACTGCATTTTTTCATTTTCCATATTCCAAAAACAACAAGAAGAAATTTATCTGGACTGGTCCATCTCCTGATAATATCTGATAAGGGGTTTCCTCCCTTTTTTCTTCCCTTTTTTTTAGGAAAAGCACTTTGAACAAGCTAATTTATTTGATAAACACAAGTTTAGGAACTGATCAGCGGGTTTCTCTCACGTTCTTGATATTTACCTTTGACTCATCTTATCCAACATGAAAGAGCTCAGGGTCTGACTCAGTGGTCCTGATTGGTCATGGTTGGCACTGGCAAAAAGCAGAGCCACAAAATGCACCAACGATAATATTGTGCCGGCTCCTCTGGCAGGCAGCCTGCAGCAGAGATAATCTAACACCACCAAGATGTCTGGAGACGCTTCGTGAGTTTTCCCAGCAACATGTTTCAGTCCCTGGAGAGAAGTTCAACTGATACTCCTCATCAAAGGAACATTTTCCCTTCAGGCTACAAACAACCACAGCTTCCCAACGCTCCTCATCTGGTTCTGAGGTACTGTGCTGACCGGGACGAGGTGCACGACCTGCGCTGGAGATGTATTTTTTGTATTTTGAGGGCAAGTCAGAGGAAATGTGGAGGAAACAAGAGAGTTAGTTGTTACAGTGACTGTTAAAACAGAGGCTTGAATTCCCTTTTTTTCCTGGAGGCGGCTGTTCAGCTCCTCACTGATGTTATTTGGATCAGAACTTGTGCTCAGATCAGAGATTTGGTCTGAGTTGCATTTGTCTTTTCTGGTGGACTGCAAACAGGAAATATTGATCTCTAATTCAACTTGACAAATTCAAACATCATGGATATATAGATTATACAGTGTGCATCTGCTTTATAAATAAATCTTCACTTTTGAGATTTGGGTTGCTTTAAGAGAACATAAATCCATATATATATATATATAGATTTATGTTCTCTTAAAAATCTCAAAAGCGAAGATTTATTTATAAAGCAGATTTTTGAACAGCTGTGGTTGAACAAAGTGCTGTACAGTTAAAACAAATGTACTTAGTAACAATAAAACAATATACAAATAATATAAAATCAGGTAAAATCTTTTAAGAATAAAAAGATTGATATAAAATTTAAACCTTGTTAAAATCCAAAGAAAACAGGCAGATGTTTAGTGTCAATTCAAAAGTTCCTGAACTTGTGCAGAATCGTGTATGTGGTGGTAAAATGTTGCATAACTTAGGTGCAGCTATTGCAAAAGCAGCTCTCTGTCTCATGAACCCAGGCTGTGGCTTTGTGTGACGATAAAAGTGTATTGAAAATTTAAGTGACATTTCTGGTACATTATATGAAGACACCCTAATCTGGTCCCACTGTCTTACACAACAACAGCATTTGACCCCTTGTGAAGTTTGCGTCCCCTCTCAGTCCACCAGAATATACCAGTCCAAAATGTTTTACAAAATAAGGAACTGGATTTCTTTTCCTGCTTCTTAAAAACATTTCATCTAAAAGTCTTCATCAGTTCTGATCATGGGGTGGGCTCCAGGTTTATAAGTAGTAGTATGAAGTAGGAATAGAAAGATCTTCAGGTCCAGACTGTTACACCTACATCCTAAAGATGAAGGATGCTCCTTTAAGGACGGTAATGTCCACATCTCGAACAGAATATATGTTTAACATGAAACACCCATTAAACAGAGAAGGTGCAGTCAGGGTTCATCTGCATCTAATGCTGCATTCTTCCAAGGCAGTATCCAAACAATCAAATTAGCTGAAACAGCTGATTACAACATCAAGTTACAGGCAACAATGACTTAACAACTCTCAGGGGGAGGAGGAGGGGGAGGAGGGGGAGGTGACTCCCAAGCCAGGATCAGAACTGAAGAAGCCTTTCAGATGTAAAGATGAAACAATTTAAAAAACCTTTTTGGATCACTTATTAAAACTTTCACTCTGTTGATGTTTTTTTTAATTCTTCTACAAATTAATAGAATTCTGACTGACATCAAAAATTCATGTAAAATCAACAAGTCCTTGTGGGGTTTTGATCGGCTGTAATTAAATCAGCCGGAGACAGCGTACGAACTGATAACTTGCTCTGATAACATTGTATTAAATTAGAATCAGAGCTAACAGGATGTGTGTGTTTTCGGTACTTCCTGTGCAGACTGAAAAACGCTGGAACTCGTCTGGCTTCGCTGCAGCTTTTTGTCCCCGCTTGCTCACGTTTTCCTGCATGTTAACATTTTTCTTTCAGGGCAAAATAAAGTTCATCTCGAAGGAGCATATTTTTCCTCTCGTTTACTCAGTAAAATATAAAAACACACAGAATTCTAAAAGGGATTCAAGTTAATCTTATTCCATGGAAACCGTTCAGAAAAAGTAACAGATTACTTCATTATAAGGTGGATTTTGGAGTCCTCTGCGACCGCAGGTTGTTTCACGGTTCGCTTTGATCACTTTCAGCACAATCTTCTCCCGAACACGTCTGATGATGCTCCAATTTGTCCGGACTGTCGGTTTGCTTTAAAGTCTCACATCATCTGCGTGTTGTCTGTTGAACATGTGTCCTCCCCCACGCTGAGGGAGACCTTTACCTGCGACCTCAACCGAATCCCCAAAGGACCAATTACCTCCCAGGTTAAACTCTTCCATTTGAAACGAGTCCTGAACTTTAAAGTCACTGTTATTCGAGACTTTTCTGTGACGGGTGTAATTTGTTGAATCTTTTGGGCAGATGAAGATGCGTAGCGATGTCACTAGTTGTTGTAATGATTACTGGTGCCGTCACGCAGCTTTAGCCGTGTGACAAAGATTGATGGATTTATCTTCCATCAGAGGGAAATTATTCTCTGGCCTTTAGATCTTTAATCACGTTTCTAAACGCTTTAGGACGACCTGAACCTTCGGATTGAACAGTAAAAGTGAAGGATTTGGAAAGGGAAGCGTTCTGTTCTCATCTGTTACTATTATTTTACAATTCTGTTCTCATTTATTCTGGTGAAAGGAATCTGCTTCCGTTGCTTAACTGAAATCAATTTAATCATCAGAAAAACGGCCCTTTCAAACAGAAGAGTAAGGAAAGCTTGGCAGAGCCGAGCGCTCCCTCGTGCACGTCAGCTGCCGGCCAACGGAGATCAGAGAAGAGAAACGCAGCAAACGAGTGACAACAAATAAAGTCAAGCGTATCTAAAAATCTAAAAAGCAACAAAAAGAAAGATAAATGATAAGATGATGAAAGGAGGCAGCCCGAGGAGAAGGACATAATAAAATATTTTAATAAACAAAGGCATTCTTGGGCAAGTCTGGGTCATTTATGAAGCTTTTTACTTATTGTTTACCCGTCTTACCGCATGGCACTGTTTTTCTGCAGATCTTATTTCCCCAAAAATGTGCTGGCAGAGCATTTTTGTTTGTGTTTTTTTTAGAGTGCATTAAGCCGAGTCAGGACCAGGTTGTTGCTGCACCTTCCAGTCTAGTTTAAACCTGCTTCACAGCGTTGGTGTTTAACTGGTCTGAGACCTGCAGGAATCAGAGTTCATCTCTAACCTAATTTACTGCTTGTCTTTTAACTTCATCATATCTGTACACCATCGGGGGGGGGGGCGCTCTGCTCATGGGTCTTGAGCTGAATGGAGTCCTTTCTTCATTCCTCAAAATCTAATATTACCATTAGCCCTCCTGTTAGCTTTTAGCTTTGCTCACGTGTCGGCTCTGCCTCGCCCTCTTGTTCTCACATGCACTGGGGTCAGCTGCAATAATATTATCTCTTCTGAGTATCGGTCGTTCACGTAATCTTCAACGTGGGACTGCAGTTTTAACTACATCCAGGCTCGGCTGCTACTTAAGAGGCTCAATCTTCCTCCATCTCTCAGACGGGACTGCAGGTCATAATTAACCTAAAACAAAGCATTGACCTGAGACAAATAGACTGTAACCAAACACCTCCCACTCCATGCTGAGCGTTGCACGGCGGGGTCCGCTTTAGTGAGATGTTAACGGAGTGGTCCTGCAGATCAGACCTGCCCTGAGGGTACAGAAGGAGAATTCCAGAGATGTGGAGATGTAACAGAAGATGGAAAGGTTCATCGTGGAACTAGAAGAGAATCACTTCTTCTGCACTAAGTGTCAGTCAGCCTCCTCAGCCAGAGTGAAGCTGATGCTGTCGTCCTGTAGTCACGTGCGTGGGGGTTATTTTTACTGCAGCTGCACTAAGGAATACTTGGACTAAATGAAAAGGCTGTGGGAGCATCTCGAGGACAGCTGTCTGGTCAACTGGTTGCACGCTGAGGGTTTTAGTTTATTGAGTTTGTTTGTTCACTCGGTTTTGCTTCGGCGCAGCAGCTCTGCAAACATCCTGCTCAGAGAGGGTTTCATTAGGCTTTTAAATCCAAATTCTTATTCACTCCTCAGTGTAAAAACCATTCAAAAAGCTTTAATGTCCAAATATCACATTGAGATGATGTAATGATACTTCTCTCAGCTGTCTACGTGTTTGTCTTTTAAGGAAAACATTCAGTTTACATAGAATGAAGAGTTTTATCAGCTAATAAAGAGGATGGTAAACAAGACTTCCTTTATCAAGAGTTTGTCTGACTTTCTCTTGTTCTTGTTCAAAAATGAGAAAAGTGAATAGGTTGTGGACAAAAGAAGAAGTATTGGTTCTGAAATAGTTTAAAATAGACAGCTTTACAGCAGATGAACTGGAAGTTATAAATCAATCTAGCTGAAAAGTGAAACAGGACCTGAGCGATGCCTTGTCCTTCAGCGGATCATTTTTGGTGTTTTTATTAGATTAGAACCAAAGAAACAGGATGACAGACTGCTGGTAACAAACCTTCTAAGAATCAACTGTAGAACTGGTTCTTTGCAGAATTGTTCTGTTATAATTAATCCCTTAAATCTTGAAACGTTTTACACTTGAGTGATTCATATGTTAGAGTAAAGTGGTTCAACAAATAAACAAACAGTCCTTTGAAAAGGCTCGACAGCCCCCAGCAGCTCTGTTATGGTCCACCTTCAGCTTCTGAGACCACCCACAAGAAAACACCACAGAAGAAGAGATGCACAGGAGGCTGATGGTGACACAAGATGTTTAAGGACCCACTCTGATGAAAATCATGTTGTTATCATCTTCTGGTAGTATGTTTCTGATGCTAAAGGACACATATTATAGAGGCCATTCCATTAAAAACGGTTTTTCTGAGGTTTCTGTTGAATATTTTAGCTCCACAGGTGTTCTTACCTTCATAGCGGGTGTGAAAACAGGTCAACAACTTCTCTTTCAGTTTTTATCTCTCAAACTACGCAGGTGGTGATAACACCCAATTTCTCCCGAGTCCGAACGGCCTGTATCTCTTTCATCACAGCTCCTTTGTTCGTTAGTATTCATCAGCTCCCGGTTGAAACTACGCCTAGCATGCTGCTGGCTAGCATAAGACGTAGCAAACAGGAAGAGACCATGTCTGCCGCCATGTGCAGCGGGGCAGGAAACAGTATACCTTGCTCTGATAGGCTAGTTTGTTAGCCAATCTGAGTCCAGCAAATTCGAATAATGAATATAAATATGAAGCCCGACAAAAGCAGACACATCTTGACGCAGAGAGATTGAAAGGTCTGTTAATCAGTGTTTCCTGACGTTTTTTAGATATAAAATGTTTCATATTACAGGTTAATACTTAAGAAATAACCACAAAGTCATAAAAATTGTGTGAAATGGCCTCTTTAAGAAAATTAAGTTTAATATTGCATTTCTGTGTATTTCTGCATTCAAATCACTGCAGTTTGAAAAAGAGGCCATTTGTGATGTAGATAAGGCACTGGGCTGGCCAAGTGCTCCCACTACCGCTAGCTTACAGCTAGCTACTGCTAGCAGTAGCACTAGCATAAACAGAGCGTTCTCAGCCAGGGGGAGGTGGGGGGAGATCCTCCACACCAACGGTTCCTCCCACAGCGCAGAGGCAAATTGCTAATGAGCTACTGCTGCTATGCAGAAACTACTTCCTAGAAAACAGCGCATCTTGTGATTTTGGGTAAAAACACCATGAACATAATTTAAAATAACTCAAAAGATTATCAGAGTGGGACTTTATTATTATTATTATTATTGTTGTTGTTGTTGTTAATAATAATATTATTAATAATAATAATAATAATATTATGTCGCCTACCTCAACCTTCAATTGCTGTTTTTTAAGAATGTTGCAGGTGCATCAAACCAAGGAGGCTCTTTCAGTTTCACTCAACAACATAAAGATGATTCTGTTTCTGATTCCATAACTTCTGAGGGATGGAGGCATGTGGAGCCTCTATTTCTAACTTACTTGAAAATGAGTAAAAAGGCAGTAAAAGCTCAAAGAAAATCACTTGGACGTTCAAGAAGTGTGAAAAATCAATGATCAACACGACTTTAAAGGACTGCTTCTTGAAAGCGAATAGAAGTGAAGGAAAACGCTGGACTTCACATGTTACTGTACAAAAACACATGTTCTCCAGTAAAATGTGCACCAGCAGCGGTCGTTAACTGCTGCCTCCTCTTCCTTTAACTCAATGGATCTGTGACTTCATTTCTCTGTTCTGTTGAGAGCGTGCCAACTACTGCGTGTTGCTGTCAGTACGTTAATTAGTCAGATGTACTTCACACGGCTCTAATGCGATGAACGATTACTCCTTGAATTCTAAACTGGACCCGACTGAATAATGGGAGCCAAAAGTGAGCCAAGAGCCCAGAGGCCCCTTCCCTTTCAACAACCTCGTCCAACAGCCATATTTTAATTTATTTTGTAACTCCCCACATCCCCGTGTGGTGTACAAACCTAAAACATTTTTCAATCTTTTATAAACATCTGGTTTATTTGATTGTCTGACTTGTCTGATGACCCCCCCCCCCATCCTGTGCAGGGTAATGAAGACAGAATAATACAGCAGAGGTAGAGTTTCTCACATCAAGGACATCAGGGAGTCGTTGAATACTCAGATAAAGATACAGGAGACTGGAACATAAATACAAAAATATTCCCTATCTTAGGACGGGATTTGGGAAATAATCATGAAATATAAGAGGGATTTACTGTGGCATTCCAACCTGCTCTGGAAAATCTACATCTTAATACTCCAGAGTTGTAGGGATCACAAACAGAGAAGATGATGGAGTAGAAAGTTACGGTTCTGCTGTGTTCTCGCTGTCTCTCGCCGTGTCCTCCTGTCAGACTTTATTCTCGTCTTTTGCACTAATTGCAACAGAGAAAAAACACCCAGATGCTCCCAGCAGCCTTTATCCATGCAGCGACCGCAGGTATGTTAACTGTGCCTGGCTTTGGTCTCCGTGCATTAACTGCACATTCCAGTGGTGTGGATAATGGGAAGCTCTATTAGGAGCTATTTGTGGTGGTGTTGTTGCATGTTTCACCAGATTCCAACATTAGTCGGGGTTTTAACCTCGACCGGTGAAAGATGTGAAACCACTAAGGGTCTTGTACTGTCTGTCTGGTCTTTTATTTTTGTCTGAGCGGCGTGGGAATGCGTGTTTGTTTGCTGTCTGTTTTCGTTTTCTGCCTCCACCTCTTCCTCATTTGTACACAGTTCAAACTGGACATACACATGCATCTGGAGAGTTTTTTGGCCGTGGTGTTGAGGGGTGGACTGGTGACACTGACCTGCAGCAGGGAAGCTTCCTTCTCCCCTGCTTACAGAAAGCAAACAAGCTAATCAGAGCCAGAACGCGCTGGCCCAGTTTCACCTCAGCATCCATTCAGACAGTCAGACAAGGACCAGAGGAGTCTGACACTGCAGAAAGGAGCGGGTGTGTGTAAATGGTGGAGGAAGGAGAGCGTGCAGATGTGCCCTCAATAACCTCTTTAAATTGCTCTAAACTTTAACGCTTCACTAGCCACGTCTCCATTAACAGCCCCTATTATCCCTTTCAACGATTTGCACGGTGGAGAGGAATGAAACAGCAGAAACAGTCGACAGCTTCACCTCAGGGTCCTTTTATTAGCTGTCCTGAAGGTTTTAATCATTTAACATGATTCTTATCAGCAGGTGGACTGAGTTATGGCCTTTTTAACTTCACTTTAAGAGATTTTCTTTTATGGTAGTGTTAAAATGTAAGCTTACAGTTTAATCTGGAGTATTTCTTATCTGCCAGACACAAACTTTGCATGTACAGAAAAAAGAGAAAGCTTTATGTTTCATGGTTGTAATCAATGGCATCATCTGAAAGGGTAATAAAATACAGAATGCTAATAGTAGATCTACTGGTGTTGAAAAATGTTTGTTCAACTGATTTAGAACCCAAAAAAACCTACTAGCGATTCTTTCTGAGGGAAAACCCCCCAAAACATTTGCTGTTTCTGTTCCTGCAACAGCAAAACTTGACTTCCTTCTGGTTTCTTCAACTTTAACTGATTGTTAAACATGATTTGGGATCATATAGTACACATGATTACAATAAATCTGTCCCCTTCTTGTGTTATTGAAAAGCAAAGCTACAATATTTCGTTTGCAGGTTCTACCATGTTGTATCACTGGAACCTCAACATGCAGTGTGGCACATCAGGGATTATATTTATTCCACTGTATGAATTTCAGGCTTTGGATATCAGATAATTTTTAAAATGAAATCCGAAACATATGAAGGTTTTATAACTATAAGCTTTTAAAGACCTACTCAGATGAAAATCATGTTTTTCGTGTTGTTAACATGTTCTTGTGGCATTTTTCTGATGTGCATATCTTCAGAAAATTAAGCTCAAAATTTCATTTCTCAAATAAAATCTCTGTGAATCAGTAGCAGATGCAAAAATACAGTCTAAAATAAGTGCGTTTGTGACATAAAAAATCCACTGGGCGAGCCACAAGCTCCTACTCTGCTAGCTGCAAGTTAGCTGTAGCAGCGCTAGCATAAACAGGTTTTGTGATTTTGGGTTAAAACCTCTTAATACTAATTTAAAGATCACTGAGACGCTTTAAAACAGCTCATAAGATGATCGGAGAGGATCTTTAAATAAACGCATTGTTATGACTTATGTTGTTTTTAGCAAACCAGAACTTATTTCTCTTGATAATCGAATATTTTTTCTGATCTTTTTGTTGTTATTTTATAAGAATTTGGATTAATGATGATTGCATGGTGGTATAGATGGTAGAGCTGTTGCTTTGCAGCGAGAAGCTCCTGGGTTCTAATCCAGGCTGGGACCTTTCTACATGGAGTTTGCATGTTCTCCCTGTGCATGTGTGGGTTTTCTCCTACAGTCCAAAAACATGCAAGAGGTTAATTGGTGAGTCTAAATTGTCCCTACGATGTGTGTGAGTGATTGTCTATACGTGATCCTGTGATGAACTGATGACCTGTCCAGGTGTGACCCCGCCTCTTGCCCAGTAACAGCTGGACATAGACACCTGCTCCCTGCAACCCTGAACAGGTTTAGATGGATTAATGATGCCATCAAAGTCGGTCAACAGTTGAGAGTTTTCTCTTGTTAGACTTCAGTGATGCAGATGATGTCAGCCCAGGTGTGTGCAGATCTCCTGAAGCCTTTTTACATTCTTTTTTGTAACTTTGCACAGTCTCATTTACTTCTTTCTTATCAGGAATATTGTAGTTTCCTCAGTGAGCCTGAAGAAAAAACTGGCTGTAATTCCTGCTAAATTTTATCATGTACCAGTAAATAATCCCCCCCTTTCCTGCATGTTGTGTAGATTTGACTGTCGTTATTGTAATCATACAGAAATGTAACAGAGTTATGTCATGGAAGCTGGAGCTGCCCTCTTATCTGTTGCTGCTTTTCTTCATTTAAAGCCCTGCATCCTACCCAGAACAGACATCACACACACAATGTTACTTAAAATAATACTATTCCTTCAGCAGGATTTTATATTTCACTGCAGTAAAATCTGAATGGATGAATTTGTGATTAACACGCATATTAAGATGCTACCCTGGTTTGTGTAAATGTTACAAATCGTGATAGTTATATTGTGAAATGTAACAGAGCCTTTTTATGAACATGCACATGTGTAGAAAACAGAGGTACAGTTACACCATTAGATAGATACACTGTTCATTTATATACAAGAAGAAGAGTTCAGCACATAGATAAGCATATCCAACATGGCCGTAATTGGAAAAAGATGATGATCCTTGTGATATAAATTCTGTTTTTACCTCCATGAAAGTCAAAGTCCTCACAGATGTCCACATTAGGGGGAAATGCACTCATTATCGAATTAACAGTGGCCTCTTCTGTTCCCCATATGCATGACAGAAGTAACTTAAGAACACTGTTGAAGAAAGTGAAGTAAGCCTTCCTCTTTTCTCTCAGTGTTTCAGTGTCAGGCGGGTTGCTGACAAATATAAAAACAAATCAGAACGCACATATGGTCCATGAACTCTCTTCAAGGGTTGTTGCACAGTGGCCCAATCTGCAGCTTCGGTCACTAAAACATCAAAGAAACTGGAAGTTTGGACATCTTGATAGAGTGTGTACCACAGCAGAGAAAATGTCTGATCCTGCCAGCCCGAGTCATTCACACGCACACCTACGTCTTTCCTGCTCCCAGTGATCCATTACATCGATAGACTGATACACATGTGGTGTGTGTTTTATAGTGGCTGTGAAGGATGCGCAACATCAGTCTGCTGCACGTGAACGTTTGTGTGCACAAACAACAAGTGCCGGTAAAGACTTGCAGGTACTCGTGTCATTGTGGTGAATCATGAGTTTTAGACCTGGAGGACTCTGGAACCTCTTCAAAGTGTTTTGCTGCTGCTGTGAAGTGAGCTGAGAGGATCTGGACTGAACCGATGCCGTGTTGTTGTGTAACACTTGCATGCAGAAAACAGAGAAAATGCTAATCCGTTGTTACGTGATAACGTGAGCAAAATCACCAAGTGTTGAACACATGATTGCACGTCTTTGATGTTCGAAGTCGAGATTAAGACTAAAGATTTCTGTCTTTATATGCTTCATTTAAGTTTTACATTTGGAAATATGACACATCGACATGCAACACTGAGAAAACAACAACAGGATAGAAAACAGACCTTTATATTTATACTCATTTCATTGGCAGCATGAGGAAACTTCTCCGTGGAAACCATAGAAGGTAAAAACTGAATCTAACCAACTTCTTCTTTAGTTGAAAAGTGAAGCCATAATATTTTGTTTACAAGCACTGCCGAGTTGTAATTTTGGAGTTTGTTGGGTCTCACCTTCTCTCTCAATAACACTATCATGTTGGGGTTTTTTTAGACAAACCAGCTCAGTGTTTTTCAACCCTGATTCCACTTTCAGGGGTCTTTTCTTTTTCTTAATCAACCCATCACGTTACCCTTTCAGCTTCTTGTCTAATTCAACAAAATCCTACTAATCAGCCACCAATTCAAGTCAAGTTTATTTATAGAGCACTTTAACATACAGCATGACAGCTGACCAAAGTGCTGTACAGCAAATCAAGACATAAAGCAACATAGAAAATACAACAAAAACAAATACTTAAACAAAGAATAAAACTTGGAAGAAAAATACAATAAAAGACTAGGCTGTAAAATCAGGACTAGGAGTGTTGATACAACCCATATCAACATCAATAACCAAAAGCTAATTTAAAATAATGGGCTTTCAGATGAGATTGTCTCACGGAGAGTGGGAGGTTGTTACATAAATAGGACCAGCAAATAAAAAAAAGAAAATTCACCATGGAATTTATAATTCAGACTATTGTTCATACTGTTCATTAGAAGTGGGAAAAATTATCGATTCTAAAATGCATCGCGATTCGGCCGTGCACGATTCTGCATCGATGCAGCATGTGACATAATCGTGATTCCCACTCAATCCAGGTTCTCAAGTGTCCTTGTCTTTAAGCTGCTAAAAATGTTTTATCCAGCACACTTTGAATGAAAAACAAGGAATTGTTTTATTTGAATATTTGCACTTTTAAATAGACAGGCTAAGCCTATGCTATTTGTTTTGGTATACTACATGTGAAATATAGAATCCTGTCTTATAGCTGTTGTACTGAAAATGTTATTTTTTATACATACATTTTTTTTATTTAAGTAATAGGCAGCACACTTTAAAAATGGTCGTTCACTTCAGTGGAAAGATTTATGTTTTGTCAGGTATACCGTAATAAAAAAGAATTCAAAACAATATCCGACTGCTTGTAGTAAGTTATTGAAAAATTGAGTGCGAAGAATCGTGATGTATTGCAGAATTAAATTGAATCTTTAGGCAGATAATCGGAATCGGATCGAATCGTGAGGCAGGTAGAGATGCACACCTCTACTGTTCATACATATTTAATCACGTGCTGAAGCCGGAAAACACCAAAAACATATAGGAAACACTGAATTAACTACTTAAAACGTGAACATAAAATGTTTTAAAATAAGGATATTTGAACATACAAGGTAAGGAAAGAAATATGCAAGTCAGGAACAAAAAGACTTTTCATTTTATTGTTGGAAAAATGTTCCATTCATTCACATGGAGGGGGCGGGGCTTAAAGTTTACTCTGCAGCCAGCCACTAGTGGGCGCTTGTTTTGCTTCAGCTTGAACATCATGATCCTGAGTCCTATTATTATATACTTCTACAACAGAAACAGTTAAACAGCAATTAAACGGTTGTTCCTGCAGCTCATTCCAAACATGAATATACAGAAGTATAATGTATACATATTTGCTTTAGCTTGTGTAACATAGTGTTTACTTTACATCAGGGTGAGAGTTGTAGATATAGTGAGCACCTGGGTGACCGTGCAGCTGCACCCCTGTGACACTCGCCATGAGTTCAACTGCGTGACCATGAAGCCCGCAGTGCTGTAATGAGGAAATCCATCAACATGGGGCGAAGCGTCCACAGTCAGGAAGGAGCAGGTGCAACTGTATACTTTAAAGAAATACCAAGAATCTGGAAAATTTCTGCATAGAAGAAAACAAATCTGAAAATGGGACCATTTTAGCAACTTTAGATTATTTTCCAGGTCAAAAGTTTTTTGGTGAAGATCACTGCATCTTAAATTATACGACTCACTGACAAACGAACAGCCTGGGTGATGAATGGAGAAACCTCAGGCAAAATCTAAATTGTTTCCTTTCACTTTTGAACTCTCAAATTTCCAAGCATAATTTTTAGAGTATCTTAACAGCAAAGATGAATGGAGAAAAGGAAGGGGTCTCCCTTTTTTTTTTTCCTGACTTAAATTCCTCACATCTTCGCCTCCTTTTTCCTTTCAGTCGATCAGTCAAGCCTCATATAATATGTCCTAAACACACTGTGTGTGTTTCCTAACAGCTGGACAAGTCCCATTGAACCAGGTCACTATGGATGGCAGCTAATAACCCAGCCTAATAATCACTACATTACCCAGCGTTTTCCTGCATCCACTATCATTAAATGCCAATTTATTATAATGTCAACAGTAAATGTTTCTATGAACATATGATCTAGAGGTGGGAGTGTAGACGAAGCAGCGGTGCAGCAGGCTGGCTCGTGCTCTTTGGGTGGTGCTGTTTGGTGACTGGTCTGGAGGCAGAGCCCCAGCTCAGAGCTCCCTCAGTGGGACATCTGGTTCATGAGTATCAGAGCGTGCTGCTGGAGCCCCAGACTGAAAACAGGATCCAAATTTAAGACCGCTGTGGAGGCAGGCACAAACACGTCGTGTGTCCATGATAGTTTTTCCCTCCTGATTTCCACACAAACAAACAGAAGCTGCTAAAAGGACTCCTAACCCTCGTCTTTCCCCGTTTCCAAAACTTTTACATTCCAGATAAAGTCTGATTTTCAAGATAAGCAGTCCATGTCTTCATTAGGAAAAACTCTCTTGAGGGATGGTAAGATAAATTTACTGGAAGCCATTAAGAAAACAAGACATTTCCGACCACAAGGTCCTAGAAAAAAATGACCAAAATTTAGGAGAAGGCAAGAAAAAGTGAGACTCACTGGGGCTGAATTCTAAAAACATTATTGTTGAGTCAGCATGGCACTGATTTGTTCCTGCCTTTCTCTGAGCAATAAACAGAAACAGGATTGTGACAGCAGTATATCTAAAGTTCTCAGACTGCTTTGATTAATCGACTGTATGAACTATGTTCCTGATTTTCTCTTTCTGTTGGGAGACAGTAAACTACACTCATGACTAACAGAGAACACTAAGTAACTCTGACTAACAGATCAACTGCTAACAGGCGTAGTTGTATCCTCCATAGGCTGGCAGGGAGTTAAGGTGAAGACCAACATCATCCAGAAGGAGCTCGGAGTTGAGCCGCTGCTCCTCCACATTGGAAGGAGTTAGCTGAGGGTTGATTATAGGATGACTATAGAAAAACATCCAAACCCTTAGGAGCTGAAGCATGTTGCTAAGGAGAGAAATAACAAGGATTCTCTCCTTGACCTGCTCCGTCCAACCAAACATGACCTGAGGATGGACGGACGGACGGACGGGCGGGTGGACGGATGGATGGATGGATGAAAGGACGGACGGACGGACGGACGGACGGACGGACGGACGGACGGACGGACGGATGGATGGATGGATGGAGGGACGGACGGACGGACGGATGGATGGACTGACGGACAGAGGCAAGGAGGGAGGACGGACGGACGGACAGATGGACTGACTGACGGATGGACTAACGGACAAAGGCAAGAAGGGAGGACAGACGGACAGGAGGGAAGACAGACAGACGGACAGACTGACAGATTGACGGACGGACTGATGGATGGATGTATGGACTGACGGACAGAGGCAGGGAGGGAGGACAGACGGACCGATTGACTGACGGACAGATGGACTGACGGACAGAAGCAGGGAGGGAGGATGGACGGACGGACGGATGGATGGATGGATGGAGAGATGGACTGACGGACAGATGGAGGGACGGACGGACGGACGGACGGACGGACGGATGGACGGATGGACGGATGGATGGATGGATGGATGGATGGATGGACGGATGGACGGACGGACGGACGGATGGATGGATGGATGGATGGATGGATGGATGGATGGATGGACGGACGGATGAATGGAGAGATGGACATTATTAATTTTTGACACAACAGTAAGCCTGCCTTGTCTGTTGTGTTGTGTTGTGTTGTAGATGTCTGTATCAATCAATCCTCATGCTGTCATCAGGTTTTCATTTTAAACTATGACTTCAGCTTGTCGCCCCCCCCCCCTCGTACCAGTGCCCACTTGAATCTTCAAAAGCTGTGTTTTTCTGTGTTCGGGGGGCCCGACTCTAGCTGCTGAGTGAGGGAAATATACAGTTTCTGTGTTCAGAGGAAGTTCAGAGAACAGTTTAAATGAGAAACCCACACTCTGCATGTCACTTTCAACTCCTGCTGCACAAACTGATGGAAACTCGTCTTAATGATTGAGGCATTACATGAAGCTTGAGGTCGGCGATCGTTAGCGGCGGCACACACACTCGAGCGGTGGTGGAATCTGTGACGGCACCTGGAAGCAATTGTGTTTACCTCCTTGGAATATTTATGCACTGGTGAATTATTCTGAGCGTGTTCCTGGTGTTTGTTTCTGTAGGGATGTCTGGCCGACGGCAGAACAACAACACGACCAATGAGACTAATTTGCAAGGAGAGAAATTTAAAAAGCAGCTGCTGCATGTGCGTGTGAAATGTGCATCTATTGTCAGTGCGGCGGCAGATCCACACTCGACTGGTTTCCTCATTAAAAGTAATATGAATCCCTCCAACCCCGGAAGCACCTCTTTTTATATGTACCACTGTATGTCCAAACACTGTTAAACCCTCGTAAAAAGTCACAATAATATTTTGATATCTGTCATCTCACTGTATTCTGTTATAAAGAAGCCAGAGGGATAGGAAATTGTCTTTGTTTGTGGTCTTCATTCCCATCATAACGCACAAGCTTCAGTTTCCCATGGCTGTCTTCGTTGTGATGACTTGTGGCACCAAAAAAAAACAGACCCAGTCCACATGAGGCTCCGTGGCCTGGTGGATTTGTTTAGTCTTGGTGGACGGGACACAAGGAGAGCATTTAGGTATATTTTGGATGTGTGCTTCTTTTCTCGGCACAGATGTACGGAGGATTGTGAACATCGTAGGAATGTTAAGAGCTTCTCAGTAAAGATGGTTTAAGATACTTTCTGCAGCAGGACGTATAAGTGCCGGTTTAGTCTGGTAAAGTAAATGCTTTTCATGACTTGATGAGGGATTGTTTTCAAATGAAGTACAGATTTTCATGCCTAATAGATAAAACCTGAAGAGTTTTAGAGATATTTGACCCGCAGCGCTTCCATAAGGCTTAGATTTGTGGTCTTGTCTAAAATGTTTTTAAAAACTATTACAAATTTTGTTGTAAATATCAGTCCAGGAATTCAATTCTCCCTTATGATGAATCCCAGTTGCTTTACGTATATATGCTGAAAGTTCAGGTTTGCACATTCACACATTTTTCCAGATTAAAATTGTTAAAATAGAATACTTAAATTGGCATTTAGTTTCTGATAATTCTTTACACTTTTCGTTTTGAAGCACAAAAAATATTTGCCTTCATCAAACATTTTAAAAAACTGGTAATAAAACAAGGAAATTCAAATCTGTTTAAAGTGATAGTTTAATTTTTTAGTGGGTTTCTTGTTCTAAACAACTGATATTTCAGCTGTTGCTGATAATTTGTTGAACAAATGTCTTTTTGGAGATAAAGAGATCAGTTTTTATTGGACTGGCGTGCCTAAACTTAACAGTCTGTTCAGGGTCCAGACCAAGCTGCTGTCTTAAAACAACTCCAATCTCAAAAATATCATGGGCTATCATGCAAATGCAATTTTGTAATTCTTTTCATGGCCAGTTTTGAATTACATGGTCATTTTAATTAAGTTTAAAGGCTATTTACAGAAGAAAATTAGCAAGCTAATTGTAGAACCTCAGCATATCCCACTTCCAGTCAGTATGACATCATGTTTTCATGCAATGGCAAATTAATGCAGCGAAAAAGTTTATAAAAAGAGCTTTTTCATGAGATTAAGGATGTATCAAGGAGTTAGCTCCTCTGCACAATTCATGTGTCATTTCAGACCTGCTTTTAAAGAGAACTGTGGCTAAGCATAGAAAACGTATCCTCGTGTGTTCAATGAGTTCATTGTTGAGTTTACTTTAAACTCTTTTGACCAAAATCCTGATGTAATTCAATACTCTTCATTGAATTGAAAACTAAATATTCAATGACTTTTTTTTGTTGTACTTAGGGCTGGCCGATACGGCTTAAAGAGGACCTTCCATTAAAAATGTTTTTTCTGAGGTTTCTGTTAAATCCACAGGTGTTCTTACCTTCATAGTGGGTGTGAAAACAGGTCAACAACTTCTCTTTCAGTTTTAATCTCTCAAACTACACAGGTGGTGATAAAACCCGAGTTTGAACGATCTGTATCTGTTTCATCACAACTCCTTTGTTCGTTAGTATTCATCAGCACCCGCAGTTGAAACCACACCTAGCATGCTGCTGGCTAAAAGCTGTAGCATAAGACGTAGCAAACAGGAAAAGACTACGGGGTTGTTCCCATGCGCAGCGGGGCAGGAAGCAGTATACCTTGCTCTCATAGGCTAGTTTGTTAGCCAATCAGAGTACAGCAAATTCGAATAATGAATTTGAACGAGCTGGTGCTCGAGGCCTGACGGAACGAGCCGAATTTTGATGCAGACAGATTGAAAGGTCTGTTAATCAGTGTTTCCTGATGTTTTTCAGATATAAAATGTTTCATATTACAGGTTAATACTTGAAAAATAACCACAAAGTCCTGAAATTTGTATGAAATGGCCTCTTTAAAATAACTCTTATTACAATAATTTAAGAGCTTTTTGTGCAAAAACTGTTATAGAATCTATATTTATTATATACAGTGGGGCAAAAAAGTATTTAGTCAGCCACCAATTGTGTAAGTTCTCCCACTTAAAAAGATCAGAGAGGCCTGTAATTTTCATCATCGGTATACCTCAACTATGAGAGACAAAATGAGGAAAAAAAATCCAGAAAATCACATTGTCTGATTTTTAAAGAATTTATTTGCAAATTATGGTGGAAAATAAGTATTTGGTCACCTACAAACAAGTAAGATTTCTGGCTTTCACAGACCTGTAACTTCTTTAAGAGGCTCCTCGGTCCTCCACTCGTTACCTGTATTAATGGCACCTGTGTGAACTCGTTATCAGTATAAAAGACACCTGTCCACAACCTCAAACAGTCACGCTCCAAACTCCACTATGGCCAAGACCAAAGAGCTGTCAAAGGACACCAGAAACAAAATTGTAGACCTTCACCAGGCTGGGAAGACTGAATCTGCAATAGGTAAGCAGCTTGGTGTGAAGAAATCAACTGTGGGAGCAATCTCGATCTGGGGCTCCACGCAAGATCTCACCCCGTGGGGTCAAAATGATCACAAGAACGGTGAGCAAAAATCCCAGAACCACACGGAGGGACCTAGTGAATGACCTGCAGAGAGCTGGGACCAAAGTAACAAAGGCTACCATCAGTAACACACTACGCCG
This sequence comes from Pachypanchax playfairii, assembly GCA_006937955.1. Lineage (NCBI taxonomy): Eukaryota > Metazoa > Chordata > Actinopteri > Cyprinodontiformes > Aplocheilidae > Pachypanchax > Pachypanchax playfairii. The sequence continues at coordinate 1,532,628 of SSNP01000056.1, read as the reverse complement.
CCAGGGACTCAAATCCTGCAGTGCCAGACGTGTCCCCCTGCTGAAGCCAGGACACGTCCAGGCCCGTCTGCGGTTTGCTAGAGAGCATTTGGATGATCCAGAAGAGGATTGGGAGAACATCATATGGTCAGATGAAACCAAAATAGAACTTTTTGGTAGAAACTCAACTTGTCGTGTTTGGAGGGGAAAGAATGCTGAGTTGGATCCAAAGAACACCATACCTACTGTAAAGCATGGGGGTGGAAACATCATGCTTTGGGGCTGTTTTTCTGCAAGGGGACCAGGACGACTGATCCGTGTAAAGGAAAGAATGAATGGGGCCATGTATCGTAAGATTTTGAGTGAAAACCTCCTTCCATCAGCAAGGGCATTGAAAATGAGACGTGGCGGGGTCTTTCAGCATGACAATGATCCCAAACACACCGCCCGGGCAACGAAGGAGTGGCTTCGTAAGAAGCATTTCAAGGTCCTGGAGTGGCCTAGCCAGTCTCCAGATCTCAACCCCATAGAAAATCTCTGGAGGGAGTTGAAAGTCCGTGTTGCCCAGCATCAGCCCCAAAACATCACTGCTCTAGAGGAGATCTGCATGGAGGAATGGGCCAAAATACCAGCAACAGTGTGTGAAAACCTTGTGAAGACTTACAGAAAACGTTTGACCTCTGTCATTGCCAACAAAGGCTATATAACAAAGTATTGAGATTAACTTTTGTTATTGACCAAATACTTATTTTCCACCATAATTTGCAAATAAATTCTTTAAAAATCAGACAATGTGATTTTCTGGATTTTTTTCCCTCATTTTGTCTCTCATAGTTGAGGTATACCTATGATGAAAATTACAGGCCTCTCTGATCTTTTTAAGTGGGAGAACTTACACAATTGGTGGCTGACTAAATACTTTTTTGCCCCACTGTATATATTTTTTTTTTGGTTTGCTATTTCTTCCAATTTTCCCCTACTTATTAAGGAAAGCAACAAGTACAAACAAAGGACAACTTTAAGCGACCGCTTCAGTGATTTTTCTCCACCGTACCTTTGCTGTGCCTTGTACAAAGGATTTGGCTATAGTTAGCTGTTTTTAGCTAAAGTTTGTTGGTCCCTGCGGTGTTTGTTCGTCTCAGAGAGACAGGTGTTTTTCATGTTCGGCTGGATGTCTCTGTTTCAGGTGTGTTCAGTTTGTGGTGCTGCTGCCTTTGGCTGCGACGGGCTTTAGACAAATGTTGCAGCGTGGGGTCTCTTGCAGCACGTCTGTCACAGCAAACCATGTGAAACTAATTCTACAGAAAGTCCAGGGAGCCAAAAAGCACCACTACACAAAATCTTTATTTATTTATTTTTTAAATCGCCCGCAACAAAAAATTTGAATTAATTCATTTAATCGATTTATCGCCCAGGCGTCATACTAAACTTGGTTTAAGACACTTAGCCCACTAAGTCAATGCATTTCTAGAAATCTTCACATCCCATTACTCCATTGCAGGTGAACAGCTGTTTGGCATGGACCAGCAGTATGAATATAGATTTAGATCCATTAAAAATAATCTGGGTTACCAAAAGATAACATGAATGTTTCCTTTGAGATCTGAGAAACAAGTATGAGAAACTGAGTGTCAGTGTTGGGATCTTGCACAGAGGTGGTTATGGACCATATGTTGAGGGGTGAGTAGGGGGCTCAAGGGATTGGTTGATGGCGGGGGAAAGATGACACTCTGACAAGTGGCGTTTACATGGGAAGGGAGCGCCAGAGGACAACTGTCGGCCTTGAAGAATCTGAGACAGAAGGTGGTAGAGGAGAAGGAGGGAGACAGAAATGTTCATGTGAGAAAAGTTAAATAAAGACAGAAGAAGTGGAGAACTGGGTGAGAAGAGGAGACGGAGACACCAGATCAGGAAAAAAAGCACAACAAATCCAGCTGTGGGATAAACTTGTTCATGCACAAAGGGAGAGGGTTTATTTGCTGGGGTCACAGGTGACCTGTGTGGGACTGTGGTGGTAGATTTATGAGCTCCACCAAGCTGAAGGCTTGAGGTCACATGCTGACTTCATTACACGCCTTAACGATCTCACACACATGCAGAAAAAGAGATGCGCTCACTGCATCGTCCTACTGATGCCCAGATCATGTGATTCTCGGTTCAAGCGATAGATGAAGGAGGGAATAAGACTCATCTGATGTGTGTGTGTGTTCCCATCTGGCTTTAAGGTAATCCATGTCCAGTATGATGAAGATGGAGGACAGACGACACTGATCGGTAAAGAAACAAGCTCACAGACGGAGATGAAAGAACAGAGTCGGATCAGGTTGCTCTGCATCATTAATATCAATCAGGAGTGATGCAGAATCAGAAACACCCAGACGTGGATGGATGAGAGGATGAGAACCGAGGAAAATAAAGAAGGGAAAGGTTTTTCTCAGGGTCACAGCGTTGCCCTCTTATACCTCATATTCATTCATTATTCTCCTCACTTCTGCTGTCATCACCAAGACAGTCTCACATTGAGAGGTTCAAACCAAACCAAGCGAGTTTACATTCTTTTAGTGTTTTATTCTGTGTAGTCCTCTTCCTATTTATCTCCTAAAATTTGGTTTACTGTAGATTTCTAGTGTTGTATATAAACAAAAACTAACCTTGTTAAAAAAATACAGTTCTATGCTGGGATATGGTTTTATTATCTGTCCAATCAAAACAACCACGCTGGTAGAATCAGCCATATTTCTTAAAGCTTGATGGAATTATTTTAGTTAATCTGCACTTATCATGCTTTTGGTTCTTTTATAATGATGAAAAATATATTTCTGTCCATTATTTTTAGAGTTTAAAGGAAAGGTAACCTTGTTATGTATAGGCTCTTGCTGCCTCGTGTCTTGTTCATGCATTTGTTGGAAGACAAAAAGAAATCAGAAGAGTTGATCTTTAGCAGGAGGTTGATTTGGATTTCCCATGTTTTTGTTTAAATCTTTATTGGCTTAGCTCAAAAAAAGGTGTCTTGACACAAAGCTGCCTTTGTTGGAAAACCCCACACATATTTAGTTTTACTATTAACCTCCTGTGACCGATTTATGAGGTTGGCACCATCCAGTGAATGAAAATATAAAACATTTTGAAAGCACTACCTCTTGGAGCGAACGACAAGGGCTGTAAATCACTTTCAAAGTGACCGCAAAATGTAGTTCTTGTTCTGATGTATCAGTTTACCCACAACACACGTTGATCTGGGACTTTGGCTCAATCCAAGAACCTGTCTCCTGGTCAGAGAAGCGTGACGCCTACAAGCGGTTTCTTCCACTTGACCTGGCAGGAAACTACTAAAACTCAAAGAATCTCTGGAGACATTTCCAAGTTATTATTGTTCAACAAAACAATGACTACGTTGCTATGCTAACGATGCTAATCGTACCGTAGCCGCTACACGTCCTGCTGCTAATCAGATAACGTAGCAAACAGTTTGTTCTCCAGATAAATGTCCTCGTGTCTCACCACAAAAGGATGCACCATCTTTGCTTTTGTAATCCGAAAATTCTTTTTGAGGACTAAATTAGGGGAACTGCGAGTCATTTGTGGAAGGATACCTTCTGAAGCCTGAGCACAAACATTCATTTCATTCATGTCTGAAATATCCTGTATTATGTTAAGCTGAAATTATGTTACTGACAAATTTTTTAATCTGTTTAGAATTTACTGTAAACACCACAAAGCTTTCTAATCCCACTTACATTTTTAACTGTCACAATTTCATGGGTTTTATTTTGCAAATCACGTTCTGGACAGAGATTTTTTTTTTTCCACTCGTATTCTCATGCTGGCGAGCCAACAAACAAGGGAGGAGTTCTGACCGGAGTCCAGCAGCAGCTGAAGTATCTTGGCAGGAACTTGGTACAGCAGGAGAGTGAAAACCTGGTTCATGTTGGGTGTGAAGAATAAATCCCATTACATCTAATGGTAAACATGTGTATGGAGGGAATGATGTTGACATGACTAATTTTGATGAAGCATTTGATGGGCGCACGGTGCTGCAAGGTCATCTGCAAGGTTGCTGTGAAAAGAACACTCACGCAGAGATGGGATCGGTTTAAGGTGGTGAGCGGCACACGCCTTAGTCGTGCAGCTGTTGGACGTGTTCTCGGTAAAGATTCATGAGGCGTTGCTGTCCGAGACAGATGCAAATACCTCGACTGGTAATTTATTGAAGATGACATTATACGGTGTAGATGCTTAAATGACTGAATGTAAACTCGGAACAGGCTGAAACATCAGACTGATCCAAGTCCGTCATCGACTGGGTTCAAAGGCTCGATAGCCATCCCAGCCATCTTCACGCTCCAGGAACCCGAGCAGCTGATTGGACCGGATGAAGAGGCTATCAGTCGGATAAAGTGTCAGTGACCAAGTTCACTCAGGGGAAAGTCTGCACCTGCTGCTTTACAGCACACTGAGCAGTACGACACAATTAGAGTTGGAACACAAGGTTATTTTAAACCAGTAACATCACAACATTCAGAAGTCTCATCATGACGGCATCAACGCTTAAAGCACTGAAGAGTGACTCACACCAGTACATCTCCCCAAAAGTTTACCTGATCAACCAGGCCCTCACATCTTTGACAGATTATTTTACAAAGACGTGAGGTCCTGGAGCTGAACCGCTGTCTCTCAATTTCGAAGGCGGGCTTAGCCAGTTGAGAGAGAACCAATCACAGAAACCTGGAAATGACGCAATATGTGACGCTAAAGCAAATACACACCAGGCGGAACAAAAACAAAAGGTTTAGCGAGCGGAGCCGTAATGGTAGCTACAGAGCCGTGGTTAATGGAGGAGAAAAGACAAATATTAATGACAGTTGTCGCTTTTGTGTCAAAAACTTGCGAATACGAGGTGTCATTGCACATTCGGTTCATGTATTTGACCGCCCCAAGCAAACACTGTGCAAACACAGAAGTAAACACTTCATCCACCCAAAAGTAGCAACTCGTTCTAAAATCCACAAGTTTATGACTCATCAAAGAGATGTGAGAAGATTTAAGTGACTAAACTGAAATTCATGTCTGCAGACTACAGCTTAAACAAACTGGATTTAATGTCCTGATTTCCTTTATTATTATTTTTATTAGTGTTTTTAGCATTATTAGCATTGTGAATTTTTTTTTAAAAAGTGACTGAAACAGAGTCATGTGGGGATAAGTATCACACACAGACACTGTTGGTTAATGGTTTGTTTACTTTAAAGGCAAAAATTCTCACATCTTTCAGAAATTTGCAACAATTCAGAAACACACACAGTAGATAAAAAGAACCATATGCAGAGCTGCACGGTGGTGCGGTCGTCCTTGTGTGTGAAGTTTTCTCCAGGTGCTCCAGTTTCGTCCTGCAATTCTAAATTATGTGTGTCTGCAATTTTAAATCAGCCATAAACGTGTGAGTGAATGGTTGTTTTTCTCTTTGTAGCCTTGTGATGGACTGGTGTTCTGCCCAGGTTGTAGCCGGCTTCTCGTCAAATCCCAGCTGGAGATAAACACCGGCTTCCTGTTACCCTGAACAGGATCACGTGGGTGGATGGAATCATGAATCTGTATTTTAGCTGAATTAGAGTCTGCTAAGGGTTTTATCAAGAGAAACTTTATCATGGCCCTGTTCCCACACTGCACCCTAGGGTCTTCCGCGAAGTGCACTTAGCAGAAGGGCACATAAGGGCGTGAAGTGTGTAGTGAACAAGTGCGCACAAATAGCAGTATTGGGACAGCGAGCGTTACGTCAACGACCTTTGCCACAGTGTTCTTTCTCCATGACACCAAAATGGCAGAACCGGTCGCTGTTTGCGCTATTTTCATACTAGAAATGATTTTAAAACTCCAACAAACATTTATTTTGAGGAGAAAGAAGCACAGGAACTGAAGAAGGTGTATAAGACAGAATAAGTGATTCAACTGTTAGTATATCAAGTCTGAAAACACACGTCAGTACCGTTATTAATTAATTATATTCTTTATCAGATATGTGACACATCTTTCCAACAGAGAATCAATCGATTGTAATTACACAGCTAGACAATAAAATAAAATATTGATTATTTGGATTCTAAACTTGAGAAAATGTTTTTTTTGGTCCGGATGGTTCAGCCATTTCTCCACCTTCTTCTTCTTCTGTCACACCCAGCAATGCATTGTGGGAAATACCCTTCGCTGAAGTCTGCACTGATGCGGGCTTCTGCGAAGTGCAGATCAAGCGTTCGAAAGGGGCGGAGCCAAGGGCACAACTCTCCACCCTGGAGAATCAGGTACACCCTACGCACTTGCGCCCCTCATCGGGAACGTGCATTTCAAGGGTGCAAGTGCGCAAGTGCAGGTACTGGGACAGGGCCTATGTAACACGTTTCATGCATAAAGTAGCCCAGTGTGTTTTCCAACATGAAAAAAAGATGTTTGGGGAAACTCTGCGTTAGATCAGGGACGACCACGTTTGTGTGTTTTTTATATTTCATTGTCTTACAGTACAACTGTAAAAAATACACCAACAAACTCATCTAGCTGTTCATAGGGCCAATCAGATTTCAGAACAAAAACCTAAAATCCGCCCATGTTTTTAGAATGACTAGAACAGACATTTGTCTATAGAGTAAACAACATGTCAGCAAACACACACCTAACGTGCTCCTGATTGCCAAGAGTTCAAACACTTTGCAGAACTGCGGAAATTTTACTTTCATTGAAAATACAGTGAAGATTTTAATTACATTTACAGATTGTTCCCCTTCAGTTGGAACTTGTTCACCTAATTAATCACTCTATTGAGTGACTGGCTCATACTAATGACTCTACAATAAATGTTTCATTCATTTGAACATAAGACAACAATTAAAAATTCATTCATGTCACATGATAATTAACTGAAGCCAAAGTGTATTTGCAAAAGGGTTTATAATAGTTACCAGATCAGAAACTGCAGATGAATCCAGCCTCTATGCAGCAGGGGTTGTAAGGGGGGGGGTATAGTATGCATTTAACAATCAGTGGATATACAGCACAAAAAATATGCATTAATTTAAGTTATTTTTCAAGAAAAAAACGGAATCAGTCCCTTTTTCAGCCGTCTCGTATAGCGTCAGTCAGAATATTTCTGCTCACCTGTATAATTATATGCCAAGTCACGACTCTGTGACCACCTGATATCACATGACCTGTTGAGCTCTGGCGGCTCTGAGGTTTAATGTTCTGGTTTTTAAGTTAACCTGTCGGCTTTAAGCATAAGGAAACAGAGGTGAGAGAAAACAGAGCAATAAACAAGCTGAAGGATCGTAGGTAATTTGAACGGAGGATGATCCACCTGCAAACGAGAGGGAAGCTTTTAATAATGGTGGAAATTCAAAGTGCCAGAAACTGGGAGGTGGTGTGGGATTTTAGTTTGAAGGCCAAAGGAAAAAAAAAGTGGAACTCATTTCAGAGTTAAAACTTCCCTTTTGTGAATGTTCGCACCATGTTTCCTCAAGCTTGGCGCACACGTTGCCCTATTTTACAGCCACACACGCACACAAACACTCCATTTTTAAGTCATGGTGATTATTGCACTTTTCCCTTTATGCCTTTTACAGTTAACCCCCCCCCCCCCCCCCCCCCCCCCCCCCCCCCCCCCCCCC
>SSNP01000056.1:1499749-1524987 GCA_006937955.1 Pachypanchax playfairii | reverse complement strand
CCCCCCCCCCCCCCCCCCCCCCCTTCACTCTCTTTCCATATCGGGCTCTCTGGTTTTGCTCTAACATGTTCCAGAACATTAAACTCAAACCACATTTTATGAATGAATAAAGCATACAAAGATAAAAGAGCATTTCATCCCCTTTCAGACCGCTATTCAGTCAATGTTGTCTGGCCCTGAACAAAACCAACACTTCAGTAAAATCCTCTTTTTTTTTTTCCTCTTTTTTTACACATTACTACAGATGATGTTTTTCTAATTAAAAACTCTTTTATATTTGGTCATTTAAAAATCTTCATTCATCTGCTTTAAAAGAAGACTTTGAAGGCGTGATGTCTCCGTTTCAGATCATCCATCTTTGCTTTTCATGTGTTTTATTAACTCACCCTGAGGACTGGATTTCAAAAAGGTTAATTTAGACCAGAGAGTGTAAACCACACTTCATTCCAGTAACTGTTAAACTCCATCATCATGTCATGAATAAAATAGAACATAAATACAAAGTTAAATCAAGTAAAAGTACTAAATTAGATCTTGAACACATAATAGCATCATAGAATGAGGAGGTCATTTATGTTATGTGACACACTGCGGCTGCAGTATTTAACCTGTACATTCATTCCTGTGTTCACCACATTTTTGCTGCGGGTAAATAAACTTTTTACTGTACAGCATTTGTTTGATTGCAGAGGGAACATAATGTTAGTTTTAGTGCTTTAAAAGCCTTTTTGTCCCACACTATGACCCCCCCCCCCCATCTGTTCGGACACAGTCAGCTATCTGCAGGTTGTACACATGATGTGTAATATAACATACAGGGGCAGAATATTTAAAATTAAATTGAGCTACATTCACATTTTTGATAACATTTTACAATTAACAGAGCCTGCTTGTCAATAGAAGCAGATTATTTTAATTCAATTATCAACAAGAAAACGTAGAGCAAAAATAGTTTTAAAGAGGCCCTTCCATTAAAACTGGTTTTTCTGAGGTTTCTGTTGAATATTTTAGCTCCACAGGTGTTCTTACCTTCATAGTGGGTGTGAAAACAGGTCAACAACTTCTCTTTCAGTTTTTATCTCTCAAACTACGCAGGTGGTGATAAAACCCGATTTCTCCCGAGTTCGAACGGCCTGTATCTGTTTCATCACAACTCCTTTGTTCGTTAGTTTTCTGCAGCTCCCACAGTTGAAACCACGCCTAGCATGTTGCTGGCTAAAAGCTGTTAGCATAAGACGTAGCAAACAGGAAGACACGACGTCTGACGTTGCCATGCACAGCGGGGCAGGAAACAGTATACCATGCTCTCATAGGCTAGTTTGTTAACCAATCTGAGTCCATCAAACAATGAATATGAACGAGCTGCTGCCGAAGCCTGACGGAAGGAGCCGGAACCACCCGAATTTTAACACAGACAGATTGAAAAGTCTGTTAATCAGTGTTTCCTGACGTTTTTTAGATAAAAAATGTTTCATATTACTGGTTAATACTTGAGAAATAACCACAAAGTCCTGAATTTGTATGAAATGGCCTCTTTAACTGATTCCTGTATTGGCTTTATTTATAATTCTTAGTGGACCAGATGGTAGACATTTATAGGCCAAATATGGCCCAGGCGCCACCACTTGATGATCATTCTATGGAGAAAGCAGTGATAATAAAGGAAGCTGAAAATTCCGGGTGCTTTTTATATTTCAAACCCTAAATATACCCTAAAACACTTTAAAGACCTAATTAAACACAACTTTCATTAAAAAAATACAAAAAAAAACATCAAATTTCAAGATAATATTGAACTTTTTCATTTTAAGCTTGTTGTTGGCTACTTTTCTCAAGTAGAATATGCTGTTATATTAAAGATATCTCTCCTCAGTCGAAGCAGTTGCATATCGAAAAAATCTCCAGCTGACCAAGGCATCGAATTTGTAACTGTGAGCTGCTACTATATGTTGCTTTAAACCCACTATCTGCTTTTTTACTCAGTTATTATCAGTTAATCCATCTGTAAACATTCTGAATGCTCCGGTGCTTTGGTCTCCTCTTTTTGTAACAGTCTGATTTGCTGTGTTTGGCTGTTGGTGCTGTCTGTGTTTGGACTGTGTCTGAGTCTGTGTTGGTTCGACTCGCCTCAGTCTTTTCCTCTTATTATCTGTGACAGACTTTGGTACCGTCCTGCCTCTCGGGGAAACCACCTGTCTCAGCCTGCCTCCACATACATCCTCATCACAAAACAAAACAACACACATCCTCAGCAGAACCAGTTACAAATCACATTCAATTCAAGTTTTTGAATGAAGACTTTCTTATACAAACACACTAATGTCGCTCAGCTTTGACAACTACTCTTATCGCTCATCTGTCACTCAACACTGAAAGCAAAAGCATCATATTCCTCAATCAGATGACCTTCGTGATTCCACTGTTTACCGTACAGCGTTTCGTCAGAGCCTGTTTCACTTAACGCTACGGGGACGCCGTCATCGTTGACGATGCCAGGGACCTTGTTGTGTTTAATCAAACATAGCCTCCGAACCATAAAAGATAGAAACTTACTTTTTTCCCCCTCTAAATCGGGAGAATCCAAGCTTTCAGACGGTAGTTCCGGCATCGCTCTAGCCCATTCACAAGGGATACAGTGTCGTGTCAAAGTCGGTGTTCCAATCAGAGCCTTTGTCTTTTGCGCATGACGCGCGGTTGTCAATTTTTTTTTTTCTTATTCATTGATATTTAGTGTGAGTTTTTCTTGAATAAAGTGTGATATTCTAATTTTCGCCTAATTTTTTTTTGTATTTTTTATTCTAATACTCTTTATTTCAAGCAAAGGAGCCTCATTTACACAGCAGTTTATGATATTTCAATTCAAAATAAAAAAAAACAAGGTATAGGACATTATGGGACATTGAAAGGTGGTGTTTTAGTAGCATTTCTCAAAAAAACCCTTGGTCCCCAGAGGGTTAAAGAGGCCATTTCATACAAATTTTTTTTGACTTTGTGGTTACTTCTTAAGTATTAACCTATAATATGAAACATTTTATATCTAAAAAACGTTAAGAAACACTGATTAACAGACTTTTCAATCTGTCTGCATTTAAATTTGTCTGGTTTCGTCAGGCTTCAGGCAGCAGCTCATTAACATTCACTATTTGAATTTGCTGGACTCTGATTGGCTAACAAACTAGCCTATGAGAGCAAGGTATACTGTTTCCTGCCCCGCTGCGCATGGCAACATCAGACGTCATCTCTTCCTGTTTGTTACGTCTTATGCTACAGCTTTTAGCCAGCAGCATGCTAGGCGTGGTTTCAACTGCGGGAGCTGCCGAATACTAACGAACAAAGGAGTTGTGATGAAACAGAAACAGGCCGCTTAGACTCGCAAGAAATCGGGTTTTATCGCCACCTGCGTAGTTTGAGAGATAAAAACTGAAAGAGAAGTTGTTGACCTGTTTTCACACCCACTATGAAGGTAAGAACACCTGTGGAGCTAAAATATTTAACAGAAACCTCAGAAAAAATGGAAGGGCCTCTTTAACGCTTTCAAGTCAGACCTGAGATGTCTTTGGTGTCATGTGTGGTATGATGGAGGCAGAGTGGAGGTGAGTGAATTTAATCCACAGAATCTTACGACTCTGAGTGTGTAACAGAGCTGAAACAGGATGATGTAATGATAGTGAAAGGTGTGCAGCTGGTCACTGGATTTAAAAGTGTAAACAATCAGTTTCTACCTGTCAGTTTGTGTGACTGTACCCATCATGACTGTGACTAGAGATCCATCAGAGAGTCTGAACCCCATCTGACCTGGGGGGGGGGGGGCAGCTTGATAACAATTCCTCGCCTTGTGAATCACATCCGCTGTCTCTTTTTCTCTTTCTGTCTCTGCTTACATCTTCAGCATGTGTCCCTCATCTTAGTGGAAGAAAAGCTGAGCAGGGAAACAAAGACAGGTCAGGAGACAGTTTCAGGCGAAGAGGCTCAACAGCTGTCAGCGGCGGTGTGGCGATGAGCGCACAGAGGAGAATCCTCACTGTCTTACATCAGTAAACACTTCTGGTGCAAGCAACTGACTTTTGTTTACAAGCAAATAGATCATTTCTTTAGACAGATAAGGTAAATCACTCTTAGCCATTTTAAACAAATGATTTGTGTTTATAATAAAGGATTTTGCATAAAGTGTTTGGAACGAAAAATCAAATCCTAAAGACTGTATCTGACGACAAATTTCCGACGGTGCTTGTGAGAGAGTTACGAAAAGGTTCGTGATGATTCTCATTATCTTCCCGTAAGCTGCAAGTCCTCACTGTCGTGTCTCTGGAATTTTAAATACACAACTCACAAAAAGTTTGACCAACGACTTATTGTCTGCTGACGTCTGGCGTCCTGCTGTCCTTGAAGGGTGAAACTCGGGTCATTAAGGTTCTGGGTTTCCAGAGTTAGGACCCTCTACACGGAGACTCAGCTGATCCCAGAGGTTTTCTATTCAGGTCTGGAGAAAGTGCAGGAACTGGTACTCCCGTCTAGAACTGTTCCCTTATGATGAGACCTGGATGATCTAATAAAACATTGTCATCAAGATGAAATGAAGTCTGTGTTGTTCATGCAGGGGAACAATGGCTGGATTAATTATGTTATTCATGTAGTTTGGGCTCTTCACACAGTGTAGGACAGTTCTGTACTGACTCGACACACCTGTCCACACTGGGACACTTTCACCAGAGACTCGTCTGGTGGCTGATGCACAGCGATCTCCTTGACTCCAACTCCAACATCACCTCTCTGTCTCTTTGTGACTCTTCCAGTCTCTTTGTTACAACCTGCTGATGACACTCTGTGATGTGGAGGTTCTGTTGATCAGCTGTTAGGTGTCGTCTTGGTTTCATGATGTCAGAGTGTGAGCATCATGATGATGGAGGCTGTTTGTGATTAAACCAGGAAATATATTGATAGATTCATGGATCAAACACGTTAAGCTTCTTGTTACAGAACAACAAGTTGTGTAAAAAAATACAGAAACACTGAACAGCTGGACATTCAAATGTTTAATGAAGGTCACAGGAAGTTCACCTGTAAAGGTTACAGTCAGGTCTCTTTGGTACCAATGAAAATGTACAGGCCCCTTTAGCCAGTGATGAATTCAGCAAATCATTTCAGTTATTTTTTTTGTCACTATTCATACATTTCCTGTGAACAACTCATACAGTCATTAGCTGCTTGCTAGCATTTGCATGCAGAGTGACGGTTATACTCCAGCAGAACTGAGTCGAACACTCAGAAAAAAGACAGACCCTTCATGGACATCACATGGCTGTGCAAGTCAGTGAAGTCATTACATTAATTTTCTCTTTGCATGTTCAAAGATACATGATGAAATCATGTGATTAAAGTGAAAGAAATGCAGGAAGAGTTGGAAACCTTTAAAACTCAAATGTCTACTGCAAGAATGCTGCAATTTATTTTTCGTTTCAGCATAAGAAAAAGTGTTTGAAGCACCAATTCAGACTGATTCCAACTGTAAATGGTTATATGGTATTATATATACCATATATGGTATTATATATGGTATTTCAGCAAAAAGAAAAAGAAAAACTGCTGATGCGTCTGTGATTGTAATCAAAAGAGAGGAGACTGAAATCTGCTTCTGGAGTTCTCAAAGTAAATAATATTAGGTGCCAAAAGTAAGTAGATAATGTGTTATTGTGGCTCATCGCCTCCAGCAAACAAAGAAGCAAGAAGCTGACCTTCACTGCTTTCACCCTTCTTGTCCAAAATCCCAACAACTCCCCTCTCTCTCCCTCCCCCACAAAATTAGATTTTCCTCTCTTCCGTGTGTATTGGGAAACATACAGTGGAGGAGTGTAGGTGTGTGTGTGTGTGTGTGGTTTTTGGGGTTTGATGGACAGATGGATATAAGTCCTGCGGTTGTGCCTTCCAAAGTATCACATTCTCCCACTTTCGACTGACTCTTTATTGCTCCCAGTTGTTGCGTTAAAGAAAGTGGGGGCCTGAAAGAAGAAGAGGTCGAGGTGGCTCTTCACCAATCCGATGCTTTGTTTCACAGAGGCACTTTGTTTGTAAGAAATGTCACAGTGGCTAAATCACGAGAAGCATGTAGTGCACGAGGAGGCTGTGTGTGTTTTGTTAAGCATAGATCTGGTTTAAACACATAAACTTAAAGCTATCAGAATCCTGGTTAAAAACAAATCTTTGGCAGTGCAGATGCGTGTTTGTAGACATCAGTTTATATACACATACAGAATCATAACGTTGGGTTTGGATCAACATGTAGGGTTTTCAGTTTTCAGTCCGTGGAGGTTGTTGACTCTGTGTAGGACCTTTAACTGCAGGATTCTGAGTCAGGGAGAGGCTCTATGTGGACCTTAAGATTCGGTGCTTCAGGCGATCATACAAACACACACTACATTACAGTTCAGACTGAGTTCAGTGTGTGTTCTGTACTGCCATCCTGTTCCACAGGAACTGTTCATACAGAGTACATGACAACACAGATTAATGATTTAACTCGTGGAGGGATTTTATTTGCCTCCAAGAAGCTTTGCTTTAACTGTAATGATGAGAAGGTGCTTTATGACGTGTTTGAGCTCTAAAGGTTTAAACATTTTTGCTTTTGTTTTATTCTTGAATGATTTCCTTCATTTTTAGCATTTTTATGTCTTTTTTAAAGAGGCCATTTCATACTCATTTCAGGACTTTGTGGTTATTTCTTAAGTATTAACCAGTAAAATGAAACATTTTATATCTAAAAAAAATCAGAAAACACTGATTAACAGACTTTTCAATCTGTTTGCGTTAAAATTTGGGTGGTTCCGGCTCCTTCTGTCAAGCTGCTTCGTCAGCAGCTCGTTCATATTCATTGTTCAAATTTGCTGGACTCAGATTGGCTAACAAACTAGCCTATGAGAGCAAAGAATACTGTTTCCTGCCCCGCTGCGCATGGCAACGTCAGAGGTCGTGTCTTCAAGTTTGCTACATCTTATGCTACAGCTTTTAGCCAGCAGCATGCTAGGCGTGGTTTCAACTGCGGGAGCTGCAGAAAACTAACGAACAAAGGAGTTGTGTTGAAACAGATACAGGTCGTTCGGACTCAGGAGAACTCGGGTGTTATCACCACCTGCGTAGTTTGAGAGGTAAAAACTGAAAGAGAAGTTGTTGACCTGTTTTCACACCCACTATGAAGGTAAGAAACACCTGTGGAGCTAAAATATTCAACAGAAACCTCAGAAAACCAATTTTTAATGGAAGGGCCAATTTAATATCCAAACACCAAAGATTAAAAAACATCAGGCCTCTATAGAGAGTTTTTTTATTCTGACCTACAAAATTAAAAGCAAAACCTTTTGCACCATTTTTTGTTTGCTTCTCTCATCTGAAAAAAAGTCTCCACTTCTTCCACAAAGACATTTTTCCAGTGCTGCTGTTCTTCCCATCAGTATATCCTGCGTCCTGCTTCAACTCTGCCACTGCAGGACCGATCACGCTCCCACATCTCAGTCACACTGACGTCTGCTCAGTTTGGGGTCGTTGACCGAATTTCTCCACATCCAGACTCCAGCCTTTAAATACCAACTCTGATAAAAATCTTGTTTTTCATGTTGTCAACATTTGTAGCGTTTTTGATGCTAGAGGATATATTAAGAAAATTAAGCTCAAAATTGCATTTCTGAGTATTTCTGTATTCAAATCGCTGTGAATCAGTAGCAGACGCAAAAATGCATCTAAAAAAAACTGTGTTTGTGATTTAGAAAAGTCACTGGGCTGGCCACAATCTCCTGCGCGGTAGCACTAGCATAAACAAAGATGCTAGAGGACATAACTTAAGACAAACAAGCTCAAAATTGCATTTCCAAATATTTTTGTTTTTAAATCCCTGTGAATAAGTAGCAGAAGCAAAAATGTGTCTAAAATAAAGTGCATTTGTGATGCTCCTACTCCGCTAGCGGTAGCGCTAGCATAAACAGAGAGCTTTTAGCAATAGGGAGGGGTAGGGGGATTCTCTACTTCCTAGAAAATGGCACAGGTTTTGTGATTTGGGCCAAAAACACCATAATCATAATTTAAAGACCACTAAGAGACTTCTAAATAGCTTAAAATATGATCAGAGTGGGTCTTTAAAATCTCAACTTAAGGTAGAACGGGCATAACCCCCCCACCCACCCTTCAGCTTATGATGCATATACCTGTTTGAGTATAGGTACTTTAAATTCATAGAAATCAGATGTGTATTATGAAGAAATTCATCCTCATTACACATTTCTGGACTGTTCAGGTGCCTCCTTCCCAGTCGGCTCTATTTAACTGCAGTCTCAATACAGAAGTGGCGGTTCCAGCAGAAAATCTGCTTTTTATGGCTCTGAACTGGAACCCATTGTGAGACTATAAATATGAACATTACAGCTGGTAGAGCATGACTTAATTGGCATGTTCTTGATGTTGGACAGTGTGAATGTGCCAAAATGGTTAAAACATATAAAATAAGTCTAGATTCATATGGTGCTGGTACATGTGTTTGTTTTTTCTTTTCTGGATCTTAAAGCCGTGAAAAGGAATCCCAAAATAAAGTGAAAATATTGGTACACAGGAAAAGTTCAGACCAAATGGGCCAATCTTCTACTTGAACTGACTTTAATTTGTCCTCTGCCACTTATTAAATCCTCAGGTTCCAACGACATTTACAGTTTATTGACGTTCCTTAAAGGAAGGAAAGAAGGATTTAAGTTGGAGAGGAGGTGGAGGAGTGAGAATGTGAGCTCCCTTTGAGATGGCTGGTAGAGTCAGGAAGTGATTAGACGGCTACAGGAACGCCAATAATCACAATAGGGTTATAATTGTAGTTATGTTTGCAGCCACAAATGCTTAGCATCAGGAACTCAGTGTTGTTCCCTTTCATAATAAAAGGTGGAAGAAGAAGAGAAGTGTTTTAGGCTGTGGAAAAACAAGATGAACTCTTCATGACTCTTGGTTTGTCACCACATTAGGATAATTTCCCCCTTAAAGGCAAACCAAAGTCCATGGAGAGGTGGAAGGAGACGGCACTTGTGAGGTTACCGTGTCCTATGCTTTTTCATTATGTGTTATTAGAACACACACGCTGAGCTGCTACCTGATCCTAAAGTCATTAACAGTTATTAAATGACTCCTCAGCCAAAGTGAGATATGTTTAATGGATCTTGATCCATGCATGTTGTGTACTTTGAAGCCGCAACCCAATGTTTATGGTAGTTGCTATGAGCCACAGTGAGCAAACAGAATGTAGTTGTTGTTGTTGTCATGGTGATGGACATGGACATAACTAGAGACAGAGACATTATGCAAAGCTTGAAGCTGAAACCAATTGACCTTTTGCTGGCTCTTCCCCCAAAACAGCCATTGTCTAATCACATAACCATTACTATGTGAGCAAACATTAACTCCAAGTAAGATGGTGAAGCAGTGCGCCCACATCTACTAACGAGATGTCGGGGGGGCTCGGTGCTGAGGAGCGCACCAAGGGGCGGCGCAGATGTCGCCAGCTCTAGGCAGGGCCGAGCTGGTGGCAGCTGGGAGTGCTTGCCGGCTGCGAGGGAGGCTGGATCCGAGCGGATGGACACCACTCGGCAGAGCTGATCTGGACAGAGAAAGGAGATCATGGCTAGTTGTTTGGAGGATGTCACAAAGGTATTGTTCCAAAAAAGGTCCCTGACACGCAAGGGAATACCTCTTCCAGACATGGTAATCTGTTTGTCGGACATAGCAACAGTAACTAAGGGGGGCGGAGCTTGGTGAAAGGTCAATTGCACTTAAGCTGACTTGAAGGTGGAATATGAAACATGAACAGCAACATACTTTTTACGTCATCAATGAGGACAAAGAGGTCAGCATCAACCCAGCAGCTCTCATGGTGTGTAGAATAAGAGTTGGACTAATTATTTATCAGAAAATAATCACTTATACCAATAAATTTCATCCTTTTTCTCTGTCATTTTTTTGTAACATTCACAATATATTCAAAATATACCCAAGGCTTAAAATTATTCTAGAATTGTTGCTTTAGATTCCAGCAGCACACACAGTTGGTTTGTCCCCTGAAAGAGACCAGACACAAAAACTTGGTCAGCTGCTTTTGTTCAGACTGTAATGCTATTAGCTTTACTGCTGTGACTCAGTGGGCTAATGTTTGCTATGCAAATGAGAGAAAACACATTATTTAGTACATTCCTCACCTGTTTGCTCTGTTTTCTGCATTATTCAGCTCCTGCAGTGAATGCAGCTTTGGCTGCAGCTGCTCTGGTTATATTGTTTCAATTAGCTTAAAAAACATGTTTGTTTTTGCTTTATTTAACCTCAGTCTTCTTGTTGAATTCACTCTCTTGAAAATCCTGTAATTGTAATTTCTTGTAAATGTTTCAGATATTGACACAAATCGTTGATTCACGATCGTGTCGCAGCGTGAGGTCTGAGATGGACGCTGGCAACATCGTTTCCTGGTTCCTCTGTAGCATTCCTGACAGCTTTTATTTCTTCATCAACAGTAAAAAAAAAAAAAAAAAACTTTTACTGGAAAACTTGTGTTACCACCTCCGTCATGGCAGGGTGAAAGGAAAGTGGCTGGATGAGGTCCAGTGTGTGGAAATCTTGCTCAGCCCAAAGTTAAATCCTTAAAGGGATTGTTTGGCTTATTTGAAGTGGGGCTTTGTGAGAAGATTTTGTGAACGGCCTCAGTTTGGAAAGACAGAGTTTAGTTCTGATCAGATTAACAAACTAATTGTGAGTCACCGTGGAATAGCGCAATAACTGGTGGCAGCTTGTTGGAGTAGCTCTGTGACTTAGCTAGCATTTGCTAGCATTTTTTTATTCTTTTTGAGTATTTCTTGATGGTTTTTTCTTCTGGAAATATTTTCTAAATACTTTTCTTCTGATTTGGGTGCTGTGCTGATCGAGTTTTTTGCTGGATTTGTCACTTTTTTACCACTTGTTATGATGTGTAACCATGGCAACAAGAGACTTGTTTACAAGTAAGAGCAGCTAACTGACATTTCTAAGGCTGAAATAATCCTCAAATTGAAAGTCTGGATCCCTGATGAGCTCAAAGAAGAAGACATGGATGCAGAGCAGGAGCAGAGTGAAGAGAGAGAAGGAGGAAGTATACGGACAGACAGAGATTTGAAGAGGAGCGAAAAAAGAAGAGGAGTTTGTCAGCTGATCACATCTGCAGTTACCTGTTGGGGAAGCAGCATCAGAGTATGTGACACGAGGAGGCTGAACAGATTGATAAGGAGGGCTGGTTCTGTCATGGAGACTGAACTGGAGTCTCTTGAGTTGATTGTCCAAAGGAGGATGAAGAACATGATGGAAAACCCTCATCATCCTCTTCAGAACACAGTAACTCAACAACAGAGTGTCTTCAGTTAGAAGATTCTTCATAATCCGCTGCAGCACAGACCGCTACAGGAGATCCTTCCTGTCCACAGCTAGAACTCTCTTTGGCTCCCTGAAGAATAACTGAGCTACAACAACACTTGAATTTCCCTTCGGGGATTAATAAAGTATTTTTGATTTTGATTTGATTTGACTCGTGATCAAAGTGCATTTTGTAATTTAAAAAATGAACACGACTTATAAACCTTCACACTGATGTCAATGTTGCAAAAAGTCCATTAGAGCTGATAATTCTAGTAGGCAAAAAGGCAACTGGAACTTTTTCTCAGATTATTTTTCTGGAACGTGTTTCTTCCTGGAATGAGCAGGATCACAAATCAGTCGCCCGTCCTTCCTTGCGAGGATCATTAGTGGGTTTTACTGGTTAGCATTTAAGATGTTTTGGTTACATGCCTGAAGGTGTGAGGTGTTATGAAACCCACAAAAATGTCTTCTTTTACTCCTGTCTCAAACCATCGATCTTTTCTGTCCAAAAATGTGAATATCACTGACGTCAAAGGAACATCACAGATAAAAAATTATATTCTTGCTAGAAGTGCTTTAGCTAGCAGCTAGCTGCTACAGC
Source organism: Pachypanchax playfairii (assembly GCA_006937955.1). Lineage (NCBI taxonomy): Eukaryota > Metazoa > Chordata > Actinopteri > Cyprinodontiformes > Aplocheilidae > Pachypanchax > Pachypanchax playfairii. The sequence goes on along the minus strand of SSNP01000056.1, from coordinate 1,512,995 downwards.
TGCTATTTGCACTAACAACAAAAACTTTTCGTGTAAACAACCATATTATCCAAACTTGATGAGGATTTACAGGTTAAAAACTTGAGTTTGTGTCAACTCATTTTAAGTAATGCACTCTTGACTTAGCTTAGCTGATAGCTTCAGTCTCAGTTCCTCTGAACTGAACAGATAATGTCATTTGTTTGTAAATTTTCCACAGAACCTCCTTTTAGGTTTTATGTCCTTTGAGCTCATATGAACTCGTTATTTATCATGTTTTGATTTTAGCATCTAATCTCATTTGCCAGCTCACACAAAGCCAAAGCCAAAAATATGACCACCAGCAGTGAAACCACAATTGATGCTCTGTTGCTTTCAGCTCCTCCCTGCAGCGCTGATGTGGGTCATTTATTCTTCTTCTGTGTTTCCACAGGACCTCCAGGAAAACGTGGACGAATGGGAAGAAGAGGAGAACCTGGTAAGTGAAACCCATCACCTGGTTTAATTGTTTATTTCTCCGTCTCTCTTCTTTTCCTGGAAAACATGTTTTTCTTCATCCCTCCTCCACTTTTTTTTTTCCGGGTGAGTTGAAGAGTTCGAGCTGAGGGCTGGTAAAGGCAGTGATCCGTGAGTCAGGTCGCAGGATGATGGGCTGCAGTTGGCCCTTCTCCTACCCATCGTGCACCAGCATCGTGTTAATTTTACCCATGTGGTCACAGTAACTTTGCCCAGATGTTGCTCCGTCTTGCTGAGCGGTAGCAGCTGCAGCAGAACGAGCCTAATGAGTCTTCCAAAATCACTACTCGCCGCTATCAAGATGGTTCTGTGCAAACCACAAAACACTCACTGTGGAACCGAAACAGAACTCTTGCCAAACAAAAGCTCATTGTGACAAATGTTCTGAAAGTTTGAGTCATCCTGAACCTACATGGTTTTCATTAATGGATGACTGTGTTAAACGGTGTGATCACAACCTGTTGTGGGATGTTTGTCAGATGGGAACACCTCCAGTCTCGTTGTGATTCATTGGGTTGGATTTCAGCAGATAAAATGCATCCTTCTGCAGATCCAGCGTTCAGCCACCCTGATTATCTGCTTTCCAAAACTGTTGTTAGAAAAGTAAACTGTTTTAAATCAAATCCTTATTGCTTTTTTTGTTTTGTGCTTGACTTGATTTCAAATATAAACATCAGTATTATGTACACATATTAGTGGCGCTGAGTCCCATATGCTGTTGCTGCAAGTTATTTTTGAGATGTTGTAAATTATCAGTGAATCTCGTAAAAACATGGTAGTGTTTTTTCCGGGACTAGATGTAAATATGCACGCACGGCTCCGAAGAGTTATCCAAAACAGCTGGACGCAGTTGTTATTTGGAAATTGTAGCTAATACAAGATTTTAAATAATCAGGCACTCTTTCCAGCTTTGGAACGTTGGTATTTCTTTAAGCAAAAGTAAAAATAATGTTAGATTAATACCATGATTCATTCCTGTGCTGGGAAAGAAAAACAAAATCATGGACGTTTAAGTGTTTAAGTGCAGTTCACTGTTTATTATCCAGTAATTTTCTAATTAGCCCAGATAGAAGAAATCTGATGTTACTGTGTAAAAGTTGATAAAAAAAGTATAATTTGAAAAATGTACATATATTCTGTTTGTTATAGTTTTCTCTTAGAGCAACCTCAGTCTGGAGAAACAGAAGTTAGTTGCACTGTTACCAATTGTCTCTGACAGGAAGTAGATGAAGTTGACCAAGAAAGTCTCTAGATGTTGCCAAATGACATCATGTGCTAATTTGCATTTAATGACGTCATCACATCATCAGTTTTTTGAGCTTTTTAAGCAAAAGATGTGTAAATTAGCCTTTAAAAAAGCTTTTTGAGGTTGATCAGTTCTCTACAGAAACGTGAAGCTGGAGAACAATGTTCGTGCCTGGCTTATTAAAGAAAGATCGGTCCTATAAAACCTGCAGATTTCTTTTTTACTTTAAAGCATTTCAAAAAAGCTGCTAAGGCTGATCTGAAAAGTTGTGAGAAATAGTGACAAAGTTGCTCAGTATGTAACAGTGGTTAGTTGGAAAGACAAGCTAACAGCAAATTGCAGTGCACCAAATAGAATTACTATCATCATAAAGACGCCCTTCCATTAAAAACTGTCCTTCTGAGGTTTCTGTTGAATATTTTAGCTCCACAGGTGTTCTTACCTTCATAGTGGGTGTGAAAACAGGTCAACAACTTCTCTCTCAGTTTTAATCTCTCAAACTACGCAGGTGGCGATAAAACCCGAGTTCTCCCGAGTCCGAACGGTCTGTATTTGTTTTGTCACAACTCCTTTGTTCGTTAGTATTCATCAGCTCCCGCAGTTGAAACCACGCCTAGCATGCTGCTGGCTAAAAGCTGTTAGCATAATGTAGCAAACAGGAAGACACGACGTCTGATGTTGCCATGCACAGCTGGGCAGGAAACAGTATACTTTGCCCTGACAGGCTAGTTTGTTAGCCAATCAGAGTCCAGTAAATTTGAATAATGAATATGAACAAGCTGCTGACGAAGCCTGACGGAAGGAGCCGGAACCACCCGAATTTTAATGCAGACAGATTGAAAGGTCTGTTAATAAGTGTTTCCTGACGTTTTTTAGATATAAAATGTTTCATATTACTGGTTAATACTTAAGAAATAACCACAAAGTCCTGAAATTTGTATGAAATGGCCTCTTTAAAATAACTCTTATCACAGTAATTTAAGAGCTTTTTGTGCAAAAACTGTTATAGAATCTTTTTCATTTCATCATTGTTTGAATTAGGTGGTAATTCCTTGATATTACTCCAGGCTGCTACATAACTAGCTGCTGCTAGTTGTGCCCGCTAATTCCCACTGAGTTCAATTTAAATAATCAAATAATGTGAAAATTATGTAAATGTAAGGTTTAAGGCAAATTTTAGGCTACATACTTTTAAAATGTAGAATTACCAGCAGGAATGTCTAAACATTACATGGTTTAATGCAAAATTGATATTATGAAATTACAAAAATGTTCTTTTAATAAAAATTTAGCCTCTCAATCCAGTCAAAATAGATATCGTTCAAAGACGCTGTTACGCCGTATGGATTGTTGGTGTGGAGAAGCTGAGTTGCACCATCTTCTCACTGATGACTTCAACACCACATTTTTACAAGACCAGAATGGAAGCGGAAGAAAAACAAAACAGGAAAAGAGGGCAAACAAATTAGTTTAGCATTTTAAATCAGCTCTCACTGTTTCCAACTCACCATCTTTTTTTTTTTTTGGCTTCTTCTCCTTTAATTCGCTGTTTAATTCCCTTTTTTGTCTTACTTTTCCCATTAGTCTACAAATACACACCTATCTTAAACTGGGTGTTTAAAGCTGGTCTCACTGCAGAGCTCTAAAGCCAGAATGTATTTGTTTATTCAACTGTCTGGTTAAAGAAGTCCTTGTCAAGACGTCTAGACGCTGCTAGACTTGATTGGCTTACGGCTCTTAAACCCCAACACCTCTCCTCCATTCACCCGCTCCCATCTAATCCAGCCATTCTCTTCCTTTAAGCTTCCCGGCTGCTTTAGATTCTGGTCACATTAAATCTTAACATTCTGTGTGTTTAAATAACAACGAAACACCACAAATATCACGGTTTGCTCAGCAACGTGATCAGGATTCAGGCTTGAACCACTCGGTGGTAAAATAATCTCATCACTTTGTTAGGGTTTATGTGATTTATTAGTTGCCCTCAGCTTCACTCTTTTTAGAGAATGTTTTTCTTTTTTTGGGATCTCTATTCAATTACAAGCGTCGAGAAAAAGAGGAGTTCTTTGATCATTTTCTGTTGTTTTCAGTTAAACAAAAGCATGAAAAACAGAGCGTAGGGTTTTGCTGCTGAGGCTTAACATCAGAGCATTTCAATCACGTTTGAAAGATTTACCCCGGAGGAGACGCTTTAAAAGGGGACGCATGGATTTCCGACCTTTTCCATCCCTGTTTGTCCTCCACATCCCTCTCACAGACCCGCAACTTCTTCAGAAAATAAAGTCTTGACATGACTTCATATCCTAATTTGAAACATGTCTCATACAGAAGTCTGTTTATTATAACGACTTCGCCACAAACTGCGCTGGCAGCGCTTCTAATGAGCTTGTTCTCGACCATATTCGGGAGGTTAATTACAGTCCTAATTTAACGAACCACATCGCATGTAGAGTCTTTCTGTTGTGGGATGCCGCTTATAGGAACTTGATTGCTGTTCAAACCGGAGGTTGCTGTACATCACGCATGCCGTGTGTCCCAACATAGACATGTAAAGCTTTCTAATTCTCGATGTTTCTCTGTTTCTTCTGTTGCAGGGCCTCCTGTAAGTACGCTTTCATCTCATACAGGTAGTATTGAATTAGTTCAGAGGTTTTGACCTTAAACATTTGCACACACACACACACACATACACACACATCCCCCCTCGCTGTGGCTCGTGCACCACTTGACAAAGTGCAGGCCGAAACAGAAATCATCTTCACTCCAACAACAGCACAACATGCAACCACACAACCTGTCACTGACACACACACACACACAGCAATAAATGGACCACCTATGGAAGTGTGTGAGGATTTTTTTATCCTCGACCCTCCATTAAAATCATAACAGGTAAAAAAAATGACACTCCAAAATCTGTTTTAAGTTTCAAGATTTCATTTTTTTGTTCATTTTTTAAGAAGTTACTCATTTCCAGATTTTTTTTTTCTTAAGTTATTTTTTTTTTTTTTATGTTCTTGTTATGAAAGCATGTGGCACCGTTCAGATATGACCAGATGCACCGTGACGTTTTTCCGGAAACATCCGAACAGAAAACTGTCTGTGCATCTGCTTTGCACTAAGTCTTCATAAAACAAAGCTGGGTTTTTTTTTTTACAGAAATCTTTCATCCTACATCCCATAAAGGTGATGGAGAGTCACCTGCTGCTCCAGGAAATATCCATCTGTCAGTGTCCAATATGTCTGATCCGTAAACTGGGCGGAATTACAAGATAAAACAGCAGGAATCCTCCGAATATAATTCACTTTTCGGGTTAAATTCTGTCGTGAACAGTTTTTATTCATTAGTGTTTATGTCAGACATTTACAGTTTAAAGATAATGATTTATTTCAATCCAAGTTATAGGAAAAGAATGACTTGACTCTCTTGACAGCTCGTTTCTTTTTAGTGTAAAGTCGCACATTAACATGATGAGTCGATGGAAATTCCACCTGTCGTGTGCAGCTGTTGATTTCTGTTCATGCGTGTCTCCATGCTTCATGCTTTAATGTCTAACCTCACCAGGGCAAAGCTGGACGGGATGGATACCCGGTAAATTTCATTTTTTTAATTTATCCTGTCACTTTTCAGCCCCCTCCACCTCCACCTCCACCCTTCATCACGCCTCTGCTTGTTTTCTGTCTTTCGGCTGCTGATCTTGGGATTTTCTGCTTTTCTTTGCCTCTTTTTTCTGCTTTTCAATCAAATGAATTCACTTTTACTGTGAAAAGCACTGACACCACTTTCTTCTGCACTTTTTGATCTGAAATAACGTATGCCGCTCTGAGACTTACGAATATCTGAAATGCAGACACTTAAAAACAAGCAGATTCCTCGTGGTAAAGAGGAAACATGGAGTTCATGCACATTAGAAAATAAGAAATACATAAATGAACAAACATGTAAAGATGTCAGTAAGAGGAAATTACAGACATGTAAATGGTGCAGTCATCCCTTTTTGAAGGGTCTAAATATTCCTTGGAATATTAGTGGGGGGGGGGGGGGCAGATTCCCATGCAGTCTGTCTGGCACTGCACGGCGCTCCTGACGGGAAATGCCTGCTGCTAATTGCACACAGGTGGACGGAGTGGATGGATAAGCGTGTGCACATTTTTGTCTGTTTGCCTGTCACTGTTCATCTTTGCCACCGTCTGTCACTGGAACTCTTCGAGATTTCTTTAAACGATGTTTTGGAAGAAATCTTCTTTAAAAAAAAGTATTTATTTAAACCTGGATGATCTGGTTAATTTCCCCAAGTCTCGATAACAGAATTAAATAAATCCAGAAGCTCTGCAACGTGAATCTGCAGCTAAATTAAGAGAGGAAGAGTTTAGTTTTGCTTCCTTTTGTGTGTTTGGGTGGGGGGGTGTGATGACTAAAACGTCTGTGTGGAATACAGTAAATTAGTCACAGGGACCGTTTACATGCACATTCATTCATTTAGTGGCAATAAAGATGACGAAGTTTCCAAGTTTCAAAAATGACAGGCGCGTTTGCGTGCGTGACAGAGAGAGACAATTTATCCTACAACCATCCACTCTGTACATCTCTGTTACAGATGAGCAGTGATTAAAGCTTTGATTTTGCACCTTTTTACTCAGAGTTTATAATGGCACAGAATGGAGCAGAAAGTCGTCAGAACCAGGTAACTGAGCATGAAGTCCAATAAGACAGAAGCAGAGACGTGGTCAGAAACGGTCCTGGTCATCCACAATATGAGACAGTCAGACCAGCTGTTCAACACACTCACACTGGACCGGACACACAGAGGAACTTAAAGAGGGAGGCAAGGCAATAGCACACTTTCAACAACAAGGTAATTCAAGGGAGAACGACAGGTGTAGGGAGTGAGACTGATTGACAAGAGCACAGGTGAAAAGACTTGAACTTAATTACTGACAGGGAATGAAGTGACACACACACACAAATAAGAACAGTCACACAGCAACTGCTGTAAGTCACTGGAGGGTAATAACAATGATCAGGATGTGAGGAACACAGGCGACATGGAGAAGGATGATACATTTTGAGACAGACTAACTCTCTAAACCAAACATCTGGTTCTGCTCTTGGCAGTAACAACTGCAGGTAAGTGTTTTTGATAATCAGTGATGAGTCTTTCAGATCGCTGTGGACAAAATTTTTGTCAACTTTTCTCTATAGAATTGTTGTAATTTAGCCACATTAGACAGTTTAAGGTCATGCTACAGCATCTCAATAGGATTTACTTCCAGACTTCTACTCAGTCACTCCAAAACCTTCAGTTGTTAAAGCCATCCAAGGGTGGAGCTTCACAGACCATCACACGAACACCTCAATGGTTCACTGTCAGTATGATGTACACCTTCCTAAATGTTTTGGAGATCATGATGGTTTTTAGTAAAGATTGGTCTTTGTGTTGTTTTTGGTCAGTGGTGGTTTTCACTTTGGAACTGGAGGCCATTTTTGTTATTGTTGAATCATGGACACAGAATGACCTTAGCTCTGCTGAGTGAGGTCAGCAGAGTTATTGATCTGGGTGCCTCTGTGACCTCCTGGAGGAGTTATTGATCAGCTCCTGGAGGAATTTTTGCAGATCACTGTTGTGTTCTCCAGTTCTCAGCTCGCAGCGGTTCACTGGAGTCCCAAACCTCAGAAATGGATTTTTAACCCTTTCAGACTGTGAGATGCTTTTTGTTTTTCATTATTTGTTGAATTTCTTTAGAATGATGTTACTTTTTGAGATCTATTATCCTGCTCCATATTGTCAGAAAGGTTCTATTAAAGTGGTTTCTTAATTCTTCAGGTTTTGTTGTGGCCTAGTCAAAATCGGGAGTAAAATCAGATTGAGAAACTGTTTCATGGCCTTAAACAGACTGTTCATTCTTATAAATCCTCCAATAGGACTGAATTCTAGCTAGGGATGCAACAACACCACCGATATAATACCGTTACTTGGATCTGAGTACTTGCCGATACTTCTAACACACAAAAAATGCAGTTAATTGGAAGACAAGTTTTATTTTATTCTCTACTTGTTACAACAAATTATGATGAAGTAGATAAAATAATAAAATATTAATAAGATGATTACAAAATTTAAATTTAAAGTGGAAAAAATACAAATTTTCTATGAAATTATTGCAGTTTCCACATTTTAAAGGTCCCGTATCAAGAAAAATCAACTTTTTGGAGCTTTTAACCATGTTGTGATGCTATTTCTTTATTTAAAAGACCTCCAGAGTGGTTTTTGGCTTAATTTGTGCATTCCCGAGTGATCCTCCTGAAACCTGCGCTCTGAGCAGCTGCTTTACTTGCTCACGTAAAATGGCTGAATTGAGCCCCTCTATGTCACAGTGTCGTATCAGGAAGCTCCTGACCAATCCCTGCTGCCCTGTAGTAGGTACGAAGCGAGCTGCGAGAGTCCGAAACAATTTGTCAGGAGCTCATCACGGCAGATGTCTAACCTGCAGCCCAGAGTTCCCACACTTCAACCACCTGCTGCTCTTTATTGGCATGAGCTGCTAATAAAGACTTATCAACTCGACCCTGCTAATCACATGTCAGTATGAATCCAGCTGAACAGCTGAGCTCCACGTCACCGCAACCCGTCCCACCACCGGATAAAAGACACAGTCACTCACCCTGCCGGCGCTCAGTCATACGTCCCGTTTGCCACGAGCTCCTGTTAGCCTCCGTGCTGCAGTTTAACCGCCTCATTAATCCAGCCTCAGACCTCAGACCTGTCCCAGTCGATCTCTCTCTCTCTCTGTCCGCCTCGTTCTCGGCTGCTGGTCTCGCAGTCGCTGCCTCCAGAAACCCGCTCCTCGCCTACGACCTGTCTCACTTCACCTGTCCGATCCCAGTCTTGGTGTCATCTCCGGGGTCGGCTTGCATCCAGTCTCGAGTGGACCGTCCTTCCCTCCAGATGCTCCTCACCACCGAGCGTCCTCTGACAAATTAGCACCTCCATTTCATTGTATTTCATTCTAAAAAATTCTCATCGAAAATGTGCATTTGGCTGCGAGAGTTACAGAAGTTTATTTAGTATTTCTAAACAGCTCAATCGCACTCACAGTTGGGAGGCGGGGTTTTAGGTAAACCGAGCATTTTACTTCCTGGTCAAAGAATAACTCGAGAATATAAGTTATATTTCAGGACAAATGAAGTGAATATAACTCAAACAGTAAGGTTTTATCATATATGTGCCGATCCCAGACGTTGAAAACTGTAAAATAGCATGATACAGTCCCTTTAAGTATCAGTTCATGGTCTTGATAAACTAATCGATACCGATATGAGTATATTAGAAAGGTATTGGCCCTGATACTTGATACCAGCATCAGTATTGGTGCATCCCTAATTATAACAATTCTGCAAAGAAGAATGTCCGGCTGCAGTTGTTGCTGCACAGACTGGAAAAACTGGTTATTACATTTAGGCGGCAATTACTTACCTACTTACCTAGAGCCAAGTTAGTTTGGAGAACTTTTGTCCATAAAGATTATTTGATAATCCGAAACATTTAAATGTTACCAAAAAAATCAAAAACAGACAAAATCTGTAAGGGAGCAAAGACTTTTTCACCAAACTGATGCATTAGTGTTATTAGATTTGTATTTCTTATATTTCCATGGATAAGTCCAACAATAAAACTATATTTGCTATATTTTACGACTGATGCACATGAGTACATGTTTGCATGCTAGTAGATCAAAAGACACACTCCCTTCAGGTGAAACACACACTGAGTTCATCAGACTAATACATGCAGAGGTTCCCTCCCAGTGAATCATCAATATGATAAACAGTGCTAATGAAGTGAGCGTGTGCGTGCCGATGTGTGTTTTCTCTCCTGGTGCAAACCCGTGTCACTTCTTCCTCTCATAAATCACAGCCAAGGAGATTTTCAGAAAAGAGTTCCCCCCCCCCCAACTGTCAAACAATCAAAGCAAGACGGACTGACAGAGCGGTGCAGAGGGGTAAACACACACCCACACACACCGTCTGACTCTCATCTATATGCACACAGTCATCAGCGGATACCCGGCCACGAGCGTGTTTATGCAAAAGTGCCAGTGTGAGACAGACAGCCGACCTCTCTCTCTGCAGAAACAAGCCAAGGCCTCCATTGTTCAACCTTCCAGGCTGCGGTGGCAGATTAAAGCCAGAAACATGTCAGTAATTTTCTGTCCCAAACACACAGCTCTGGTATGCTTTCTTGTGCTCTTTGGTTCCGCTTCCAGCCACTATCTTTTTTTTTTTTTTTTTTTTTAAAGAGGCCCTTCTATTAAAAATTGGTTTTCTGAGGTTTCTGGTGTTCTTACCTTCATAGTGGGTGTGAAAACAGGTCAACAACTTCTCTTTCAGTTTTAATCTCTCAAACTACACAGGTGGTGATAAAACCCGAGTTCTCCCGAGTTTAAATGGCCCTGTTTCGTCACAACTCCTTTGTTTGTTAATTTTCGGCAGCTCCCGCAGTTGAAACCACACCTAGCATGCTGCTCACTAAAAAGCTGTAGCATAAGACGTATCGAACAAGAAGAGAGAGCGTCTGACGTTACCATGTGCAGCGGGGCAGGAAACAGTATACCTTGCTCTCATAGGCTAGTTTGTTAGCCAATCAAAGTCCAGCAAATTCGAATAAGGAATATGAACGAGCTGCTGCTCGAGGCCTGACGGAAGGAGCCGGAACCACCCGAATTTTAATGCAGACAGATTGAAAGGTCTGTTAATCAGTGTTTCCTGACATTTTTTTAGATATAAAATGTTTCATGTTACAGGTTAATACTTAAGAAATAACTACAAAGTCCTGAAAATTGTATGAAATGGCCTGTTTAAGAAATGTCATGTTTTACAAATTTTGCAAATGTAAGCACTATAGTTTTTTTTTTCTACTATGAAGGTAAATTTAGGAATGAAAAGAGCAAACAAAGAAGTAGAAGATGAGGGAATCCTCTCATCGCCCCTTTCTCTCTAATCTGGACTTGTTTTATGGGTCAAATTAGGCTAAATGAGGCTAATTGGTGTAACGCGTTTGCATGTGTGTGTTTGCAGGCGAGACGTCTGCTCGGATGTGCAGACACCAGCTTTTCATGCTGCATCCTCAACAATTACACACCACTAGATAATCATCAGTCTGCACCGCATAAGGGGTATAAAGACAGTAAAAACTTCCCTCCATGTTTTTATTGGGATTAACAGATACACACATGCTAACATGTACGTGCCTTACTCAAAATACAAGCTATTTTTTCTGACCTGGATCCTAATTGGTGGGAAAGTGGGTTAAAATGGATTTTCCTTCAGCAGATTCAGAAAGGCAAAATCCTCAAAAGGGGTTCTTTAGTGTTTTGTTTTGTTTTACATTAATTTGTAGTTTTTGGAGTTAGCTCAACCTTGTCTGCTCACTTTTTCCCTACGCTAAACCTCAGTTTCCCTCATTCTGTGCTCGGATCCGTTTGTGTTAGCGAGATGAAGAGGTTTGAGGAAAAACCCTCATCATCAAAACCCGCCTCACTCTGCAGCATATTTTTATTTGAATTCCAGCTTTTTTACATACTTTTGCACTAGTTTTTTTTTGCCTTGCAGGTTTGTGGCAGCAATAGAAAAAAGGAAATATTAAAGCTCGAACGTTCAATCTCAAACCAGCTGTTTCCGCTTGTTTCCCTATTTTCACATCAGGGATTGGAGAGAACATTATTCAACGTCGATGTTATTTATTTCTTCAGAAAAAAAAGAGAAAATTCAACCCAATGATCATCTTTACACGTGATGTCAGACAAAACAGATTGGGTTTTATAAGTGGAGAATAAACCTTTCACACACATCTTCAAACAGGAAAGACGGTACACAGTAAGAGTTCACAGGCCGCCGTGTCGCTTGTTAGCGGCCATAAATCAGTCTCTTTGCACACCGGGTTCACACTCAGCAGCAGCTGATGACCTCATGATGTTCACCTCGTCTTGACGAGGTTTGAAGGAGCCGGGCTTCGGTAAACGCTCCCAGATGCAGGGATAGCAACACACACACACAGTCAGATTCATGTGCTCCAACCCACAGATCCAAAGATCTGGCCCCTGATAGGATGGAAAGCCCAGTGGGACATTTGTAAGCTCATCTTTATTCTCACACTTGTGACATGGTAAACACAGCGTGTAGCTTTTGAACGAGTCACACAACTACATCTTGTTTCATGCTGAATTTATCGTCTCGTGCAGGAAAAGAAGGAGCATGCACTTCCTGACTCTTCACACCCCTCTGAACCCTGAGCGGACATCGTAAAACTGTACCACCGAATCGGTCCCACTCATTTGTTCCACGCTAGCGTCAGCTGCTAACTGCTGCTTTTACAGCTGTATTTAAATCAAATGAGATGAGGTTTGGTTTCTTATAAATCTTTTTTAAACCAGTAACGTTTAAAGCCTCAACATCAAACGATCATACAAAACTTTTTCATCTAACCTCCATCCATTTGCACCCGCTGCTCATCCATCACAACCAGTAGTGATAACACTGCAGAGGATCTGAAAGCTCAGAGAAAAGTCTAAACACTGAAAGCCATCTAAGGCCAGACAAGACAGCCATTAATGACAGCTCGCAGCCTGCAAAGCTACCAGGACTGTGAGGGCTCGAGCGACCCTCGGCTCGAGGGACCCTGTAACAACTGTTAGTTTAACATCCAGTACGATCGTTAAGGAGGAAGTCAACATCAGCCTTTACCGCATACATCACATTTAAGTGTTTTTGGAAAGTTGATTCAAGAGCTAAGTGTTCCTTCATGTTTAGGTAGGGATCTAAAGATCTCTGTCTTTGAAGCCGTGGTCACTTTACAGAAGAGGATCAATGACTCCTCCACTGTTTTTATTGACGTAAACAATGTCCAGGACTCCAACTGCTGTTTCAGCACTTCAGTGAGGCTCAGTGGAGCCTTTTCAAGTGCCTTTTAGGTCGTTTCCTCACCACAAATACACAGAAAATGGAGCAGGAGAGAAACTTGCGTTTTTATGAAAAGAGAATCACTTTCTCTGCAACTTCTTCTAAACCTTTCCAGGTTTTAATTATCCATTATACTGTTCTCTCTTTTGACTTTGCACATCCTTTTGTTTCCTCTAAAGCAAAAACAATAATTTATAAAGTCTCTTGAGAACTAAAAATATAAGTCTTGAACATCAGAAAATACTAATGAGTACCAGCTGGCTTAAGATATTTTCTAGAGGGCCTGTCTTGTATAAGGATGCAAACTAATAACATGTCCTAATAAAATGTTGTTGTTCAGACTCATTAGATGTCTTTGAAACCACTTATTAAAGGAATAAACTCTATCAGTCACCCTATTTTGGTTTTTTTTTGCTGAGGGCTGGTGACAAAGATTTATCAAACCTCAGATTATAACCCCTGCCTTCACTTCCTGTTTTAAAAAATGCCTCAAAAAGAGGCGTTGCCTGTAGGACCAGCGCACACAATGGGGGGGGGGGGGGGGGGGG
>SSNP01000056.1:1441821-1490670 GCA_006937955.1 Pachypanchax playfairii | reverse complement strand
CCCCCCCCCCCCCCCCCCCCCACTCCTGTGTCTCTGCTCCATGTGTGCATCAACTCTGATCCGTGATCGGACCATCATCACACATGGAGTCCCATGACATCCTGTGACAGACACGTTATGATGTTCTCACTCACCTGAAAGGTTGAGGAGTTCCGTTAACGTGATGCACGCATGGTAAAATCTAGGCGGAGCTTATTTTCCTGTCAACGTTCAGACAGCAGCGCACGTGAACTTTGTGCTGCTGTAATGCAACAAATATTGATGTAAAACCGTCTTCTTCTTCTTTCTGAAACCGCTTAGATTTGTTTGCACAAAAGGTCATGTTAGTCACGTTAATGCAAAGTGAGTTTGATGAACATGTCGCTGATGCGCTCAGTACAAAATGGTTAAGTCATTTACAGGGGTGTAATCAAAGGGGGACCCCCCGATACATTATCTACCCCCTCCTCCACCGGCCAGTCGCACATGCTTAATATACTTCTAACTGATAACATACATTAGACAGCTGAATGCAAAGCACTTATATTTTTGTTGACAAAAATAGAAACAATTACCAAATTTACCTAACAGTACTGTAAATAATTGGAGGCCTCCGTGTTTAAAACAAGATGTTTATTTTGCTGGTATACAGTGGGGCAAAGAAGTATTTAGTCAGCCACCAATTGTGTAAGTTCTCCCACTTAAAAAGATCAGAGAGGCCTGTAATTTTCATCATAGGTATACCTCAACTATGAGAGACAAAATGAGGAAAAAAAATCCAGAAAATCACATTGTCTGATTTTTAAAGAATTTATTTGCAAATTATGGTGGAAAATAAGTATTTGGTCACCTACAAACAAGTAAGATTTCTGGCTTTCACAGACCTGTAACTTCTTTAAGAGGCTCCTCGGTCCTCCACTCGTTACCTGTATTAATGGCACCTGTGTGAACTCGTTATCAGTATAAAAGACACCTGTCCACAACCTCAAACAGTCACGCTCCAAACTCCACTATGGCCAAGACCAAAGAGCTGTCAAAGGACACCAGAAACAAAATTGTAGACCTTCACCAGGCTGGGAAGACTGAATCTGCAATAGGTAAGCAGCTTGGTGTGAAGAAATCAACTGTGGGAGCAATTATTAGAAAATGGAAGACATACAAGACCACTGATAATCTCCCTCGATCTGGGGCTCCACGCAAGATCTCACCCCGTGGGGTCAAAATGATCACAAGAACGGTGAGCAAAAATCCCAGAACCACACGGAGGGACCTAGTGAATGACCTGCAGAGAGCTGGGACCAAAGTAACAAAGGCTACCATCAGTAACACACTACGCCGCCAGGGACTCAAATCCTGCAGTGCCAGACGTGTCCCCCTGCTGAAGCCAGGACACGTCCAGGCCCATCTGCGGTTTGCTAGAGAGCATTTGGATGATCCAGAAGAGGATTGGGAGAACATCATATGGTCAGATGAAACCAAAATAGAACTTTTTGGTAGAAACTCAACTTGTCGTGTTTGGAGGGGAAAGAATGCTGAGTTGGATCCAAAGAACACCATACCTACTGTAAAGCATGGGGGTGGAAACATCATGCTTTGGGGCTGTTTTTCTGCAAGGGGACCAGGACGACTGATCCGTGTAAAGGAAAGAATGAATGGGGCCATGTATCGTAAGATTTTGAGTGAAAACCTCCTTCCATCAGCAAGGGCATTGAAAATGAGACGTGGCTGGGTCTTTCAGCATGACAATGATCCCAAACACACCGCCCGGGCAACGAAGGAGTGGCTTCGTAAGAAGCATTTCAAGGTCCTGGAGTGGCCTAGCCAGTCTCCAGATCTCAACCCCATAGAAAATCTCTGGAGGGAGTTGAAAGTCCGTGTTGCCCAGCGTCAGCCCCAAAACATCACTGCTCTAGAGGAGATCTGCATGGAGGTGCCAAAATACCAGCAACAGTGTGTGAAAACCTTGTGAAGACTTACAGAAAACGTTTGACCTCTGTCATTGCCAACAAAGGCTATATAACAAAGTATTGAGATTAACTTTTGTTATTGACCAAATACTTATTTTCCACCATAATTTGCAAATAAATTCTTTAAAAATCAGACAATGTGATTTTCTGGATTTTTTTTCCTCATTTTGTCTCTCATAGTTGAGGTATACCTATGATGAAAATTACAGGCCTCTCTGATCTTTTTAAGTGGGAGAACTTACACAATTGGTGGCTGACTAAATACTTTTTTGCCCCACTGTACATATGGTCAACCCCCCACCACCTGATCTTTTTGCTAAAGGCGGCTGTGGATCAGCGGTTAGAGAGCGGTCTTCCTCTAATTTGAAGGTTGGTGGATCGATCCCGGCTTCTACCGCCACATGTCGAAGTGTCCTTGGGCAAGACACTGAACCCCATGTAGCCCCCTGATTTGTGTATCAGGTTGTATGAGTGTTAGCCCCTCCCCTCTCACCCCAATCTACATATTGGGTTGTGTGAATGGGTGAATGTAAAACCATTAGCTTAGTTATACAATTACAGGACATGTAATTTACAATTTACATTTAAATTAGTTTGTAAAAATAGAATTAATTGCTGATATTTAAAAAAGTTCTAAATTCATACAAACTATTGAGATATTGCGTAAGATCCTTGTTGCAGGATAAAAGTTTGTTTCACTTACACTTGATCTGGAAACAGGATGTGATGTTCTTCAGGTTCCTCTCTAAAACGTTTAGTCTGACGTGAGAAGCAGTTTTAAAACATGAACCTAAAATGTCACTTTTAAAAGTGTCAGTAAAACGGGCTTAAATGTATTTTTAATTACATTTTTTACTAATATGGTCATTTGTTTTTTTTTATTTAAAAAAAATGCTAAAATAGTGTGTTTAGATTTTGTTATTTTGCATGTTTCTTAACTCACACTAAACCTGACTCAAAAGAAATCTGCTTGTTTATTTCTTCCTCTGAGCTCTCTGCTTGTTTACTTCAGGGAGATCAGGGTCAAGCTGGACCTGCCGGTCCTCCAGGGCCACCTGGTCCACCTGGTCCCCGCGGCCCCCCTGGGAACACCGGGATGGATGGGCCTCGCGGTCCTGCTGGAGAGCCGGTAAGAGCATCCATACAGTCCCTCTGCTCGCGTCTCACATCATGCAAACCGAGGTTACATCACATGATAATGTGCTTGTAGTGATTCTGCATTGATATGAATCTATCAGGGACTCTGCTTCATTCTCCCAGGGTCGCCTGTGAGCTGTGGCTTACCTAAAAAAAAAACTCCCAAAATAGCAACTCTGTTTCTAGCCTCATCTGTTTTGCGTAAGTCAGCGGCCACAAAGTTCTCCAAAACACCCCCCCCACCCCTCATTCTCCCACCACAACTGTGATGCCGTGCTCCCTGAAACAGATATGGCACCCGCGGTGAGTTCATGGGCAGTTTGGCGGCTTCGGCGAACAATAGCGCGCTCTTCGCCCGGGGCAGAATTCTGCTGCTCAGAATGAAGTTTCTGCCTCCCAGACTTTAGTTCACCATCGTGGCAGCATCAATCTGTGGTACTCGAATCGAAGAGAAGGAACATTTCAGAATTTGTGTTTATCTACTCGAAGCAGTAATTGCTCCGTTGCTCTCATCTGGCGCTGGACAACAAGGGATTCATGTGAAAAATGTTGGTTTCGACATGGTTGAGTTGAGAACATGTGCTGAACCAACAACAGAGAGAGTCAGCTCACAAAGTGACAAAAAACAGACGGGTTGGAGAAGAAAAAAGGAGGAGGAGGGGGGGGGCAACTTGTAAGCTAGTCGATTGCTAAAGTACTCTTCAAGTTGATTAAAGGCGTCGCAAAACCCAAAACAGCCCAGCAAAGTGGTTGTGAGAGCTGCTCCATGTTGTGGGCAGATGTCTGAATGTGAGCAGGAGAAAGTGAGAAATCCTGCCAACATGGAGACCCTCAGACATTTAACATCCATACTGATGATGCATTTATTAGTGATTGATGTCATTAATAATCAATCATTTCCCCGTGTTTGAGATAAAAGTGGCGCACGATGACGGCTTGTATATTCAGAGTGAGGAAATCCAGCTGGGAAACATCTCAGCTGCTCCTGTTGTAAAAAAAAAAAAAAAATATATATATATATATATATATATATATATATATATATGAGAAATGAATGGAAAGTTAATAACCTTCACACACGTGCACTGAGGGATCAGGTAAACAATACTACTTGATTACTGTGTGTGTCACTTACTTCTGGCTGCCACAGATGACTTCACAGCAGAGATGCACCTGGTTCTGGCAAACAGAAGATAAATCTGTTTGACTAAATGAACCCAGTCTGTGATGGACGCAGGGAGAGAGGCGAGGAAGTTGACGTGAAACTGAGATCGGGCGTGATGTTGTTAGAAGCTGCCTCGTATTATTTACACAAACTCCATATCAGGACTCTGTATTTATCGACTTTCTGTTGCTAAAAATGATCTTAAACTTCTCTTGACATGTTGAACTCGTTATGTAACACGGTTACACAATGTCTGTCATTTGCTGCCTCCTGCTTTTGACTAATTATTCAACCAATCACAGAAGAGTACAACTTTTTAGGAGGATGAGAATCAATATATTTACTCTTTAGATGTCTTTTTTTATTTTATTTATTTGACATTGTTTTTGGGTGAGTATTACTGACACAATCAGCGTTGTGTTTCATCACCTTTAGTCATAACTTTTGAGTCATTTGTTTATATTTTGCTTCTAAAGAGTCAGACTTTCTTAGAATCTTTCAAAGTGGTTTTGATCAGTGGGTTTTGGGGTTTTGCTCGATGTTTTTCAAACTTTTTTTTTCCCCTCTCAGTTTAGTAAAAAAAAAAAAAATCATCTTTCAGTTGGAGTTTCAAACACTTTGTTGCTCAACTCAAACTTTGTCTGTACATTTCTGAACAACAGCTGTTGTACAAAGTGCTTAAATAAAATCAATAAAAGCCAACAGAGACATTAAATTGACGTCATCAAAACACAGTTAATACAATAAAACCAGAATTAAAACTTAATAAATCCCTAAACCAGTAAAGATTTATGATCCTCCGTACAACGAGAGTTAAAAGCCAATAAATACACATTGTTGGTCTGCAGACTTCAGTGCTGAGGCTGAAGTATAAGGCTGCAGGAGTTCTGACAGATACAGTACACTCTCAGAAATAGAGGTATGAAACAACAACATTTTTGTATCTATAGGTAAATTGTTTTAAAATGTTCTCTTAAAAGTACAATATTGGTCTTTAAAAGGTCAGAAATGTCCCTCTGGGGGTTCAAACTGATATAAAGTACAAATTTGTACCATTTCAACTGCAGCTGCAACCCTGGCCAAAGCTGGTTAATCTCAATTTTATTAAGTTTCATTCATCATTTTCAATATTATGGTTTTCATGTTGGTTTTAGACTTCAAAATTTTGCATAATTTTACTGTTTTAGTGGAACAACTTCATAAGGTACAAAAATGGACCTGGGCTACAGGACACACCCCCAGTAACAGGAAGGGTACAAATTCTTCAAGTTCAATTTGAACCCTCAGAGTGGCATTTCTGACCTTTTAAAGACCAATATTGTACTTTTAAGGGAACTTTTTTTTTTAAATTACCTATAGGTACAAAAATGTTCTTGTCTCGTACCTCTATTTCTGAGAGTGTATGATGCTCCCATGTTTAATGTCTTAAATACAAGTCATAAAATCTAAACTGGACCCTGAACGGGGCAGGAAGCTGATGCAGGGAAACCAATGTGTTCATGACGTGATGTGGCGTTCAGGAACCACGGATGAAAGAAACTCATCTGACTGTCGAATTTAGAAGTAAAACAAACTCTGACACCAAGTTTTCTTGTATGAATGACAATAAGTGATTAATGGTCCAATGGAAATTCATCTTAATTGTTTTTCAATCAGACTTTTGTAGGTTTGTCCAAATAATTCTCATTTGATTTTGTTTAAAGACTATTTCTGATCCAGTCCATTGGGTTAAATCTACAAAAAATACCAGAATAAACAGTTTCAAAGACAAATAATAGTAAATTTGCATCAGCGATGTGACTCAAAGAATGATTGGTTGAAAACTTGATATACAGTCGATCAATGTTTCTCATTTCCAGTCCATGAATATCACTGACATGCATGTTTTTAGATGTTTCCCTGCTTCAGCGCATCTTATTTCAATTGATGGCTGATTAACAGACTGCAGTCATCTGAATCAGATGTGTTCAAGCAGGACAACATCTAAAACACTCAGGACGATTTGATTTGAGAAACCCTGCAGTAGATGATCCGATAAAATACGAAGAATGTCTCAGATCCTGTTTCAGGTCTTAGCTGGAAACTCTTGTTGGTAGATTTTCTTGGATCTGATGATCTTCACCACTTGTCTTCTTTCATCGTTTTTCCTGATATGCCACACAAAACACTGTCTAATTCAGATACAAGAATATGATGGGAAATGTGTGAAAAAGCAAACAAACAAAAAAACTTTTCCAAAACTCAGAAAGCCTAATTTCTAATGATCAAGACCACTTCAAAGATTACAAGAAAATCGGCCCGTCTGGAAGCGAATCATAAAGAAATGAGAAGCGCTTCAAAGCTTCATGTGCTCATTAAACCGTTCAGGAAAGCATCTGTAATTGTTGTTTATTTAAACTCAAGCAATCAGGATTTGCTTTGAATTGGACACACATCCGCTCTGAATTAGCGTAGAACCCAAAGTCCGTCCTGTTATTTGTGTTCCCTGTTAAACACTGACATCTAGTGGCCAAAGTGATGAAGTGAACAGTCTGAATGTAAGCGCATCATTTGTCCTCCTCAGGGTTTACCTGGCCGTGATGGTGTTGAGGTGAGTGCTGTTCACACGCAGGATGATACAGTCAACTTTAACCTTTAATTGACAAAAATATTCATTTATAATTATTCCTTAGGGTCTACAGGGACTTCCTGGAAAGCCTGTAAGATAACAAATCAATCATCATTCATTTCTTGTTTTAGTAATTTGGACTATGATCATTTGTTGCACTTTGTCTTTCTTGACTTGCAGGGTGACGACGGGAAGCCTGGCTATCCAGGACTGCAGGGTCCTCCAGGTTTGAAGGTACGGCTGACTTATTGCCTGATCATTGTAAATATTTCTTTTCGTGCTCTGATGGTCCATGTTTATTGTTAATTGCATCAGGGAGAGCCGGGTGTGGGGGAGAGAGGGGAAAACGGTGTGGATGGACTCCCAGGATTAAAGGTAAAAGAATATAAAATTATTTAAGCAACAATTTGTAACTTTTAAAGCTTTTTTTGTTAATTATATCTATTTTAAATTTAATATAATCTATGATGTGGTATCCGCTTCTTACACAGGGAGATAAAGGAGATATGGGAGAGCAAGGACCACAGGGACCCATGGTATTAATGACATCATCAATTATCATTTGATTTTTCTTCCTACTTCAGTGTCTTTTATTTATTTATTTTTTAATCAAATATCCGCTGCAGGGTTATCCTGGGGAAAAAGGCGCCGCGGGCCCCTCGGACATCGTCGATTTCAACGGCAAACTTCTCGATGCGTTCCAGGTGACTTTTATCTCCTATCCAAAAACAATCTAGTACTGAATTTCAACACCAGGCGAATCAGAGTCCAGATACGAGTCTGTGCTGAGGAACGCATCGCATTTTCTTTTTATGTTGACAGGCCATCAACACCATCAGTGTTTCGGTAATCCGCTGCTGATGCTGCATGTCTTTGTTTTGTTTTTTTTGGGGGGGGGGCAGTAACTAACTCCACGTGTGTTTCCGCCACTCATCACACCTGCTTCGGTTAGAGGCGTGTGTGTGTGTGTGGTTGGTCAGATATATTAAATGTCACATCTAAAGAGCCTTATTGAATGTCTGGCTCTATCAGCTTCTTTTGGGATGCAACGCACTACCTCAGCTAATAAAACACAGCTGTGCTGTTTGGTCAGATAACACGTAGCTGCAAGAGATCAATGCAGAAACACCTACTGATGTTGAAGCTTTCTACAGGACTGCATGGTGTCACATAGATCAGATCCTGTACGGTAGTGGAAGATAAGATTCCTATTAGGATCTTGATCTGAGTGGATTGGGGGTAAATGCTACTGATAGCTTTCTTTGCTGTGGCGTGTGTGCATTGGATTGAGAACCAGCGTGAGTCCAGTTCCCTCGGACTTGATCTGAAATAAGCTCCTGCATGCAGAGTTGTAACCTCCAGCCTGAGATGGTTACGGAACAGGTGGCGGAAACACAAACCTGAGATGGTATCAGAAGCTTTCTGTCAGCGAGGATTAGCATGAAGTCACACAGGATCCCTCTCACCAGGCCACCCAGCTTGACTTATGATGGATTCTCTTGTTTGTGTGAAGAAGCAGAGCTTCATGTTCCATCTGCACAAAACAATTCTTAAAATTGTCTGTTTGTGCCATTCATTTAGCTTTTTTGTTGTTATTTTTTTTTTTTTTTCTTCACTCTGCCATTGATGACATATCCCAGATCAAATAGTTGCTCGTAAACGTCTTTGGTTTGCACGATTTTCTGGGAGAACAAAGGGTGAGAAGAAGAAAAAAGGGAGGTATACACCTCTGGGAGGCAATATGGTTTCCCTCTTTTATGACTTCAAGATGGCCGAGGCCTTCAGAGGGAGGAGGAACAAGTGTAATATTGTGCATGTAGAAATTAAAGAGCTTGATTTAAGAGGCCTGTCTCCCAGAACAGGCTGCACGAGGTAAATATGTCATGCATGTGCGTGCGATTCCTTCTCCATTGTTAAAAACACTCACATGAATGTTTGGGTTCTCCTCTGTTTGTTTCATCCTGCATCAAAACAATCGGCAGTCTGAAAAATGGTGCCAGACAAGCCGCGTTTTACAATCTGTGAGATCAAATTGCTTCAAGTCGCCGGTGATCAGCGGAGTTCAGCTTTGATTACTACCCTGATGATGAGTTTCTAATTGTGATCAAACTGAAAGTAAGCAGGAAGCTGCGTGACAGCGTAGAAACGACTCGTCTGACTGAAGACGCATCAGTTATTGACAGGTCATGTGATTAAGCTGCTGTTTAGATCAGCTATGTGTTAAAAGCAGCTTCGTTTGATTTATTTTGAACAGAAATGTGCAAAAAATGTGTTGAAATTGGAATAAGATTTGACTTATTCTGTTTGTCTCCAGGGTCCACCTGGACCACCAGGACCTCCTGGCCCCCCAGGAGAAAAGGTTTGACACTGAGAAATTCTTATTTTTCTGATAAAGATGAAAAGACGACCTTGTTTTAAGGGGTAGTTCAGATATTTTACCATGTTTCTGTAGAAGGTTCATGTACAACGTTTTAACAGTCTAAGCTGGATATTTGAATGAGCTGAGTTTGGAGAAACAGAGATTAGTTTGGACTGGACCAAAGAAATAACACCAATCTGAGCAGAACCAAAACCAAAATGGAAATCCAGTTATTATATTTTACATTTTTCTTCACAGTGAATGAGAAAAAATACCTCATAAAACTTCTCATTATTAAAATTACGTAACTGTTTTCAGCAAAGCAAGCTTCGTTTAGCTGTTTAACACTTACAGCTAGAATTTCACAAAATTTCAGTCCAAATAATCATGTAACATGAAACTGACGGCGTGTGTTTGTTTATAAGGAAGTGTTTTATGATATTAGAGAAGTTTGAACTTGAACTCGCTGTGAGAAGCGGGAAGTTCTACAGCGATCCATACCAGGTTAGATAGTAACATTCATAACTTTACACCTTCTATGTCTCATAAAGGGGGAACTTGGTTTACCTGGACCAGCAGGAGTTGATGGAGAACAGGTACAGAACAGAAACTGCACATTAACTGAATGTCTATGTCTACTGTTTAAGTCATTTTCGTTCTGCTTCCTTATTTTCCTTAATACAAGATTTTCTCTTGATTCTCTTCTTCCAGGGACCCAAAGGTGACGTGGGTGAACCAGGGTCACCTGGTGAAAGAGGAGAGAAAGGAGAGATGGGTCTGTCCGGACCTACTGTAAGTACAAACATGTTCCTAAAACATGAGTAAATGTGAGGAGGGAAAGTAACTCTTGCTCTTCTTGGATCAGGGTGTGGATGGACACAAAGGGGAAAAAGGCGACTGCAGGCTGGACGACGACCTGGTTCGTGTGAAACACACACATGAACACGTTATCCGTGTTCAGACATGTTCAGTTATCTTTCAACAGAATGTTGCACATTTACTGATTTCCATTCACTTTTAAAGTGGCAGTAGTTATATGCAAAAAGTCGCTCAACTTCTCCAAATATTTTGAAGAATAGGATATAATTTAAATTCGATTAATAGCACAAAAGTTTGAAATGCAACAACGTCAGTGCAAAACCACAGCGTGTTAAAAAATATATATATATATAAAAGGCATAAAATATCAGATTAGATCTGAAGAATTCTGAAATATGACCAAACAATAAAAACACATCAGGAATGAAAAAAAAAAAAGTGATTTTGAAAGCTAAACACTTCAAACAGTGTGACAGCTAAAGCGCTAATGCCTGCAAACACCCGACAAATGATTTGTGGATTGTTTACTACAGCCGTCTTAACTCATTCAGTGACATAAACGTCTATAAACATCAAACAAACGCTCAGTGCCATAGACGTCTTGATGTCTCTTGCTTTATTTTAACAGGGGGGTTAGAGAACGGTTGTGCGCACCTTGTCAGTAAATATCACGCCTCTAAAGGAAGTTGTTCTTACCTGTGTGTAGTGGTGAAACTTTATGTGAACATGTAGAAGTTAATCCAAGAAAGTGGAGGGGGTTTTGGGAATTCCCTCGGCGCCATGTGGGGCGCAAAGTGGTAAAACTTACGCAGCTCACACTAAAGCTAAATCTGTGTCACAAAAGAGAAATGACAACAATCAACCAGGGTCGCCTCCATCACCGTATATTTCATCCCAGCCGGAGACCTCCATTTTAACAGACGGCCCCAGGTCACATGATTTTTGCGAAGCAGACCCCCGAGACGTCAGATGACGTATTTCTGTCTGGATCAACCAAGAAGTGTCGCTGAAACACCCTTTATTAGTGTCACAGACATGTTTCTGCCTGACGTGTCTCTTTGTCACCTCACCCATACGAAGACAGCAACAACTCTCCGAAAGTCACCTCCAGGGCCGGTTCTGGGCATAGGCGGATTAGGCCATTGCCTAGGGCTCCCTCTGCTGGAGGGGGAGCCAAATTCTCCTATTTCTTATTTTTTGGGGGCAAACTGTTGGACACACCCTTCATCTCATGTAAAGAGCAAAATAAGTAATAATTAAATATCTCTCTATATCTATCTATCATCTCTACTGTTTATTTTAGTATAAATAAATATTTTTTCAATGTAATCCAGTTATTGAGTTACGTTGTTTCTGTTCTGGGCAGTAGGGGGCACCAAAATCCCTCTTTCACCTAGGGCACCATGCAGCTCAGGGCCGGTCTTGGTCACCTCATTCTTATTTATCAAGTTATTGATGCAGCAATCATAATAATTACCTGTAGGAACCAGAACTCGTCTCCATGAACGTTCATGATCTCCAGATGTCGTATGAAACGGGAGATTCATACTAACAATTTGTTCATACAGGTCATCGTGACCAAGACTTAAACAATGACACTTTAAAAGTAATATGAAACATTTAATATATAAAAAACATCAGGAAACACTTATTAACAGACCTTTCAATCTGTCTGCATTAAAATTCGGGTGGTTCCGGCTCCTTCTGTCAGGCTGCTTCATCAGCAGCTCGTTCATATTCATTATTCAAATTTGCTGGACTCTGATTAGCTAACAAACTAGCCTATCAGAGCAAGGTATACTGTTTCCTGCCCCGCTGCACATGGCAACGTCAGATGTCGTGTCTTCCTGTTTGCTACGTTTTATGCTACAGCTTTTAGCCAGCAGCATGCTAGGTGTGGTTTCAGCTGCGGGAGCTGATGAATACTAACGAACAAAGAAGTTGTGACGAAACAGATACAGGCCGTTCAAACTCGGGAGAACTCGGGTGTTATCACCACCTGCGTAGTTTGAGAGATTAAAACTGAAAGAGAAGTTGTTGACCTGTTTTCACACCCACTATGAAGGTAAGAACACCTGTGGAGCTAAAATATTCAACAGAAACCTCAGAAAAACCGTTTTCAATGGAAGGGCCTCTTTAAGAAAAAATTAATTAATTGTTATTTAAAACTACATTCTATTTTTATTTTTAATAATAAAATGTTTGCTGATCTGAATCATTTAAGTGTGTCTAAAAAGCAAAAAGAGAAGAAATCTGTGGGGGGGCAATACTGTTTCACAACACTGTACATTACAAAATGATGGTCAGCCATCTTTACTTGTGAATTCTATTTCTGATTGATTCTGTCAATCACAATCAGTTTCAGATGATTTCCCAGCCGGGCCCACCTGGTCCACCTGGCCCTCCGGGAGTCCCCGGGTCTCCAGGATCCATGGTGAGTCTTTACATCATCGAGTTAGTTTGACCTCTTGCTGTCACACACTGATGATACACTCTGTGTTTCAGGGGCTGCATGGGATGCCTGGTCCTAAGGTAAGCCTGTGAATCCTCATGTACTGGATCTGTGTTGGAGTTCGGGTTTGTACTCAGTGTTGTGTCGTCACACTGCAGGGTGAACCAGGAGTCGGGATCAAGGGAGAGAAGGGGGACGCCGGGGCTCCTGGATTCCAAGTAAGTAACATCTGGGTCTAATTTAGCAGCGTACATTTGATTTGTGGTACATCACTGATGGGATGCTTTACTTTCAGGGACTGGATGGCCAGCAGGGTCCACCTGGATCTCCTGGGTTAGTGGGTCTTCCAGGTGCAAAGGGAGAAAAAGTAAGAACCCCGTTGTCATCATACATGTTTACCAAAGGTATTTTTTTTAAATAAGGAGTGTAATTGTGAGTCCATGTTGACAGGGAAGACCAGGGGAACCTGGACTAGATGTGAGTTTTTAAAACGGGAATTTACATGAAAATATTTTGAGCTGCAGCATTTTCAGTTCGACGGAAGTTTTACCTGATTCATGCAGTTTGTTCTTCTGTATTCAGGGTTTTCCAGGTCTGATGGGAGAAAAGGGTTCCCGAGGGGAAAAGGGAGATAAGGTGGGTTAAAATAACAGAATCTTGTGGTGTTTCTGGTTTTTATTCTCTTTAGAGCCGTAACTTTCCTAATTTTAGGTTGTTTCTGTTGTTGAGTTTGTTTTGAGCTGAGTTTTGATTTTATGTTCCAGGGTGACCGAGGATCGGTAGGGAAGAGAGGTCTGAAGGGACAGAAAGGAGAACAAGGTCCTCCAGGACTGGACCAGCCATGTCCTGTGGTACGATATCCACACACACACACACACACACACACACACACACACACACACACACACACACACACACACACACCCTGCAACACTACAGCCTCTTTCCCTTTTCAGAGACATACTGTATGTCTGTTTCACTCTCAGCACTTTGTCGGTCTCTCTCTGAGTTTCCTTTTCCACTCAGAAAATATTTAACCGATACTGTCTGACAGGACTGTGATGAGACTAAAGGTTTGTCTGTGAAGGCTTCCCCTGAAGCTCCTCCTCTTCCTCCTTCTGGCCCTGAGGCCCCCTGTCCTGTGGTACAGTATCATTCCTTCTTTCTCTTGCTTTTCTTCTTGTAATGTAAACCTAAACTATCTTCTGTTCTGTCATTTTACTACTTATCTGTCAGACCCTGTAGTACATGTGTACTCACTTACTTTACTGTTAAACATTTAGCGTTCTTGGTAAAGTGAAAGGTTTATTGCAATCCAGTTTTTTTTTAAAAAACAGACATTCTGCTGTTATTATGGAAAAGTGAAAAGAAAAAACACATTTTAAATATAGGATTTTTCACATTAAAAAAAGACTGAAAACTCTTTTATTTTGTTAAAATCACTCATTAGCTTTTCAACAGATGTAGATGAGGAACAACAGGTTGTTTATAAAGGTGGACAGCATGTCTGTGTCTACTGATAAAGACATGGGAGTGAAAATCCCGCCCTCTCACCTCCACACAGTCATGGAGACTTTTAAGGATCACAGAACAACCTTAAACTAAATGAAATGATAAATGACTATTTCAACATACATTAACAAACAAAAGTATGAAAAAAGGAAAAATATCCCTTGTTATAATAATAATAATAATAATAAACTTTATTTATATAGCACCTTTCACAGATAAAAATCACAAAGTGCTTCACAATGGATTCAATAAACAGCATAAACAGTAAAAGATAAAAAGAATAATAATCACGCCAAAAGTCCAGTCAACCAAAAGCTCGCCCAAATAAAAGTGTCTTCAGCTGCCTTTTAAAAGAATCAACACGAAGGGGCAAAGGTAGGGCATTCCACAGATTTGGAGCCACGGCCTGAAAGGATCGATCTTCTCTGGTTTTAAAGCGAGTTTTTGGAACCATGAGGAGGTTCTGGTCTGAAGATCGGAGCGAGCGACCAGATATGTACGAGTGAAGGAGATCACAAATATATTTTGGAGCCTGCCCATGCAAGGCTCTGAAGGTCAAAACGAGAATTTTAAAATCAATTCGAAATTTAATGGGAAGCCAGTGCAGAGAAGACAACACTGGCGTGATATGTGACCACCTGCTGGACCCGGTTAAAAGTCTTGCAGCAGCATTTTGGACTCGCTGAAGACGATCAAGAGCATTTTTGTTAAAACATGTAAAAAGAGAATTACAATAATCTAAACGAGAAGAAATAAAAGCATGAATCACCAACTCCAAGTCAGTGTTTGATAAAACTGTCTTCAATTTTGCAATTTTTGCAGTTTTGTTGTTTATATGGAGGGGCGGGACTTAAAACTTTTACTGCAACCAGCCACAAGAGGGCGATCGTTTTGTTTGTGCAAAGTAAATTCTTTGACCGAAACTGTTGTGTCATTGAACCCGACAAAGTTTCATGTTTTGTGAATGAATGTTCCTGTTTCTACGAGTTTCCTAAAACCAATAGAACTGCAAGATAAACATTCATCAATTTATAACATTTTCTGTTTTTTTACATGCAGGGACATGATGGGTTACCGATACCAGGCTGTTGGCACAAAGTGAGTGTTTCATCTCAGTTTACTGACTAATACACCTAAACGTGACTGTTTTCACGTGTTCTTATAAGACGGGTGTTACGCTATAGTGAGCAGCTAACTCATATTCTTACCTTACTAAAATTATATGTATCGACTCTGATTTAACACAGGGACATTTTGTAAGTAAATCCCAGTTTGTGTTTGTGTGTGTGAACTTCTAATAGTAAAAAATGAGTACTGGAATATTTTATTTACTTTATGATAATACTAACAAGTTCTCACTGTTCTTTCTTTGCAGTGATGACTAACCAGCCGCATGGAGTCTGTACATATTGATATGGTATATTTTGCATCTGATTACCAAGCCAACAACTTCCCCCAACCCTCACATTTTTTTTATAAAGCCCTGTTATATAATATATTGAAATTTTAAGAACATTTTTTTAAACTCACAATTCGGTGTTGTGAACACAGCCATGAACTGGCCATGGGACTTTTAGTTTGAAGGACAGTCCAGATGGCAGTGCTGGAGTTAGAAGAGTGCCTCACTAACAGTTGTAACCGTGAATGGCGTGTGGGATGTATGACGGCAGCGTGCGCACTCAGCCGGTCTCACCCTTACATGGATGGATGCTTGAATGGATGGACTCTCTATGTTTTTTGACGGGCAGATGAAGGTGTTTTGTCAGTGTTCTCTTGTCCTCTCTGCTGTCTTAAAAAAAGGAGGAAATGGCGAGGCAGAAGCTCAAGCGCAAGCGTCTCTCTCAGCCCTGAGAAAGTGGGCGTGGCCTGGAGGAGAAATTGAACCATGAAGAAGCAGAGCTTGCAATCTGATGCCTTTGAACTTTCATCATAGAAACTGTCCACAAGGGGACGACAGAACTCTGCGTCTCCACATTCACCTTGGAGGGGAAGGACACAGCTGTTGCTGATGATGATGTTGCTCTTGTAGATCGATACCCTGTTGGAGTTATTTGGGAGTCTCTGGCACATAAGGAAGGAATTTACTGTGCAGATACATCGGATGTGCTACGATGATACTTTTGTATGAGTTTGGTGTAAAATATTAATGCATGAACGTATCAGTGTTGTTTAGCATCTCGAGAGCCGCGTGACGAAAGCAAAACGAACCTTTTTCACTCGCAATAAGCAGAATTTCCACATGAACGTCAGTAAGCTTCTCTTTTTACTGCTTACATGTGTTCGACATGTGTTGATCCTATTTTGGTTGATTCTTTTTCATTTTTCACCCTTTTCTGTTTGCATTCCTGTATCTTACACTGTAAAAATTCCAAGTTTACTCAACTTAAAATAATTTGTAACCTTGCTGCCTTAAAATTTTCACAAAGGTTGGCAAGTTAGTTTAAGTAATGTCAACACACCACTAGTTGAGGTTACAAATTATTTTAATTTAGTCAACTTGGATTTTTTTACAGTGTGCTTTGAAAGTGGGAAGTGAAAGGTCAGAACTGAAGGAACCATTAGCAGTATTATTGATCCGTCATTCTTACCGTGAAAAATATAAAGCATTTTAACTGATCTGTGTGTTTTTAACTATGAAGGGAGGTGCGTTTGATTACTGCTTTCAGTCTTTTTGGACAACAGTAGATGTTTTTGCTGCTGACTTCTAATGTTTTTGTCTGTGAGTTGACGTTAGCGATGCACTTGAGAAGTAAATTTAAACCAAAAACACCTGGAACCCATTTTCACTAAGCAATGTGCCTTGAACTTTCTTTTTTGGCTTTTTTTTTTTTTTTTAATTTTAGTTCCATTAGGGAAAAAGATTTGCTGTCAGGTTACTTTAGTTTTTTTTACACATCTCTCTATAATGAATTTATTTCTTGGTGCAGACATTCTTTTATTTTGAAGGGACATTTAAAAAACTGGTTGAACTCTTTTTGAAACAACTACAAAACTTTCAACTTTGAAATTAAAGTACATTGTTCTGTATTGTGATGGAAACAGCAGTAGTCCAAGACAGACACATTTATGATGAATCAGCATTTTCTTAAATATGGAATCCATTAATATTAACAGCCGTTTTGATCATTGAGTGTTTTGACGTCAGTCATGTTGCAGCAGCGGCCTGAACCTATTTTTAATGTAACTTTATTGAAGATTTATGTTTTAAATGAAGAGTTTGGATGAAGTTACAGTTTCAGATCGTTTAACTAAGATAAACATGCATTTTTTTTCAATCATTTTAACAATGTTTTTGCTGTATGTCTGTGAGCTGGTGGTTATCTGTCACATATCTTCCTATGTGTTTATTTCTTTCACAGATTCTATCAGTGCCATTTATTTTGTTGATTAATTGAGGTGCGCTCACGCCCAAATGTTTGATTAGAGTTTTATATTTTAACTAATCTTATACGACAGTATTAGTTTGACTTTGTGAGAATGTTTGTTTGTTTTTTTTGTTTTTTTTTTTGGGTTGTGTTAATTGGTTGTAAAAGATTGAAGCTATTTTTGTAATTACGTGTCCATATATAGAAATATATATAAATAAAAAACAAAATATGGTCAGTAAACTTGTAGACAGAAATAAACTTTAACTTTTTATGGTCTCTTGTCATTTCATTATAATCACGTGAAGCTGGAAATGGTAAAATGCATGTAATATACAAAAAAAAAGGTACATAAAGGTATCAAATCTAAACTAAAAGAAATGATTTTTATTGTATAAACTGAGCAAAGAAAGTCTAACTTATATAGATTTACTGGCTTTTCAGTCAATTAGTCAGACATTTTCTTTACACCTTTATTTCCTGTTCAGGGTCGCAGGGAGCTGGTGTAAGTCTCCAGTAGTCAGTGGGTGAGAGGCGGGGTTACACCTGGATAGGTCACCACTCCATCACAAGGCTGTTTTTTTAGTAATAAAGAATATTTATTCTTTGTACATAAATATATTCTTCTGATTACACAACACTAATTGAAGAGATCTAATAATTCTCAGTATACGTGAAAGGGCCGACAGCAGCGTATCTATCATCCACTCTGCTGAGAAGGTGATTGGCTGCAACCTTCCTTCCATCCAGGACCTGGACACTTCCAGGATTCTGAAGTCTGAAGGAAAGAATGTATCTTTCAGACTCTCCCCTCTGGAAGAAGCTTTAGTCCATCAGGACCAGGACCTCACACCACAGGAACAGGTTCTTCCTCTCTGCTACTGGCCTATTGAATAAGGCCCAATAGAACTCTATACATGTTTTATATAAACATGCCATCACCCCTCACCCCTCTGACTCATTTGCATTTTACAGTTTTTTTTTTGGAAATGCACAGACGTTTGCATTATTGTAAAAATAATTTGAACATGTAAATATTACTGGTTCTTGTGTTTATTGTTCTTACTTTGATTTATTCTCTGCAGCTTCCCCCAAGACAAATTCCTTGTATTGTACAAATAATATTAGCAGTAAACTGATTATGAAACACCTTTGAAAGGTTTGCAGAAAAAGGTAGAGCTCAGTGAAGAAACTGTCAAAAAAAAAACAAGTGAAACAGAAAAGGATTCTTGAATTATTCCTATATGGGAAAATTCAGGTTGATTTATTGTTTTACTTACTAAGTAAAGGTGGTAAAGAGGATTTTGCCCTAAATGAGAAGCTCAGCGACTGTTTGTTGTTTTTCGAGTAGTGTGCAGGAAACTGGTTCGTTATCTATTGGCTACTTTATTTCAAACCCCACCAGGTCTATGATTTATGAATATTATAACTTTTTCTTTTTAAAACAAGAAGTACAAGACCACTACAAGTTGATAAAATAATTTTAAAGTAAATTTGACATCTAAATTTGCTACAAAATCCTCTTTACCACCTCTAAGTTACTGTTTAGAGTAAACCAAACTCAGTTTAAAGAGCTGTCAGAGTGTTCAACAGTATTTTTGATTAATGTTTTGACTCATTCTGCTGAATGATTGTCAGAAGAGTGAGAAGAAAAAAGAGAAATAAAGAAAATATTTTTTAAACAGTCACAAGGCTTTACAACAGACAGAAAAACTTTCACACTCAATGTGCAGAAACAAATTTCACTACGAAACAATTCCTTTTAAAAATGTTCTTAACTTTCTGATTTTATTTTTGGAGAAAAAAAACATGTTAATGTCAGACAGCTGTAATTCACTTCCGCTCATTTGAGCTTAAAACCATTTTTATTGAACGTTATACGCATCAACACACAGTAATTACATTTGAACAAATGTTTTAAAGACTTTATTGACAAAATTATGAAGGCTCACGCAGCCGAAAAAAGCGACAGTCCTACTAAAAATATACAAAAAAATGTGAATTTGTTGTTTTTCCAAATGTAACACAATAAATTACATTCAGAACTTTCCATTTACTGTATTTTAAAACAGTCGTGTCAATATTTTTCTAGCTGTTAGTAAAAGAATAAAACATATCCCAGAATCCTTTGCGAGCGTTTCACCCCTCTTAGTTTTTGCATCCGGGTCTTTACTTCCTTTTCCTCTGTGCCTGGATGCGATGAGGACTTAGGTTTGCCCGAACCTCAGAAAAATCCGACTCCATCCTTGTAAAAGGCACCGCCGAACCTCGTCAAAATGACCGAGCAGATGACAGTAAGGGGGACCCTAAAGGGGCACAGTGGATGGGTCACCCAGATTGCCACTACGCCCCAGTACCCCGACATGATTCTGTCGGCGTCCCGAGGTGAGGCTTCCCCGCCGGCTCCAACATGGCTACAGTTAGCATTGGTTAGCTAGCAAGTTTTCCTTTGCAACGTAAAGAGTAAACAGTGACGCAGTGAACTTATCATGTCACGGTTATTTACTGTTTTCAGTCAGTATTTTACATTATGGGCGAAAGAAACTTATCTACCGTCACGTCTCTCTAAAAACGTGCTAGCATCGAATGCTAATGCTAGCAACCTGCTGAATCACATATCTTTTCATCTTTCAGACAAGTCTATCATCATGTGGAAACTGACCCGTGATGAGACTAACTATGGCATCCCACAGCGCTCCCTGAGGGGTCACTCTCACTTTGTAAGTGATGTTGTCATCTCCTCGGATGGACAGTTTGCTCTCTCAGGTGCCTGGGATGGATCCCTCCGCCTGTGGGACCTCACCACGTAAGTGGAGCGAGTGGGTAAAATCAAGATGCGCTTCGTGTCTTAAACATCTTAGTCTAAACTGCCAGAGTGGATAAAGAACAACGTATTGTTACTCAAGACATGTTTGCTTTGTTAATGTGGAGATGAGGAGTTCGTCGCTGAGGTTTAACTTGTCATTATGTGTGTGTGAACCCAAATACTTCACTGCATTGAAATATTAAGCTTATTGGGTTGCGACAGTGTAAATTGTCCGTTTCAGTGATGTGTTGAGCGATTCAGAGGTTCCTGTTGCATTTGAAAGCATCAGCTGTTAACTTATAACGTGTTGCTTGTAGATTTGTTACATGCGAATGGAGATTATATTTTTTGAGTGTGCATTGCATCAACTTATTATACTACAGTCTGTACAGATGGACCACCTTCTATTATGGGCCGGATATTACAGCTATAAATACAATTAGTTAACATTTAGTATCAAGTTTCTGATTGTTTCCATTAGCGATATCTCACAATAAACTCTCTAAATGAAGGGTTTCAAACTCCAGACCTCCAGGGCCAATATCCTTCAGGTTTTAGATGTTTATCAGCTCCAACACACCTGATTGAGATGATTTAATGACATCCTCATCTAAACGAGGTTTGTTAAAGCAGAGGAACATCTAAAATGGGCAGGATAGCAGTCCTCAAGGACTGGAGTTTGAGATTCCTGATGTAAATGAAGTTGGCCAAGAATCAGTTCCTTGTTCTGAGAACCGTCTTCCGATTGTATTTATTGTGATTGTAATCATGTTTCTAAATTTACAGACGTCATCGTTCAGTAAATAGTGTACAAGCACAAACATGTTCAAGAAATTGTCTTGATTATAGAAGTACATTTCTCTACTCAATGTACAAACGTTCATGTGTTTTGGTAGTTGAATGTGTTCATGTTTTCCAGTGGTACCACCACCCGCCAGTTTGTTGGACACACGAAGGACGTGTTGAGTGTGGCTTTCTCCGCTGATAACCGCCAGATTGTCTCTGGCTCCCGGGACAAGACCATCAAGCTGTGGAACACTCTCGGAGTCTGCAAGTACACCATTCAGGTGAGCTGCCAGCTAGTGTTGTCCTTTAGAGTCTCTCTTCAATCCAGTTTGTGAATCAAGTGGCATATTTTAATGTTGTCTTTTGTTTGTAATGTTTATTCAAACAGAACATGAAGCTAAATTTGTCTAATAAATAACTGATATTATCATTGAACAAGCTGTTGTAATTAGTTCAATCTGTGTTTGATTTTAGTGCCAATAAGCTCTAAAAAAAAAAAAGGTCCTTGTTAATATTCTGTTCTTTATGACTTAAGTCCTAATCAATTTTGGGGAAAGATTGGATTTAAAATGTGTGGTGTTTATTTTGTAGGATGAAGGCCATACTGAGTGGGTGTCATGTGTTCGCTTCTCACCCAACAGCAGCAATCCCATCATCGTCTCATGTGGTTGGGACAAGATAGTCAAGGTGTGTTCATCTCAGCTTCAGAGTCCCTGGTGTTTTGTTTGCTCGGTGATTTGTTTGCATGTATTAGCTGACATGTTCACTGAAGAGAGGATTTGTATATGAGAGCACAGCTGCTGTAGTTTTGTTTTGTGTTTATGCCGTCATGATGTGATCGTATCTGTTCTCTCAGGTGTGGAACCTGGCCAACTGCAAGCTGAAGACCAACCACATCGGCCACACTGGTTACCTGAACACAGTGACCGTCTCTCCTGACGGCTCCCTGTGTGCATCTGGTGGAAAAGTAATCTGCTTCTGTTACTTGTTGACTCTTACTTCATGATTTGTTTTTTAAACTTAAAAGTACAGATCGAGGTTTTTGCTGTGATGGAAAAGTCAACACGCATCTGCTTTAACATGATGACAACAGAGGCTGTTTCTGAGCATCAAGCTGGTTGGGGTTTCTGATCATGTAAACTGCTGCTAGTAATCACTAAAACATGTTTACTGGTTTTACACAGGACGGTCAGGCCATGCTGTGGGACCTGAATGAGGGCAAACACCTCTACACCCTGGATAGTGGTGACACCATCAACGCCCTCTGCTT
This sequence comes from Pachypanchax playfairii, assembly GCA_006937955.1. Taxonomy (NCBI): domain Eukaryota; kingdom Metazoa; phylum Chordata; class Actinopteri; order Cyprinodontiformes; family Aplocheilidae; genus Pachypanchax; species Pachypanchax playfairii. The sequence continues at coordinate 1,468,445 of SSNP01000056.1, read as the reverse complement.
CAGCCCCAACCGTTACTGGCTGTGTGCCGCCACTGGACCTAGCATCAAGATCTGGGTAAAACATTTGGCTAAACTTAGTATTATAAAGATTAAGTGTGAAATGACGTGCCAAGGGCTGTGACGAAACTTTACAATGTCAACTGTATTATTTGATGATATCAGAGGCTGTTTCTGAGCTCCAGCCAATCGGACGAGGTCATCTGTCCTCATTTGCCTTCATTAGTGATAACGCCACCTTTGTTCTTCTTCACCTCGTTTAGGATCTGGAGGGCAAGATTATTGTGGATGAGCTGAAACAGGAAGTGATCAGCACAAACAGCAAGGCTGAACCCCCACAGTGTACTTCCCTGGCATGGTCTGCTGACGGACAGGTAAAGGATAATCACCTGCACATTGAATGTCCTAATGATTTCCCCCGTGATTATACCCATTCACTTTTAACTCTGATGTAAGCTGCTGACAGTCCTGCAAATCTGAGGGGCACAAGAAAAATCACTCAATCATTTATGAGCCTGTGATTAAATGTAATGTGAATATTGAACATGTTTTTCTTGTTTCTTTGCAGACCCTGTTTGCTGGCTACACCGACAACCTGATCAGAGTGTGGCAGGTCACTATCGGAACACGATAAGAACGCCTTGCTGAAGCAACTTTGAATAAAGAGACTCTTTGAAAATAACACATAGCAGTCTTCTCCATCTTCATTTTCTTCTTTGTTAAGTTGATTACGACTAGTTTAATAAGCACCATTAAAAATCCCAACAGGACAGCAGTTCATGCCAAAACTCCCATCATGAATTTGGGAGAAATGTTTCTAATAATTGTTTGAATTTAGGAGAAAAATCACTTCATTAAAACGTGTTTTGATTTGCAAAGCGTAGTGTAGAGATGTTTTTCTTACTCGTGATTTGAGGTTTTAGTTGTCCATTTTAAAATTGCTAGGAAAAAGACGTTCGGAGTTCGCATGGTTTGTCCTACTTGAGCCACCGTATATGTTTAACAGTATCATAGCAACCCTTTACGTTCTATCAGCGTAGCTGAATTAAACGCAACGGGACTTGAAATACGATTTACCCTTTCATTAAAAGCTGTTCTATCTTCCGAAATATCGCATAAAATGTGTTACATATAATAAAATAGGATTCTCGTGGAAGACCTGTCTGACATTTTTAAAGGTTCTTTACGTTAAAATGAGCGTGAAGATGGATGATGGATCAGTTCACTGTATTCCTGTAGAAAGAACGCTGGCTATCATTAAACCAGATGCCGAGCAGGACTTGGAGGAGATCGAGGATGTTATCCTGAAGTCGGGCTTCGTAATTCTGCAGGTGGGTGAATGTGAAAATGGCGAATTATCAGGATGTTTAATCTTCCAACAGACAGTTGTCAAACTATTCAAAAGTTTAAAAAAATTATTTAAACTGATGCGACTACTGGAGAAGTAAATGTATTAAACACATTTCCAGTTTGTGTAACGTGGAAATGTTTCTGCTTTATACCAGTTTGTCCACTAGGGGGCGGCAGCAGCTTATAATTAGTGTAATTAGCAACATGTTTTTTATAGTTCTTGAGACCTGGGTCTTTGGTTCAGAACCAGACAGGACCTTTCTGCATGGAGTTTGAATGTTCTCCCTCTGCATCTGTGGGCTTTACTCCAGAGACTCCAGCTTCCTCCCACAGACCAAAAAAATATGCTTGAGGTTAATTGGCAGATCTAAATTGTCTCTAGGTGTGAGTGTTTGTGGATGTGGCCCTGTGATGGACTGGCGCTCTGTACAGGTGTAATCTCACCTCTCGTTCTATAATAATTTGAGACTGACACCAGCTCCCTGCAACCCTGAACAGGAATAAGTGGGTTTAGATAGCTTTTATATCTGTTTATTCCACCTCAGTTTACATTTTAACGTTTCCATGTAATGTTTTTTTTTTTTGCTTCTATATTACCCAGAATAACGATAGCAGGTTATTACAGAAATATGAAAAGGATTTATAAAGTTAAAAAAAGTTTCAGATTAGATTTTGGAATAAAAGACAGATTTTGTAAGATTGTCACTGAATGTCCTACAGACAGAAAAGCTCTTTGAATAACAAATAACTTTGAATTGTCCTTCAGTACTTTTCTCCAAGTAAATCTAAAAATTGTCCTAAACTACAAACTTAAAGTGCTTTTAAACAGCTCATTTTACAGCCTGGCTGTTGTTGATATTATTTGCACTGGTTACTTTCCAGATCAGATGGTGTATTCTTGTCAAACATTGCTGTACTCCAAGGCATAAATGCATAAAAATAACAAATTACACAATAGTTTTAAAAACCCTGAATATAAATCAGAGCTATTAGTCTGTATGTGGTTCATCCTTCTCTGTGTGCTTCTCTGAAATATCCATAAATGTATCATCTCGGGGGTAGAAGAGGAGGCTGCAGCTGAGTTTAGAGGAGTGCTGCCAGTTCTACATAGACCAGTATGAAAAACCCAGCTTTCCCAGCTTGGTGGGCTTCATGAGCTCTGGCCCCATTGTTGCCTTGACGTTGGCTCATCCCAACGCTGTGGCCCACTGGAAGTCCATCATCGGGCCTCCCAACGTCACCAAAGCCAAAGAAACTCACCCAGAGTGGTAAGTCTCAAATATCTGTGTGTGTGTGTGTGTGTGGGTTTGTATTTCTGACCTCCTGGGGACCCGTTTCCTGATTTTTACTATCTTTCTGGGGTCTGAGGGTTCTTGTGGGGACCGAAGCCTGGTCCCCATGGGGGGGACTCCCCTTTTTAGGGTTAGGTTTATAGGTATGGTGTGAATAGAGTTTTAGTTAGTCTTAGGGTTAGTTATAGATCAGTAATGGTTAAGGTTAGGAAAAGGGTTTGGGTTAGGTATAAATCTAGTTACTAAAATCAATGGAAGTCAATGGACGGTCCCCGTAAGGATAACAAAACACACTTGTGGGTGTGTGTGTGTGTGTGTGTGTGTGTGTGTGTTATTAATTTGTTGCAATTTACAGCATCTTCTCTTGTTTTTAATTGGGAAATCACCTTCCTTTTTCTTATAAATGAGTATTTTCTCAGCAGGATGCTATAGGTCTGGTCTCTTGATAATCTTCTCTCTTGATTTTCTTCTCAGTTTAAGAGCAAAATATGGAACTTCTGAGCTGAAAAATGCTCTCCATGGTAGTGACTCCTTTCAAGCTGCTGTAAGGGAAATCAAATTCATGTTCCCAAACAGTAAGTCGCTCAAACAGTTCTTCATAAACACGCGATCCCTGTGTATCATTTGTATTAAGGTGTGCTTACTGTCGCTCTGCCTGCAGCTGTGATCGAAACCTTTCATTCAAGAGAAGCAACTGAAGAATACCTGAGAAGAAATGTGAATCCGGTTCTGAAACGTGGACTCACTGAGCTCTGCAAGAACAAGCCCCTCAACCCCTGTGTACGTACTGACACTCATGGTGTGGGAAGATATTTATAGATTGATTCATTCCACGTTGAGCATGTAATCCTATGGTTGTTACAATATGTTGTATTTGCTCTCAACAGATCTGGCTTGCTGACTGGCTGCTGAAAAACGATCCGAACCAGCCTCAAATATGTGGGGACGTTTCTGAGGAAGATAAAAACTGATGGACAAATAGAAAAGAAACTTTGGCTTAAAAATGCAATATTTTAGTTTTGACATTAGTTTGTTGATATAGATTAACAAGTTCAATTCTCAGCAGTCGATGTGTTTTGTTTATTTTCTGGTATGGATCCCATATCTGAGGCATTGAATCATAATGTCCAAACGGTCTGAATTCTGAATAAAAACATCCCTTGGGGTTTGGAATTATTTTGATATCAGTATTATTATTATTCATGAAAATCAGTGTTTGGAATAAGATGGGATTTAGCTCCATGCTTCTTGAGGATGCATCAAAATTTGGTGTTTGTTGCATATCTATAACTTTATTTCTTATCTTACAGCAATAAGTATTTAACCAGTCTGATAAATTTGCGCTTTCTGGATCATCAAATCCAGATAACTGTCAGTGTCCAGATCCAACATTTCCTGTACAATGTTACTAAACGTTCTGTGTGGTAGTTATGGAAGTAAAAGGGGAAACATTCTCGAAATGATGAAGAATTCTTCTTGTCTTGGATCCAAAAGAGGATCTGGAGCAAAATCCCTGAATCTAATCCTGAAACTCTATTTCATATCCTTCCAAAACTTTTTGAGTTTTGTTGTTAAAAATAGACATTAACATCAGAGGCTTTAGTTTATAAAGTTAAAATCTAATTAAATCACCCCCAAACACATTAAACCAAAAATCTTTTTTAAAACATAAAGTTGATTAAATTTAGGTTTGAAAAACTAATAATGGAGTCTATTTATGTCAGAAAGTGGGGGACATTCCTCAGTAGAGGGTCAACACTGACAATTTGAGGCATCCAACTTGACTGCGTGGACGTCGACGAGCACTGGACATATTTTCAGCAGCTGAAAACGGTTCATCGAGTTCCTTCCTGTCTTCTAAAGGCGTGGACAACTTGTGAAAAAAAAGGAGAAAAGTCAATGTGATTGGTGGACGCTGTGACTGACAACAACGTTTATCCAATCAGACGTCTCCTCCTAAGAAATGTCGTTTTATCCTGCCGGCTCTCAAAAACCAACCACGAGTTGTCGTCGTGTGGGAGAATCCATCTTGAAGAGAGCTCTCCGGTTGTGTGACCAGTAAGTACATTTTAAAATTTCGTTAGTTTGGTCGTGTTTTACAGTCTTAACAGTTAGATAACAATGTGTCTTTGTTTCCTTTGTGACCAGTGTTCGGGTTAATGCAAAGTAAATTTGGTTTTAAAAATCATTAGTGAGTATTTCGCGCTGTTACGGCCTCTGGCTTACGTAACTGCGAATTTTAGTTGCACCGTCCAGACACGGTTATCGGAGTGACACAGACGCTAACAGCTTCCATAATCTTTACCTCAAGCAGATGTGTACGATAGATTATGTGTAGTTATCGTGTAATGTTAGAAAACAGGCGCTGTTGGTTTACTGTCGGTACATGGGTCGTTAAGTGAACGTATGGAACCAGATTTCACCGGTCAAAATGGTGGGAAATGTTCGCATTGGCAACTTGTAAATGGCGAAGCGCTTACGGTGCGAAATATTATCCAAACAGGGGCTAATTCCAGCTTATTTCCACTAATAGTTTCAGGTAAATTAGTGAAAAAATGTCTGAAGCAGAGCAACAGTACATGGAAACGTCAGAGAACGGCCATGAAGTCGACGATGATTTTAACGGAGCTGACGGGGGAAACGACGGCGGCGCCGAGAATGACTGCGGAGACGATGCGGGGATCGACTCACAAAACGGAGGCACGGACGGTGGCCAGATCGACGCCAGCAAAGGCGAAGAAGATGCTGGGTGAGTTTCAATATTTAATGTTTTTTGTGCTTTTAATAAGTGTTAAGAGTCATAATCAGCCGTATTGGTGTACAATGTTTCTTTGTTCCGCCGGCCTTTTGTTGGCGCCATGTGCAGAGCGGAGGGGGGATGGGCGGTTCACAGGGAATTACATCTAACAGCTCTGGATTCTCATTAATAACCACATATTGATGTTACCAAACAGGAATATTGCAGATTTGGAATTAATGTGAATCATAATTGATGAGTAGCTTAAGGCTACAGTACCTGCAGGTTTCCCCTCCCCCACATGTCACTGGGTCAACAGATGTGCTGGGAACACCATGTACATAGTGTGTATTGACGCCCCCTGCCATGCAGCCCCTCGTGCCACGGTATGTAGCTGTAGCATTAACATGTCCCTGTTTTTGTGGTCAGAAAAATGTTCGTTGGCGGCCTCAGCTGGGACACGAGTAAGAAGGATCTCAAAGATTACTTTTCAAAATTCGGCGAGGTGACGGACTGCACCATTAAGATGGACCAGCAGACGGGTCGGTCAAGAGGTTTTGGCTTCATTCTCTTCAAGGATCCAGCTAGTGTAGATAAGGTGAGTGATGAGGCAGTGATGTTGTGGTAGTTTTTCCAGGAGTTACGGAAATGATTGAAATCATGTTTGCGTTTTTGTAGGTACTTGAACAGAAGGAGCACCGGTTAGATGGCCGGCAGATTGATCCCAAGAGAGCCATGGCCATGAAGAAGGAACCTGTAAAGAAAGTCTTTGTGGGAGGGCTTAACCCTGATACTACTAAAGAAGTAATTGAGGAATACTTCGGGGCCTTTGGAGAGGTGAAATAGACTGTTTGTTTTTATAGATATTTTTTGTTGTTGTTTAGGATGTAAGAAAGTACTTTTAATTAGCGATTTATTAATTCGTGTATTTTTTTTTTTCTTTTTTAGATTGAGACTATCGAACTTCCACAAGACCCAAAGACTGAGAAGAGGAGAGGATTTGTATTTATCACATATAAAGACGAGGCAACAGTGAAGATGGTCATGGAGAAGAAGTACCACACCGTCGGTGGAAGCAAGGTAAAAGCGGCACGCTCCATGGGATGAGAACTTTAAAAAGTAATTTACTTCCTCAATCTGATGTGTAACTTTGTGGTGTTACAGTGTGAAATCAAAATCGCCCAGCCCAAAGAGGTCTACATGCAGCAGCAGTACGGCGCCCGTGGATACGGCGGACGTGGCAGGGCACGAGGAGGTAAATGCCATATTTGTTTGTGTATGCGTATCAGGGAAATCGAGATTTTACACTTAAATAGCACTTAAAGTGGCATCTGTGACAAAGGCCTCACCTGTTGTTTCTAGGCCAGGGCCAGAACTGGAATCAAGGATACAACAACTACTGGAACCAAGGATACAACCAGGGCTATGGTTATGGACAGCAGGGCTATGGATACGGTGGCTATGGCAACTATGACTACTCTGCTGGTTATTACGGCTATGGGGGTGGCTACGATTACAGTAAGCGATAATTGCCCCCAGAGGAAAGACAAAAGAATGAGAGAAACTTTATTTTCTTGGTCCTCTCTTGTTGTACAGAAGAACTCAGTCCCTTTTTCTCTTGTCCTCCAGACCAGGGCAATACAAGCTATGGGAAAACTCCAAGACGTGGAGGCCACCAGAGTAGCTACAAGCCATACTGATCACACGTAGTGCAGGTATGCATTCTTGCATCATCCGTGGTAGTATGAGAACGTAGCTGTAACCATTAGTGCCTTTTGACCCCAAGATCTCATTCTACTCTAAATCCATTCGAGCACTGACGTGGGGTTAGAGTAGGCCGTGACATGGGGTCATTGATCATTAAAGATGGATTCATTCCACCTGTCTGCCATCTTGAGATGCATCTCTACAAAGACTACTTGATCAGTAAGGGTTGGTGGTGGTTTAAAACGGAAAAGGGACCATTTGACCTTTTAACCGGGGTGCTAGGTGTCCTAGCTAGCGGTTTCGTGTCCCCCTCCGCCTCCCCCCAAAAGTGTGTCTCTCCATTCACTGACCTGTCAGCCTCATTCATGCACCTGTCTGTCTCTGTGTAAACTGCATGCCGCCTTGGGTTTATCCTCAGTAACGTAAAGCACCATGTTTTTCTCTCAAGGTCTAAAGTAAATAAGACAAAGAGATCCATGGTCTGACCACAGCGAACATGGACTCTGGCTTTTCCTTTGGAGTTGGCAGAAATTTGGACTCATGCTCCATTTGTACAGATCAAGTGAGGAACTGGGGAAGCAAATGTCACTTTTCCACTTTTTATTTTGTATTGTTTTGTGTCCATGTACATTTCCAGCGATGGAAGTGTTATTTTTACTGTACTTTTTGGTACCTTTTTTGAATCTAATGTATTGTATGGTTGTATTTTTACATGTCTACTGGATTTATGGATGAGCAAGGAGCTTGGGCTTGTGAAGCTCACAAATAAAACAATATTGCTTTTTGATGTGTTTGTAGAATTTTAGTTCTTTTCTCATGCTGAGTGTTGGATGTTACTTGGCTTCGGATGTGGGGTGAGGTTTTGTTTTTTTAAATGGGGGGTTTAAACCATTGAAAGGGTTCTCTGTATGTCAAGTGATGGCCTTGTAGATAAAGACAACCAGCATCTTTATTTTATTACTTTCATTTATTTGTGTTTTTTGGCTTTTTAAGGAGGTTCTTTCCCCATCATGTCTGCAATTTTAAGTGGCTTTACTAGTGTTATTCAACTCAATGCAAGCCTGTTAATGTAAGAGGGCACTCCATCACTGAAAACTCATTCCTCTAGTGTCTTGGGCAAATTGGTAGAAATAAAACTTTGGTTTATATTCCAAACAGATCTTTTTGTTCTTATTTTGTAAAGTTAAAGTTAAATGTCCTGTACTGTTAAACGGCTTGCTTGTTTCGTCTGGAGTAATGCAAACATTTTCTAGGATTCTTCTTCTCTACCTCCGGGGTAACGTGGCAGTGTTAGATCCCACCCCACTGAATGTGAAACTGCAGTACTAGAACATTTATGTGAATGTGTCCAAAATTTAAAGCCGGTGTTCTGGTAAGTGTGACGACATGCTGTAAAGAAGTGTAACTTTGAGGTTTAGAATTTTAAACACACCTACAAGAAGAGGCAATGTGATTTAAAAATGTTTCATTTTCTTTCAAAGAAGAACAAAAAGTCATGTCAGTGTTTGCATCAGGATTCCTGCTCAGTCACAATGTAAGAGACTTGATTTTAGCATTTTGTAGTTGAATTTAAAAAAAAAAAAAATTGGTCCAATTTTTTTCTTTTTTAGAAAAAGAAACGTGCAACACAGAACACTTAACATGATGAAGGTTAACCTCACAGGTAGACTTTGTTTTTCAGGAAAACCTTTTTCTTTTCCAGATACTTAAAACCTGACATCAGGAGAAATTAGACAAAGCACTTAGTTGTTTTAAAAGTGATATTCAAAGTATTCAAGAAGTAAAGTTTGTGCAACAATTCTAACGTTTCCAGGTAATCTGCTGGAAATGTTTAAAGTGTCTCGGATGTAAACACTAATTTAGCTGATGGATCGATTCTTGTGTGTGGAGTTGATCCTGGGCACCTAGAACAAAAAAAAAATTTCAATGACAAAATGCATCAGAGCTCCAGTATTTCAGGCCATGTTGTTTCTACAATTCACTCTTCATTACATGCTCAAGGTTTCTGTTTCCCTGGTTTTTCTTGACTAAAAAACAGACTGAATTTTCTCAGTGTTGAGTGGAAGTAAATAAAACATGTTCTAAATGAAAGTGTTTGATCTACTGCAGCCGCTGGTACCGATACTCTACCTCTGAACATGATGAATGTGACCAGCTGACAATGTTCAATGCGATTAAAGGTTTTTTACAGGTTGAACAAACCTTAGATGTCTTCATTTTCCAGTTTGAGGTCATTGGTCTTGATGTCTGTGGGAACAAGCAATCATTTTCTTTTGTAATGAATGTTAGGTTATGCATGTAGTTGCATGTTTAAATCGAGTGTGCAGCTGATGCATGTGGAACTAACCGGTGAGGATGCGGTCAATGCACTGGACCACCAGTTGTGCGTTTTCCATACTGAAACACATGGGAGGTTTAAACTTCAGGACGTTTTCCCAGGGGCCGTCCGTGCTCACACAGATCCGATCGTCCTCCTTTAACCTGATTAACACAATATAAAAATCAATCACTAGAAAAACACGGCAGCAGTGATACATGTCGTCTTGGACCGTGATTCCACACCTCTTCACCACCCAGGCTGCTGTTTTTGTGGCAGGAGTTCGTTTTTGTCTGTCCGTTACCAGCTCAAGTCCAACAAACAGTCCTACACCTCTAAACAGATTATTTCAAATGGAAGAGAAAACAAATACAGAACATATGAGGTACATTGCAGAATACATCTGATGGGAAGTTTGTCCTGTGTAACATTTATCTGGGATTATACTGAATTATACCAGTAAAATATAGTCAGAATTTTCTTTTCCCCAAGAATGACTCAATATTTAAGGGTTAGAATTATTTTTATCTACAGGTTTAAAAAGGGCATAAAACAGATGTTTTTTTATAATTTAAAGACTTATCAGATTAAAAACAGGAGCTACGCTGGAATTTTTGCAGGCGTTTCCAAGGACTGAATGAAAAACACGTCCGATATGTTTTTCTGAGGATTAATGGATTTCTGGCTGTTCTGTTTAGTTTGGCTCTAGCCATCAGCTTTCGGTTCAAGCTCTTCCATAAAGAAAACAAGTTTAGCTCATTAACATCAAATATGTTCATCCACAAGCTGCAGGATGGAGCTAATTAAATCAGAAAACACATCAGCTGCTGTTCACACTGTTCTGAGATGACCAGTGAGACAAGAACTGATATTCTTACCTGACATCACCAATGATTTCATGCTTTGCTTGTAGTTTTACAAGCAAATCTTTGAGATGGTTTCCCACTCTTGTGGCATTTCCTCTGAGATCCTCCTCTTCTATAACATCAAGAACTGCCAGGCCCACAGAGCACGAGACCGGGTTTCCTCCAAACTACCAAGCGCAACATAAATTCATCTACAGCTGAATCTGTGTGAGGCTGTTGTAGATAAAAGAATAAGGCAGTTACTGCATACGCACCGTGTTGAAGTACTCCACTCCGTTAGCCGTGAAAGCCTCGGCGATCTCCAGTGTCGTTGCCACGCACGCCAGAGGATGACCGTTGCCCATCGGTTTGCCCATGGTCACAACATCTGGACAGAAGTCTGCTCCCTGCAGCTGGAAAGCCCAGAAGTGGCTCCCCGTGCGTCCAAAACCTGTCTGCACTTCGTCAGCCACGAACACTCCCCCAGCTGAGCGCACGTATCTGGAAGGTGGGAGAGAGCGCCACCATTATGTCATTACTGCACACGTGCACAAGCAAGCAAACAGCTTGATCAGAACTCACTCTGCCACTTTAGTGAAGTATCCGTCAGGTAAGATGATTTGTCCTCCAACACTTGGCAGTGACTCGGCAAAAAAGGCAGAAATCTAAAGAAAAGGGGCGACAGTGTGTGTTTGTGTTCAAGCCGATTTCACTGAGGGCACATGGAGGTGTGTCAGCGTACCTTACGACCTTTCCTGTGAACCACATCTATCAGATCTTTTACAGCATCAGCATATGCTTGACCTGGGTTCGGATGGTCCTCTCTGTATATGCCTCTGTAGGTGTCAGGTAGGGGTGCCTGTGGGGGACAAACATGTTCTTACAGATAAGCAGGATTCCACTGTTGTTTTGCTGCTCGAGCACTTATAGTAGCATGAAGTTACACACCACGTGAACCCATTCTTTCTGTCCCGCCAGTTTCCGGAACTTGTAGGGACTAATGTCGATGAGGGACTTAAGATGGCCATGGTACGCACTGGTGTAGAAGAAGAGCTCATTATGAATGAAAGGCATGTTTCTGCTGTGTTGCTCAGGAGTTAAATACTTACTGGTCAAGCACTATGACGTCCTCATGTTGGGTGTACTGCTGTGCCAGACGCAGGGCAAGATCGTTGGCCTCTGACCTGTCAGATAATCATACGTGTTGTAACTGAAATGTTATTCAGGGATGTCATTCAGTGAGGTGGCAGCATTTCTTACCCAGAGTTGACGAAATAAAAGACGCACAGTCTCTTGGGCAGGGTGGCAGCCAGGCGATCTGCGTACAGGACTATGTTGTCATGTAGGAACCGTGCGTTTGTGTTCAGAGTGTCCATCTGAGCTGCTGCAGCCTTTGTAACAGCAGGGTGGCAATGACCCACTGTGGAGATCACATGTCAGGCTTCCTGCCACCAGGAGACACTAGTACAGTGTTCTATACATGTTAAATTAAAGGATTTAGATTTAATTTCTTACCATGTTGAACGTTACTGATACAATCCAAATAACGTTTCCCAGTTTCATCAAACAGATATTGTCCTCTTGCTCTGATTATTTTCACTGGGTCTTCAGAATAAAACAGCCTACACGACTGCCTGTTATTTTAAATAGTGATAATAATTCATCAACAACAACAACTTGTGTACAACAATAATTTAATACCAAAGGAAGGAACCAAAACTATTTACTTTACTTACCCGATTAACCTACGTCTCATTGCGAGAGTTTCTTCTTTTTTTAGTTTTTCTTCTGCCATTTCTTCCTTGGTGAAACTTTTTTAAAGATTGCTGAAAGAATAAAAAAAAGAGCGAACCACTAGCTAACTTTCATTCCAACTTAACTGTTTAGCTTAAAGCTGAAAACACCCATCACGCATGCGCTGAAACAGCTTGGTTAGTTAGTTTGTTTATTCTTTTCCATTCTAAATATCACAATTACATTTCCTAGTTTCTTGTCATGTTTATTCGATAAATACAACCAAATCTAAAAAGATTGTTTGAGTCTTTCAGACTTCGGCTTCATGTCGGACGACCTAAATGTTGGTCTCTAGAGGGGGAGCAGGTGGATGAAAAATCTAACTAATCGGTAAAGGTTTGTTTTAAGTTGATAACACACAAGTCTAAAATGTTTTTAAATAAATATTGTGCCTAGTATGTTTCTGTTTTTGTTAGTTTTTTATTTAGAAGATACTGTACAGTAAACAAGCGCCATATTGGTATCGCCCAAAGGCTATAAATAGCCTGTTAGCGTGCTGTCGCGCACTCGCCGTGCAGTTTTGGTTGCTAAGGAACCGTAGAAAGCAGGTAACGCATCAAGTCAGCTGTAGCATGCTAGCTTCCAAGAGGCTGCGTGACCAAGCTAGCAGCCGTTTCATTCAATAACGCATGTTTTCATTGCTTTACTTAACGGTGACAACAACTGACTAGCCTCCAGTCAGTGATATAATGATGACATGAAATAAAATAACGGCATCAGTTTTAGCTGTCATATATTTTTACCCTAGAAGCTAACTAACGCAGCCGGCTAATGACTTTATATGTCTCGCGGGCTGCATCGTGTTAGGAAGTTAGCGTTATTATATTCTTCATAAGCTAACCTCAGTTTAGTAAGTACTGTGGTAACCCAGACACTACGGCTAACCTTTGAAATACATTTTAGCAAACGAATATTAAAGTGTAATTTTTGAAATGGGAAATTTGCAACAACACGTTTATCCACTTGTTCTATGTTGCGTGTTGATTGATAATAAATCATATCTTTACGATATAAGTATTTGTTTCATTTAGTATGACGAAATGTTTTGAACGCATCGTGCTGATATTGTCTTATTTGTTTTGCTGTATTGAAATGTGATGTTTGAATGTTGCCTTCACGTTGTGGTGCGGGATTCGGGGCTGTTGTCACAGGATTAGATGTAGTTTTAACATGAAGTAGTTTCCCTTGTGGCGTGCGAAACCAGGCTATCGATGTAGCGCAGAGTTTTGCATGAGGAGCAAGGCCCTGGAGGACACCTCTTAAAGCCAGCAGTGCTGTAGCACAGGCTCAGTAATAGCGCTTTAATTCTGTTGTAATCGTTTAATTACGACTAATTTATGTCACCGCCGAGTTTGGTTTAAGCACAAAATGAACTTTGGCCTTTTGCACAGGCTACAAAGGCCATGTTGCATTTTAATACAACTTATCCATGTATTGCTTTTTGGGATCAAAGATTTGCAAAGATTGCTTTTCTTGGAACAGCACAAGTTAGGCTTCAAGGAATATTTTGACTTAATTCACTGATAATAGCTTAAGAGCTATTTTCTTACTTGTTTGCAGGGAAAATATCTCAAGAATGTGTCAGAAAACTGGAGGCACAGAGCGTTTGTGGCCTACTGCTATCTGGGAACATCACATCATCTTGGCTTTTCTTCCCAAATCGAAGTCCATAAGACTTGTTCACTGTTCCTTTGTCTCTTCCCTCTCTTGAAAAGATACTATGACATACTTCCAACCCCTGTCCCATTCATTTTTCTCACACACTTCCCCCATCCTTTCCCTTTTAGTCCATCCCTCCCCCCTTCTGTTCTCTGCACAACTCAAGTCTCGAAGTCATTGGAGTTTATTGGACCCAGCTAACATCACCGTCCTTGTATTACCCCACATGTTTACACTTGGTACATATCCAGTGTTTTGTATGTAATATCATTTATGGTTCCTTTTTTAATGGCTCTTCAGTCTCTGTGATGAAATGTGAAGTGCTTCTTTGTTCAAGGTTTCTTTATGTCCATGTGTGCGCTCTGTCTCTGCTAACATGAACTTCTATCTTTTCTTGTCCAAGTGAGACTGCACATAGAACTTGGATTCGTTCTTTAAACACATAAATATTCGTCAGTATAAACGTGTTCTGTTTAGGAGTCCATGAGCATGATGGGTCAGTTTATTAGATACCGTTTATTTTGCGTAACTAGTTCCTCTTAATTGCTGACAATTTCAATGGAACCTCTTCTGTCTCTTTAGGTGATACAAAGATAATGGCACCATGAAAAAGGTGGTGGGTCAGACTGGTTGAGGTGTGGAGGTGACACAAACCTCGCCAGGGTTCTGACTCCTGGCAACTTCACGAGCCTCTGTGTGCTTCCTTGGATTGTAATTATGGTTACACTTATCACCGAACAGCTCCGCAAGCAGAGTTTAGAGGAACCGTGTCACAAGGCTTTTTCTTTCAATGCCAGTGCGGTGAGTTTCATAATAAACTGCATTTTACCCTTCAGAGTAAAATATACATACGTTTAAAAAAATTAGTCTCTGCTTTTGTTACAGTCACTACCTGCGGTTGGCTCCAGTCCCACCATCTCATGGAGTGCATCTAAAATCGAACAAGGCAAGTTGGAAGAGTTCAGGATCCACAGTATCTTTTCAAACACGTGTGTCATGTTGTTTTGTTTTTGCATTTTCAGAGATCAGCGCAGCCACATGTTCGTCATCCAAGGCTTGTGTTTTGGCTGATTCTTGTGAAGTAGACTCCTTGTGGCCTCGCTCTCGATCTGGAGAACCGCTCCAGGGACCAGAGGTTGCCTTCACAGGCAAAGGGTTCCAAAGTTCACCCCCCCCCCCCTCAAAACGCCACTGCCGTTCCCTCTCTGTTCCAGAGGATCTGTCCCAGTGCCGCTCCACCTGGCATCCAAGTGCATCAAAAGTATGGACTCCGGTCAAACGTGGCTGCCATAGCAGGGGAGGGTCTAGTTCTGGGTCTGGAACTAGTTCCTTGCCACCCTGTGGTCCGAGTTCTTCCTTCACTTCTTCCTCTCTACACTCATCTTCTAGTCCTAACTTCTTTAGTTTAGCTCTGTCTTCTGACTCTGCTTTGTCATGGGGTTTCCCATGGGACCCCTGTGACGTGCTAAAAGAAGCACATTCCTCGCCCTTTGCTACTCCTTCCTCCTGCTCGTCTTCACCAGCCCCCCTGGTCTCTCACTCGGTCTTGCGGCGCCGCTTCTCCCTTTCTCCTGTGCACATTCAGCGTGCCTCTGTGGCATCCCTGCGGCCTCAGCCTTCACCTACATCAGCTCCCACGTATGGCTTCTCAGGTGTTGAGCATCCAGCCTTGTCTCCATCTCCCACTTCAGCCTGCAGCACGCCATCCTCTTCTAGGCGAGACCTGCAACCCGCACTGCCACGATGCCACTCACAGCCCTGCGACATGCGTAAACCCCGTTTGAAGAGGCGCCACGACCCGGACGTCCTACCCTGCCCCAGGCCTGGGCTGGACTTCACCAAGATGACACAGGTGAGCAGAAACATTTAAGTGGATTCTCCTTGTCATCAGTCCAGAGCATCTCTTGATGCTCCTGATTGGTGGAGAATTTTCACCGACACTTTGTCCGGACATGTTCACTCCGCAGGCAAAATCTTTAAAAAAAGACAATAGATGTATTTGTTTTATTTCACAGTGAGTGTGATGCTTTCCTTGTCCTGTTGACCTGCACTTCACAATAAAAGCTTCACTCTTCTGATCTCACACTTCCTTACGGTCTGCTTTCTGTAGTTCAACCAATTTCTACAACTAATTCCTTCTATAAACTTGATGATGCTCTTTAAGTATTAAATATTTTCTGCTGTTGGTGGAATTGTCACTTATACATATTTTTGTTGTTATCCTGGGTAGATTGGTAATTATGAGAGCCTGGTGTGCAGCGTGGATGACTGCACATTCCCAGTGTCTTCTCAGTCAGACCAGCGCTTCACCTTCTCGCCCGCTGAAGTCCTGGGACGAACTAGCATCGGCCCTCTGAGTGAAAGTGAAGAAGAAGAGGAAAGAAAAAGAACTGTGTTGGATGCTGGAAAAAACGTGTTTGAAAGGGACTGCACGGAACTGGACTTGAGTCTTATTGAAGAAAACTGACAGCTCTTTGGTGCTCACAGGGAAACGACTGTGTCGAAAAGCATGTACAAGCACACCTGTAGGCTCTGTTCTGTCACCTGACAGGGCCCTCGGGAACAATCTGACTTTATTTTAAAGAGCCAAGCAAGTAGAGCAACTTTCCAACAGCATTGCTGTGATTGTAACATTTTAGTTTGCTCATTGTTCAAATTTACGCACACAAACAAAACAAATATCAGTGCCTGCTGTTCAGCCCTCCATACCGACATGTCTAGATCGTCTTCTATTGAGCAGTTATTCAAACCTTTCTGCTTTGATTATTTTCACAACATTCATTACAATCCGGTGGCTAACTGGACTTAATTAGTATTTGATGGTGATCTGGGGAGACACGACTTCTTATTGATCCAAGTACTGAAGAAGTCTAAGTGCTCTCCTGTATATTAAACGGGATACATTCCAGGATGTGACAGTGTTGGACCTCTTTAACCCCCCCGGACTCATTTACACAGCTTGTTTCTGTAGAATCACTCTGTCAAATGGAGATTGTCTTCTTTCTGTAACTGTTTTGAATCCATGTTAGCAACATACTGATGATACTGTTAACTTACCATGCCTTAATCCTAAAACGCAGAGTGCTCAGTGCTCTGGCTGTTTCCCAGCCAGACACTTTTGTAGTCTCTGTTCGCACAGGTTCAGATGTGCTTGAATGTGTAGAGCCAGATAACTGAATGAGGGCTGCAGCCAGATTTTCCTCTGTCGCACTCTGAATACACTAAAGAGTGATGTGAGTGCACTTGCATCAACTCAGTTCAGAGCTCGCGTGTGTGTGAGATAGGGTGTTAGGTCCAGCAGATGATTTGGTGGCCTTTAAGAAATGATTTTCATGTTTTCAGATGGAAATATACTTGTTGCACAATTTATGTATGAATAAAAATTTAATAGAGAAATATTTTTCCCTGAAAATAACAAAAGTTTCTTGCTTTGTTTTGTAAAAAAAAAAAAAAAAAAAAAGATCCTGGTTTTAATGGTTGAGATTGCTCGCGACACCTAGTGGTGGAATGTAATATGACACGTCATGGTGGATAAAAGTCAGTTTTAGACTTTTTGATATTGGACTTTTTCCACTGATTGGGTTGCATTTCTATCCATAATTGGACAAACACCGGTTGCTGGATCGGTATCGAGGCCCTTCATCTCAGGGTTACAGGTGTTTGGGCTATTAATATGGAAGTGGAATGAAACTTCATCAACAAAATGAGACTAGCACAAAATATCCACCAAGTTCTGCAAAATGTGACCACATATAACCAGAGTAGAGAGCATCGAAACGACCGAACAAAATAACAAAACGCAACAAGTAAAATAAACAGTTTTCAAGTCAAATATCTTTATATGTTATTACAAAACGAATGAACAAATACAAACCTACATGACTTTAGATCATATGTCCACGTTCCATTCACACAAATCTGCTTTTCTGAGACACGTGTGTAAAATATCACGGACCTGTTGCTTCAAAATCTGCCCCGATAATAAAAAGTATCGAAACTTTGAAACGGATTGAAGAGAAAAAGTTTTGACATGTCGAGTCGCTCCGCCGTGGAAGGTGAGGGCGCTCCTTCCAGCGCGTGGACGCTTCTTTTTTTCACAGACTGTCTGACCCCCCTCACCAACGAGCCACTTCCTCTTTTGTCTAATTTCATGGCGATCGGGAGAGAGGGAGCACCACCGACACACGCACACTGTTTCAGCACTCCTGAAAGAGTTGATTCGGGGTAAATAATCATGTTTTTTCCCCCCATCCACTATCTTTTTAACGGCGACTAAGTTTACTCAGCTGGGTTTAATCCTGTCGCAGATTTACATTTGGCTGTAGAGTTATTCATCTGCTCAGCTTCTGGGTCAGATTTTTCACATTGTAGCGCCACTCGCTGATAACAAATCGGACGAAATGGGCTCCCCCTCCGCCTGCTCCTCTCCCTCAGACTCCACACGCTACTTAACGGCGCAGGCGAGCTAACGTTAGCAATGCCGCATACGTCCCACGCTTACAGGCATAATAACGAGTTCTGTTGGCCCATTTTCTCACTTTGGGACAGAACGTTTTCACAAATTACTACTTTTGTGCAAAGGTTGGGAAAGTTCAGAGGTTGATTGAAAACGGTGTATTCCTCCAGGTGTTTGTGTTTGTGTTAGCATGCAGCCAGCGGGTAGCTAACCGCCGAGCTATGTTTTTACTTAGTTCATTCAAATCGCAATTCAGAAGTTTGTTTGGCGCTGAACGCACTCGGAATTAGTACGTTGAGCTAAAAAAATGCAACACACATGTGTAAATTATGATATTTACTGTGTAGAGATAAATTGGTTCTACCAGTTAGCACAAGAACCCCGGTGTCTGGGTAGATTAAAAACTAGCTAGTTAGCATCATTAGCTAACTAGTGGGTTAACGGTAACTTGGCTGCAGTCGAAAACGATTCATTCATTTTTCAGATTTTCTCTTGATTCTCAGCTTTTGGGGCCAAGTAATCATTTACCTCGTCACCGACTGAGTTATATAAGCTAAACTAAAGTTTACTAGAAAGTTGGAAACTTGGTTTAAGAGAAATTAACAGCAGGCCAGAAAGTTGAATATTAGCTGCACATTTTACCCTGAAAACAGCCGTTAGGCACCATTTAAATACAGTTTGTTTCACACCCGTAGATAAACTTAGTATTTACGGGTAAAAGGGACTCCAGTAAAAAGTAAAATAACCAAAGTATACTTTTCGAGTAAGTTGCATAATTATGTTTGTGGTTGTAGGTACAGGTTGTTCTTTAGAAGTTACAAACAAAATAAGTTTCTAACAATTTTCTGTCCGTTTAAATGACTCAGATAATCTTTTAATCAGAGTTCTTTTAGGGGAAAAAACACGTTTTTCTTTTTACATTAATCAGGATTGTCACAATGCAACTTTTTACATTGTGGAAAGAAAATAAAGATGTATAAGAGGCATAATAATACGGAATAAAATGCCATATGAGTAAAAAAGCACCATCACAACTCTGTATAATTCAGTATATAATAATTAGGTGAATGTTATTTTTAATCCTAAAGGAAAAATTGTAGTTAATTTGCATATTTTGAGCATAAAAAGACAAAATTTCATCATTGTTTTACAATGATCTAAAAAAATACAGTAAATTCAATTTTTCCTTTCAATGTTTTGAAATGTGTCATTTTATCCTCCTATGCAGACCGATCAGCTGATTCCCAGCTGCGGACAGATGTGCTGCAGTTCATCCCAAGCAGCTGTTTGGTGGATAGTTTCAATACATAATGTCATGCTTTATTTATTCCAGTTGATTCACTCCATGAACATTGCATTGCACAGCTGGCCTTGTTTGTCTGAAAATTTTGACCATATAAACATAGTGTATCACATCTGGATGAACAGGTCTAGGATTCTTGGGAAAACATGAGATTACCTGTTGATTTTGTGTCACGTCATCTTTAGAGACTCTGCAAGTTACATCCAAGTACACGACTGGACACCTGATTGAAAAAAGAAAACGAAATCTGCACTTTTTCTGCGTGTTTAAGCATCAGTTAACTTGTTACATTCTACAGGGAAGAATTACGGTCTTCTGAATGTTAAATTCTTAAAGAAACAGATTGCAGATTCCCAAGAATCCAATTTTTTTTTAAGTTTGTTGCTTCCTGCCGTCATCATGTGCGCAACTCTTCCAGTTTATAGCACTGTTAACGACGCTGTTGTTTCATTCTGTTCGGCCAGCTGTCCGTCACTCCTGTGTAATCATTTCACCATTTGCTTTGTTGACAGTTTAAACGCAGTGGCCGAGCGGACTGGCGCACCAGGCATCGTTGTCCAGGTGAGTTCTGTATCACGTCCTGAGAAGTTATTCAAAGTGGGTGTAATTTTGTGTCATCTGCTCTTTGTGCTTTACCTGTCTGAGCATTCACCTGGGCCACAGAGTGTAGACGGATTCTTCTGTATTCTGTCTGAGCGCGCTTGTTTTTAGGAAACATGGAGGCATCGGTGGAGATTTTGAGGCTAAATTGAAGGGAAAGTCGAAGCTCTTTAAAGTTGATGGCTAAACTTGTTACTGTAAACATAATCAGAACTCTGGCAAGTACAGCAGCCATTATTACACCACCTGTTCTACAAGTTCATACATGTTGAAAAAGAAAGAAGTTCTGCTCATATAAAGTCTCGTGGGAACCTGAGCTTGTTCTCATCCTGATGCTTCCGGTCGCTGCTCGGAACCTGAATTTAAAAAAAGAAACATGGTTAATGTAAATCTGACTGGCGTGTTGATGAGACAGATGAAGCAAATCAACTGGTTTCATTTCACAGCTACTTTAAAAAGCATAAAGCCTCCTTCCAGTTGCTAATTTTGACTGTCATTATTATGTAAATTACTTAGTTTTAACACAGAGTTATGAAGTTATGAGTCCTGTTGGCCCGCTGTCCTGACTCGACCCTCCTCTTTCTGTGCAGGCGATTCTGAGTGGACATCATTGACGGACCCCCACCAGCACTTGGATCTGTTCTTCACTGTCCCAGGTTGAGGCGACTCGGTCTATGGCTCTGATGGACAAAACCAAACACGTCAAGCGGCAGAGACTTGACCGCATTTGTGAGGGTAAGAGTTGGATATCAGTGTGTGTGTGTGTGTGTGTGTGTGTGTGTGTGGGTTTGTATTTCTGACGTCCTGGGGACCCGTTTCCTGACTTTTACTATCTTTCTGGGGTCCGAGGGTTCTTGTGGGGACCGAAGCCTGGTCCCCATGAGGGGGACTCCCCTTTTTAGGGTTAGGGGTTAGGTTTATAGGTATGGTGTGAATAGAGTTTTAGTTAGTCTTAGGGTTAGTTATAGATCAGTAATGGTTAAGGTTAGGAAAAGGGTTTGGGTTAGGTATAAATCTAGTTACTAAAATCAATGGAAGTCAATGGACGGTCCCCATAAGGATAACAAAACACACTTGTGTGTGTGTGTGTGTGTGTGTGTGTGTGTGTGTGTGTGTGTGGTGTGTGTGTGTGTGTGTGTGTGTGTGTGTGTGGGTTTGTATTTCTGACGTCCTGGGGACCCGTTTCCTGACTTTTACTATCTTTCTGGGGTCCGAGGGTTCTTGTGGGGACCGAAGCCTGGTCCCCATGAGGGGGACTCCCCTTTTTAGGGTTAGGGGTTAGGTTTATAGGTATGGTGTGAATAGAGTTTTAGTTAGTCTTAGGGTTAGTTATAGATCAGTAATGGTTAAGGTTAGGAAAAGGGTTTGGGTTAGGTATAAATCTAGTTACTAAAATCAATGGAAGTCAATGGACGGTCCCCATAAGGATAACAAAACACACTTGTGTGTGTGTGTGTGTGTGTGTGTGTGTGTGTGTGTGTGTGTGTGTGTGTGTGTGTGTGTGTGAAACAAATCTTTCACATGCGATTGGAAAAGGCGATTCCTGCTGCGTCTCTATGTTTTTATTTTTTCTGTTGGACATTGCGAGACAAAGTTCACCAGTTCAGACAAAATGATCAAAGACATTTTCTAGTTTTCGAACTACTTGTTCAGTCTCACACTTGAGCCTCAGTATTTCACCATCACTTGGCGGGTTTGCGGTTTAGTTTGATGTATTTGATAACGTTGCGTTTGAAAATCCGTCTGTCTGATATGAGTTTTGAGTATCGTCAGCCGCGAGCTGTGGACGTCACCTGATGTTGTAGCTTCAGTTCGGGATTTTATTTGGTGGTTGGGGGGGGTCTTCATTCTGAGTTTCAGAGTGGAGTTTATTATTTCATTGAATGTTTTTAAATCACCATGCAGGAAGTTAACTCTGTGTAGTAAGGAGCATCTTCTGTCTGGAGCGGCATGACAAGATGTGAACGGAGTGCTGACATGGAGGAAACTGTAAGGGAGAGTCTCAGGATAGATAGGGGAGAAGGTTTTTTTGGGGGGGGGGTACGGGGTTGCGGACAGGCCAGCTGTCTCTTTAAAAATCGACAACAGCCCAAACCGCCCTGGTCTCAGCTTCAGCTATGCTAATGAGGTTAGTGCTGGTTGGCTAGCTCTGAATGGAGCGGCCTGTGATTGGTTGTTGCCCGTGGGGGAGGGGCTGGGCGTGGATGACAGCTGGGATCCCGTCAGCCCAGAGCAGGCTTGTAAGAGAGTGGGAGGAAAAAAAAAAATAAGAGCGATAGAGAGAGGCAGGAAGACGGGCTGACACGCTTCACAATGCAAGGTTAGGCCCGGCGCTCATACGTTTTCTATTTCAGCATGTGTTTCAGAATTTTCTGAAGTGTGTGTGTGTTTGTGGTGAGGGGTGTGGGGGGGGGTATAGATCAGAGGTTTGGGTGTGGTGGAGCTCTTGTGTGTGCTGTTTCCCTTTCACGCTCAGTGCGTGTCGGCGTCGCGGCCGTTGAGAAGGAACTGAATAAGCGTGTTTCTGGCTGCGTCTGGGTGGAGTACTGCTGCTTGCTGCATTATCATCGTCTGCTGCCCCTCCCCCCCCTCCTCACCTCTTACTCTAAATACAGCCAGAGGGAGAGGAGGAGAAGAGGAGGGAGTGGAGGAAAGAAAGGCGAAGGGAGGGAGGTTGAATGAATTACTGAATGAATTGTATTGTGTGTCTGGCCATGCTTCTCCTCATAGGCCTCGGCTACGCCAGTGTCCTTTACTCAAATTACTCTCTGTGTAGGCCGGTTCGCTTGTGTATGTTTTCTGAGGGGTCTTTGTGATGAACCACCTTTGGGTTTTTTTTCTGTCTCTCATTTCCTGTGTTCATTTTGTTCAAAATAAAAGCCCAAATAGTCTCTCCCGGATCCCCTCTCCTCTCCGGCAGTCTCACCATTCCGTCCTGCCCTCTGTTCCAGAAAACGTTCCAGCTCGGTCTGTGCCACCGCAGAGAGCGCACACCTGTCACGCAGCAGTGACAAGCTAGCGTGCGCTGGTGTGTTATGAGAGTTCAGAGCAGCGTGGAGCTAAAACAATGAGACGTTTTTATTGGAAGAGACGGAGCCGCTTTTCAGGAACGAGTTTGTTTTTTTAAAACGTTTGTTTGATCGGCCGAAGTGCGAACGATGCACGTCTGCCAAGTGTGATATTTGCAACCGAGACACAGTCGTGATGGAACAGGAAGGGGAGGGGGCTCTTGAAGACTTGATATTTAGGTCAGGACTCGGACCCCCATAAACAGATGAACCCCCAAACACCCCCCCCACACACACACACACTCTCAACGGCCTAGCAGCACCCTTCCCCCAGCTATGTCACAAGCCATCATCGCCCCCCCCCCTCACGTCTTCTGCTCATCCATCACTCAGGTGAAGGTTTACCTGAGTCGGGTTTTCAGTCAGAGCTGGACCTGCTCAGGCTTCACTGGAAACTCTGGTTACACTCACTCTCAAACGAGAGCCGGAGTTCAGAGCCAAGTAGGCCGTATCCCTGGACGCGCTCCATCCCTCAGAGCTTCGGATACGCTCGTAGCCTCAAAACGTAGACGCGCCTCACACACGTGCTCCTCGTAGTTCTTTCTGGTGAATCTGTTGGAAAAACAGAGTCACAAAAGTCTGACTTATTATTGTCTAAGAAGTGAGGCGTTTAGCTGCCTGTGTGTGTGCGGAGGGGGATTTTTGCGTGAGGGTATGATGACTTGCATCACGTCGGGAAGACCAGACGTGGAAAATGCAGACTGTTGAGTCACTAACATAAACTGAACTGAGAAAAAAAAAAGACTTTGACAAAAGCTTTTTTTTTTTTTTTTCCTCTCAAGTTTTTTTTTTTTATGTTCCACATTTTTAATGACCGTTAAATATTCAGCTAGTGTTTTTATGAAATCCCTTCCAGTCAAATGAGTGTGTGTTTTTACACATCAGTGTTTTTATAGCAGATAATCTATTACAGTATCATATTATTACTGAATCCAGCTGATTGTAAACAAGCCGTTGGTTGTTGACAAACGTTTCATCCTGGCGGACTCAGGTATCCGACCCCCCATCCTGAACGGGCCGATGCACCCGCGGCCCCTGGTGGCCCTGCTGGATGGACGGGACTGCACCGTGGAAATGCCGATCCTTAAAGACGTGGCTACGGTGGCTTTCTGTGACGCTCAGTCCACACAAGAGATTCACGAGAAGGTTTGTGCACACACACACACACACACACACGGCAACAATTAATTTGAATTAGACCCTCTAAACCAGGCATCTCCAACCCTGGTCCTCGAGAGCTACCGTCCAGAAGGTTTTAGATGTGTCCCTGCTCCAACACAGCTGAATCAATTAACTGAATTACCTCTTCAGCAAGCCATCAAGTTTAGCAAAGGCCTGCTAACGAGTCATTCATTTGATTCAGCTGTGTTGGAGCAGGGATGCATCTAAAACATTCTGGACAGTAGCTCTCGAGGACCAGGGTTGGGGATGCCTGCTCTAAACCAATAGATTTAAGAACCTGTATGAGTCTTTTATCTACTGTACAACCCTGTGATCTGTAATCATGTGGTGATTCAGATCATTTGAGCTTGTTTTGTTTTGCGCAGGTGCTAAATGAAGCTGTTGCCGCTCTGCTGTACCACACTATTACTTTATCCAGAGACGACTTGGAAAAGTTTAAAGGCCTGAGGGTCATCGTCAGGATCGGCTCGGGCTTCGATAACGTCGACGTTAAAGCAGCTGCTGAGCTCGGTGAGTTGATATTTGGGAGTCTCATCGTAGACAGCGTGGTCATAACCATAACGCCGTCTCTCTGCTCGTCCTCCAGGCATCGCTGTCTGTAACGTGCCTGCGGCTTCAGTGGAGGAGACGGCCGACACGTCGTTATGTTTGATCCTCAACCTGTACAGGCGAGTCACCTGGATGCACCAGGCCCTGAGGGAGGGAACGCGTGCTTCTAGCGTGGAGCAGATCAGGGAGGTAGCTGGTGGCGCGGCCCGAATCCGAGGTGAAACTCTCGGCATCATCGGCCTAGGTAAGTACAGAGCGTTGACAAGGCAGGGTCGATGTAACCTGTCTTATCTGTTTTATTTTAATCAAGATGATATAGAAAACTGTTCTTCAAACTTATCCGATCCTAACTGTCACATCCTGTCTGCCGCCCAGGGCGCGTCGGTCAAGCAGTGGCCCTGCGAGCCAAGGCTTTTGGATTTAGCGTGATCTTTTATGACCCCTACCTGCCTGATGGCGTGGAGCGCTCACTGGGTCTGCAGCGAATGGCTACACTGCAGGACCTGCTCATCCACTCGGACTGTGTGTCCCTGCACTGCAGCCTCAACGAGCACAACCACCACCTCATTAATGACTTCACCATCAAACAGGTGAGCTCGCTGTGACTGTGGAGAGGGCGGGGTTTAGTCATGATATGTTGGATCGAGCTTCAGTTTGCTGTGGGTCTGTGTTGGTCCAGAATCTTGTCTTTGTGTTACATATTTGAGGATGTGAGGATGTTTACAGAAGGTCATGTGTTGTTAGTGATTTACTTTTGAGGTTATTTAAAAATCCTTCAGCAGTTTGTGATCAGCTGACTTTAAACGATCAGCGTGTACAACTTCAAAGCCGTAAGCAGTCAAACTAAAATCATGGCCAACACGCTGCTCTGTAACGTGCGTATGACTTCATGTGGGTAGTCGCCGTTTAAAGCCGGCGTGGCTGAAAGTTTCTTAGGAGCTTGAAAATAAAGTGGGTGGATCTTCTGGACCAGGTGCAGGTAAACACAGTTAGGTAGATATTTACTGCAGCTTGACTCTGGTTTGGTCGGACGTGTGATTTCCTGTAGCTGCTGCTACAACAGCAGTGCTGTCACACGGGTTACGACATCAAGCAAATCTGAAAACCTAGAACTCATTAGCCCGCCTCTCTAGTGGAACTGGTGGTCTGGGATCAGTCTTGAGTCTTCATGACAGCGTTTGTATTAAATCTGAAGAGCAGAATCAGAATTTCTGTTACAGATTACCTGGTTGTAAATGGTGGGTACTTGTGTAGCTCATTTTAAAGTCAGACTCTGACTCCTAAAGCCACCGGGTCCTCTGACCACCACCAGACAGGCAAAGGCAGGTCAAGTGTTTTACTCGTGGAGCGGGGATTGCTAATCGGTGACCTTCCAGTTACCAGACGACCTTCTCTTCCCGAGTTTCTGCTTTACTGCACATATCTTTGCTTTAGCTCAGACATGGTGTTTATTTAAATTTATTTTAACGCAGATGCGTCAAGGAGCCTTTCTGGTGAACACATCGAGAGGTGGACTGGTTGATGAGAAAGCACTGGCTCAGGCCTTGAAGGAGGGCCGGATACGAGGGGCCGCCTTGGACGTTCATGAGACGGAACCCTTCAGGTAACCACATTGTTTTTTGGAAAAGTTCGCTCAGTCACTGGATTGTGTTTGCTTGTATAGAAGACTGAGCAGGAAGAACAGCCACAGAGTCTCTTATTCAGTGCAGCAGTTCTTCAGAGTTTTGGCATGTTGGTGTGTGTGGTGTGTGTGTTGGGGGGGGGGGGG